>JASVER010000001.1:13180260-13367370 GCA_030449065.1 Oceanodroma leucorhoa
ACCACTTCCCTGGGCAGCCTGTTCCAATGCCTGACTACCCTTTCAGTGAAAAAATTTTTCCTAATATCCAATCTAAACCTCCCCTGGCGCAACTTGAGGCCATTTCCTCTCGTCCTATCACTCGTTACTTGGGAGAAGAGACCGACACCCACCTCGCTACAGCCTCCTTTCAGATAGTTGTAGAGAGCGATGAGGTCTCCCCTCAGCCTCCTCTTCTCCAGGCTAATTTGCCCCAGTTTAGGCATTTAAAACTTAGCCAGCTGAATTTTAGGTAATCTCACAAGGTTTTCCTTGTAATTAAAGGAGAGGAATAGGCATCTCCAGAGGGCAATWCAGCTTCCCACTTTCCCTTATTTTAAAATCCTGTTTTGGAATGAAATGAATAGATCTCTGGAGGTGTCTGTTTCTCTCCACTGAGAGGGACCCTTAAGTTATTAGACCTATATGGCTAACTTTTAGACGCCTAAATTAGGGAAGAAGAATCCCATCTTTATTAATCTTTTCTTTTCCCTTGGGAAATATTTTTTTCCATTCTGCATGATTCAAATGAAGCAAATTATTTTCTATTAACTTTTAAAGATAAAGTGCATTTCTCATAAACTTCAGCCAGGAAAGTTATAGTTTAAAGTTAGACTTCTCCAGGAAGTTATGTCCAGGTGGAAATAGGAGTTTATTACTGAAAGAAATTTTGCAACCTTAACTTACAGAGTTTGACTATAATACACATGTAAGAACAAATTATGTTTTGTTTCCAAGACAACAAAAGTAAAAAGCAGGGAAACTAATGGAAGCAATTTACAGCTCTGTGGGACAGCCAGGCATACAATAACATACTGCATTTCTTAGAGAAGAAAACAATATGATCTATCAAAGTTTTTATTTTATTGCAAGAAAAGACACAGCACATGACAATAAGGAAAATCACATTTCCAATAACCCAAAGTATGGTTTATTTAATAGTCCATCAGGTGAGTATGAAGCAGCATATATATTTCAATCTAAGAATTCCATCTCACTCACCCCTACCTATCCCGTCCTATACTAGGGGGACAAAATGTTCAGTTTTGTTGTTTTGTTATTATTGCAGTGGAATCCCTGTTCTTTTATTCTTTCTTCTTCCAAACAGTTTAATATTGTTTTCAGAAACATTTAGAAATTGTAACAAAGACAGTATGATCCAAATTTTTATTGCACAGCTACTCTGCAGAAGAGTATATAACTTATAGGCCTAGAATACAATAAAAACAAAAGAACGCCTGTCTCTGAGAAAAGATTAAACCTTAAAAACCTACGGCCAAATTGTGGCCTCTGATTTTAGAACAAATTTGCTATTACATCTGGAAAGAATTACAGGTCCAATGGGAGAGTCTGTCTTCCAATAGTTTTCATAGTCCTAATCATATTTTAAAAGATGGCAAAAGTGGCAAAAATGTAGTTTGAAAATTTTCTTTAAAAATGCCGTAGCAGCATCTAAAAACTTGACCTTGAATAATCTTACCTGGGTCATAAGGCACTACTCAGAGTAATGTAATAAAATCTATCATTGAAAATTATGTTTTTTTCTGCCACTAGCTTCCTAAAATACAACATATCAAAACCAGCAGCAATAAAAAAGTAGCACTGAGTCCACACATTTCCTCAGAGCTGATAACGTTTGCTTGATCACGTTAAAAAAAAGAAGTAAATGAAGAAAGCAAATATAAAGCTACTATATGACTGTAGTGGTAACAAACTGGGTCTCAGATATTTTTGGATTTTTGGAGGGATTGTGATTTTATTTTTTTACATCTCCAGTGACATAAGATGTCATTGCCATTTTGTGAGTGAAAACTAAGTCATAACTAAGCCCATATGGAGATGATGTCTACAGTTCACTTATAAAATCTGAACATTAGGTCACCTGTTTAAACCTCAGAAGTAATAAGATAGCAAAGATGATACTGTAGCAAATTCAAATGCTGTTTCCATCCCATGGAGTTCAGAATTACATTACACACAGAATATAATTAACTCTACTGTATTCTATTCTAAATAGCAGGTTAAGAGAGTAGAATTTGTCTATTAGCATAAACAGAATTAGAGCAATGACATGTACTATGTTAACTAAAACATCAGCAGAAATTGAGTTACAGGGGAAAATGAGGATGTAGGCAAAACGCATAGTCTCATATCTAGGGAGTGATTTGAACTATAATTAAAATCACAAACTAGAAATTAATACAGGAGTCTGGAAGATGATGGAGATTTTCAAATCACTGATTAATATAGGAAGCAGCAGGAGAAGAAAAGAATGAAAAACTGTCTCTCTGTAAAGAATATTATGTCACCAGGGCTATGCAATTCCCAGACCTTAAAAAGCAGGAGATCAAAAAACAGAATGAGAATGTGACATCCTAATGGTGGGATTAATCTCAGTTAACGTAGTCATCTAAATCTAGGCTGCTCTACTACGCTAATTATCAGGGCTCCTGCTACTGCTCACTGAAAAGGTGGGCTACTCAGAGGGCTGATCACCCTGTATTATTACACTGGGGTGAATTACCCAGATGAAGTTTGTCTTTCTTTCCAACTGCATATGGAGGGAGCTTGGACAGCCCTGTGAAACTACACTTCTGCCTTTTAAATAGCTAATATTAATGTCAGTTAATCCCAAACTTGTGTTGCAAGGAATCCCAAACAAATCCCAACTTGTGTTGCAAGGAATACTTTTTTTTCAAATATTTAGTCTTAATCTGTGCACAAAATAGTGTTCAGCAGATTTAGTATCTGAGACACTCCTAGTAAAACAAATGTTGTGAATCCACACCAAAACTTTAAATTAATTCCACAATGAAGAGAATATTTGCCAAAACAATTAAAAAACTTGCCCCTCAGAAAAAATGTGGAGGAATATTTTTATAAATAGACACTGAAATACAGAAGACAGTATGTAACCAACAAATAATGACGGTCAGAAAGGCTGGCTGTTGAAACTTCTTATCCCATTACTGCTGAGCAATAGAGGGTGATGGAAAGGCTATATTTATACTATCTAACATAATCACATTAGTGAGAGGAAAGTGGAAATGTTTCCAGGAAACATTCTCACTCACTTATACAAATTCAAAATCACAGATTTGTGCTTGTTGTTCAAGGTCTGTAAAATCCATAGCAGGAACAAATATTCAGACCTTATATGTCTATTAAAAGTATAACACAACTTCCTTGTATCTTCTGGGTTATTCTGCATGAAAGAATTATTCTGAAAATGTATTTTTTTTTATTCAGGTATTACAAAACACAGCAGTTCCTATAAAGTGCAGTTAATCCCTGTCCAGTCTGTGCCACTCAGCCCAGGCCTGAAATTACCTTTGCCCTGTGCAGGAAGAGCATTTCTCCCTAAGACAGGTATGGAGGACTATTTCCTGTCATGCAATAATTCATATTCCTGTATTAATAGAATTTCTGGCAAATGTCTAAGCTCTTGGTAGCTCATGTAACAATAATACCACATCAGAATGGCCTGTTGTGAACTATACCACCTTAGTCATGTAGTGTGGCATTAACACAGGTATGCACCTTCCATTCACATAGTGCTGGAGGTCATACAAATGCCTAGGTGTTTTTGCATGTGGCAGTGTTATCCACCTCACACCTCAGAAGTCTGAGCAGAAGAAAAATGTTTCATGATGTAAACCTCTTTACAAGGAGCCAGAAGTATAACCTGAAAGATTACTTAGTCTTCTTTCTTTCATAAACATGGCTGTTTGAAGGCACTGTTAAAGAAGGTGCAGTCTGACAGTCAGAGACTATGTTAAAAGTAGTTTTATTTTCAAATACAAATAATTAACAACACCCACTCTTTCATTTCYCCCATAAAATTTATCTTTTGCAATCTTGAGGGCCTCTCTCTTGACGTGCTGCATCCTGCCAGACTGTGAACAGACATACGCTGAGGTAGCCCCGTCCTAGGGAACCCTGTCACAGCTGACAAAGTGCTGCACCATATTGCCAGTCATAAAATGTGGGATTTAAAATCACCAGATGTAAGTGCGGCATTTCAATCTCAATATTGTACGTCTATTCTATTCTCAGATGTAAGGCTTCATCCAAAACATATTAAAGTCATTAAGAACCTTTCATTTGGCCTCAGCGAGCCCTGAATCAGACCTCCAAAAGCAAATAAGTTGCTTTTTGATACCATCATGTTGCTTTTACAGTAGCCAAATGGAACCAGAGCTTACTCATCTTTACCATACTCTGAGGTCCAATCATGCAGTGTTTACTCAAATTAAAATCCCACTGAAAACAGCGCGGATTTTTTTTTTTCCGCCTCTCAAGTGTATGATAACAGGTCAACAGACAAGCCAGCAAAATTCAGCAACTCTCTGGTAAGCTTATTAAAAAATGGAATGTCCTAATTAAGGATGGAATAGGCTCCTCTGTGAAATCTACTGCCAGCAGTGAAAAGGACAATAATACAATAGTGTCTTTTCACAGTTAGGCTCAATCTGTGACATACAGTAACTGACTAATGGTCTAGTTTCTTTTAAAGGTGTAGACCAGATATTCAGCTAAGGTAGACTGATCTACATCCTTTTCTTCAAAAAACCTATATCAACTTATATCAATTGGAATCTGACCCATTTTTTTGTCATGTCGCCAGTGCCCACATGTTTCTAATTTGTCTAATAAGCCACACAGCTTTGCTCAGTCAGTAAAATATGAAATCCCTCTACTCTTTTGCCACTGCTTCTCTAAACAAACACAGTGTCAGCAAGTACAAGTGTGCTGGTGCTGATTTTTTATTTTTATTTTTTCTATATGCATGAACTATAAAGGAAACAAATTATAGATATGAAAGAATCATATGCTCTTTTTCTAAGGAATGCACCTTATCAAAGGATTAGAAATCATATTAAGTGCTGACTGCAGAGAAATCTGAAGTTATTAGCTTCTGCAGAGATGAGGTTTTGGTTTTTTATGGTTGTTTGCTTTGATTTCTTCCTTCTGGTTTCTTTCCCTTGGTTACCTTAGTAGAAATGTAGAACATAAAATGCTTAAAAGACGACATGTATCTAAACAGAGCAAGGCAATACACTGACTAATGAGCATCTCACTAAGTACATCCATATGAAAGAATAATTTTGAAACTCCTCATTCTCTAAACATGTTCATTATATTCACTTTAGACCATGTAATTATATGGCAAATTGAATCACACTAGTGAGCTGAAGGCAGCTTAGGAAAGACCATTATTGGTTTATTATTCTTGTTACAGAATTTAACTTAATTTTAAATCTGCATTATGGCCCTGACAGTGAAAAGGACTGAAATCTTATTCTGGGTACATTATACACCATTGGATAAGCATATCTAAGTGTGTGTGCTTATATATCATTCATTCCATAACAATCATTTTATAGGTCCAACTAAATGCATTTAGATACTTTTTGTTGTGTTCTTTTTTCCTGCACAGCATAGTCTTATATTTAATATTTAGTTGCATTTTCACTGCCTTCACTAAACTTCTTTTCTGTAAAACTCCAGCAAATTTAGGGAATTTTATGACAGTAAAAGGAATATTTTTACATTCCCATATATGTTATCCAGATGTACAAAGTATCTCTCTCACACTGAAATGATGATACTTTCAAATTTAGAACCATATTTTTCCTTAAAAAAGAACTGTTCATGATTTCCCTTCATACACTCTACTCAATATGGCCAATTAATATGATTTTGAAAGTCATTTACATTGGTGTATATCAGAGGAAGACCCAATAAAATGTGCAGCACTATCCTGTTTTAAAATTATATGCAAATCAAGCTTATAAACTTTAGAATATCACATTAAGTAATGCATTAAATCCACTCTCTGGATGTGTCAAATGACTAGTGCTTCAGAAAAGGGCAGATCTGCTCTGGAGTCCAAACACAAAACCCAATAGCCAGGCTAAGGAGACAGATCTGTGGGATGAGCAAAATAGGAAAGGACACTCAGACCCCTGCTCCTTAAGTTACTGAGCAGGAAGAGAAAGAACAAGAGAGCTGTCCCTCAACAAAACTATGTCTATTAACAGCCTGAGAGTACTTTGCCATTATCCTCTTGTCTGTGCAGCATACTGCCCTCTGAAATTTCCATCTGGAACCTGGAAAGTTGAGAAGGTATTTTAGAATAAGAAAATACCATCAACATGCTTTTTTTTTTTTTTTTAATATTAGTTTTACACATATCAAACTAAACTAAAGAGATTTTAAAGACTCTTACTTTGCTCTCAGATCCTTGGTTGGAGAGATTTGCTAGAAAATTTGTCAATTGTTGTCATTATAACAAAAGGAAAGGGCAGTAATGACAGGTTTAGGAACAGCTGTGCATTACCCTGCTCGTATTTTACCAGACAGCTCTGCTATATAGTGTCTGAATGTTAGTGCCCTGTGAGGGACTGTGTCCTTGAATTTCTTTGAGAGACTCGATTATTATCTGTGCCAGTAGAGGACATCATAGAAACAAAAATCTATCTATTTTACATGTTGTTTGAAAGCTGTATCTCAAGAAACAGTATTAGAGTTCTTTGCTTTTGTGGTGGTTGAAAGATGCTGCTTTCCAAAATTTGTGCAGATGGATACCCTCTGCTGTAGCAGACTCACTGTGATAGAACAGTTCAGCATTAAAACAATTAGAAGAAAAAATAAGTTTTTAAGTGAAAATGTGGCTTGAAGGATTTGAAGGTCTAAGAAAAAGGGATTTTTCTCTCTTTTTTTTTAATTTGGAGAAAAAAACCTCATCTGTTTCCTGTGATATAGTTTACTGAAACAGATTGAATATATGGCAGAGCATCTGTCACTGCTCTTTAGTATAAACAGAAAAATGCAGTTAGTCATTTATTGCAAAGCTGCTTTTAATTTCAATAATGTTCATACTTTTTTCACAAACATGTTTGTGTTTTGCTGCAAAAATATTGTGAGCTGTTTTCTAAATTAAAACCAGACATTTTAATACCATATTTAACCATTAGGTAATTATGGCTTCCTCCTGTATATGTACAGGTGATAAAAAGTAGGATTCACCTCATCTACTGTCAGTCAAAGTTAGTCCAAGCAAGAGGCTCTCGCTCTCTCTCTCTCTCTCTGGTTAAAGGAGAGGAACAAATGCATTCAGAAAATGTGTCAGGCACCTATATCAAATATCATCTATTGTAGGATGGAATTTGATTGTAAAAGGATATTGGATAACATTGGTTATTTCCAATAAGAGATACCAAGTCTTGTCCCTAATGAAGTCAACTGAAAGTATGGATTTGATTTATATATCTTTGACTATTGGTTGTAATTCTCTATAAGTTCAGTGTCAGGACGTCCTATATCAGAAGCAGCTTCCAAAGTCATTTTATCAATGTCAGTTCCATAACCATGGAATATTTTAGTACAGGAAAAGGATAGAAGGATAGTTAGGAGAATGAGGACAGATGACTTACGCTAGGTCAGGGATTATTGATTTATAGTTGGCTGAAAAGTCATGACACTTGGAAATACACATTATATTCTAAACCACTCTGCAAATCCAAATTTCTTTCTAAAAAAATCAAGAGTGATTTCTGCAAAATTGTGAACCACTTGGCCAAAGCAGTTCATCAAAATTTAATAACTTTGTTTAGTAACAAAACCCTGAAAAACTGTGTACTTTCTACACTGGACAACTCAGGAATTCAAATGACATTACAATAACAATAATTAGGTTTTGTAATTTTTTTGCACATATTTCATGCAGTTACAAATCTATACTATTAGGCATACTTGTTCCCTAAAATCTGACATGCACAGCTACACAGAGTATTAATGTGTTGGGTGCTATCAAGTCATTCATTTTCATCTTAAATCCCACAGTGTTTATTACATTTAATAAGTGACAAGCAAGGTAACAGCAAAATCTGAAGTTTACAAAATTATTTGAGTTAATCCAAACCAGAGGATTAAGTAAAATGTTAGATAAAACTAAACAAACCAAGTGAAAGGGGAAATGATATTCAGAATAAATAAGTGCAAAGCAATTTATACATGAAGAAAACCTTAAGCTGCTTGCTTACCTCTGTCTCAAGAAAGGAACCATTAGCCATTGCAGTAATTGAGAGATATTTGCTTAATTTACAACTGCAGTCAGAAGGTAAACAAAATATTAGGCTGCATAAGAAGTAAGATGATGAATAACACAGAGTTTCAAAGTTTTTTTGTATAAATCAATACTTTGGCATCAGCTGGAACATTGTATGCACTACGACATGGTGCTGGGAGATGGATTACGCACAAGATCCCAGACTTAATGTATTATTCCAGCTTATACCAGGCTTTGCAAGATCAAGGAAGAATCTGTGCACAGCTGAAGGGAGTGGGTTGCCAATATCAAAATAAGACAACTGGGGATGAAGGTAAATGCTGCCTAAATCTCCTGTTTCCTGTTCTGACAAGGTCCACGTTTTTATTGGTTACTTACCTCAAAAAAATACATGGAGAAGAGAAGCCTGGAAAAATCAAGGAAGAAAAGAGTCTCATTTGAAGAGTTTGAAAAGACTGAGATTTTTTTTACAAAGAACATTCATAGAAAGGGCTATRATGAATGCATGTCAAATAATGAATGGCCTACAGAAGATAAATGTCTGTTCTTCTGGTCTTACACCACAATTAGAAAGACAGCACAATGATAATAGAAGAATCAGAGATTTTAAAAAACAGTAGGAGAAAATACTGTACATTACACATGATGTGTAATTAGACTGTGGGACTCTTTTCCAACAGCTTAATACTACTAATGAGGAAACTGAGAAAGACTGCTAAACCCTTTGCCTCAAGACATAAGCTGGACACTTACTATGAGAGATCACTTTAGTGGAATGATATCGAATTTGTGAGGATGTCTGGTTACTGTATATTCAGCATAAGAGTCTAGTATGAGGCACAGGAGAAGGAAAAAATTAAACATCCAGGTATATAACCCCTAAGGTACAGGACATAAGAGAGACAATACCAGAGATCAGGACTCTTAGATTCCTGATTGATGGGCCATTGAAAAAATCACCCAAAGTCTTGAGGAAGTTCAAACTGAACTTTCCAACTGATAAGGGGGAAACAAGGTTATCTTTAGACTCATGGGAAAAGCAGATTTATTGTGGGATAGCTGAGGTGTCATGTGGGATTATACAGAATTTATTATGAGACTTTTAAAAGAAGAATCAAAGGCAGAAAAAGGAAGGGATCCAGGTGATTTGGAGGACAAGTGTAGGAAAATGGAGAGAAACAAGGATAAAAGAGCTGCCCAAATGTAAGCAAACTGTCCCTATTCTTGTATGGCCAAGCCTGCAACTGACTGCTGTCCTATCTCCTCAGTAAGCTTTATTCCTGACTGTTGGATGCGTGAGTGTGCTCTCCTGTGTGTTTGTGTGGTGTATGCATGCAGTCACTCGCAAACTTCAAGCCAGACCAGGTGGCAAGTAGGACAGAAGTCCAGGGTGGCAACAACTGGAGAAGGGATTATGGGCCACAAGAGCCTGTTCACTGCGGGACCAGCAAGTGTAGTGACTGGGATCTGGGGGCCAGCCTTGGACAAACAAAGTGACTGGGGCCAACTACTGGGCAAATCTCTGAGTATGTGTGTGTGAGAGAGACATTAGCAAAGCCCGATCCTGATCTGCAGAGCTGGGGTCTATGTTGTCCGTGTTGGTGGTGGGTCATGGGTGCCAGTAAGGCACTGCTCTTGTGGCTGTGTTGAGCTGCGTGGTGGTTACGTTGTGTGTGTATCTGCGTGTTTGGATCTCCTTGTTACTGGTCAGATCTGCAAATGTGAGCGGCAGCAGCCACTTCTGTCAGAACGGGACGGGAGGAACCTGCAGGTCCAGAAGCCCATTGGGTTTGTGTCGTGGTTTAAGCCCAGCCGGCAACCAAGCACCACACAGCCGCTCGCTCACTCTCCCCCAGGTGGGACGGGGGAGAGAATCAGAAGGGTAAAAGTGAGAAAACTCGTGGGTTGAGATAAAGACAGTTTAATAGGGAAAGCAAAAGCCGCGCACGCAAGCAAAGCAAAACAAGGAATTCCTTCACTACTTCCCATGGGCAGGCAGGTGTTCAGCYATCYCCAGGAAAGCAGGGCTCCATCACGCTTAACGGTTACTTGGGAAGACAAGCGCCATCACCCCGAACGTCCCCCACTTCCTTCTTCTTCCCCCAGCCTTATATGCTGAGCATGACATCACATGGTATGGAATACCCCATTGGCCAGCTGGCCTAGCTGTCCTGGCTATGCTCCCTCCCAGCTTCTTGTGCACCTCACAGAGCATGTGAGCTGAAAAGTCCTTGGGACGTAGACTACCTAGCAACAACTAAAAACATTAGTGTGTTATCTACATTCTTCTTATACTAAATCCAAAACATAGCACTATACCAACTACTAGAAAGAAAATTAACTCTACCCCAGCCAAAACCAGGACAGTTTGGAAAACTTTAACATTTAGAGCACAATATGGCAAAGACTTTAGCCAATTCTGCTATGCTGAAGAACTTGCACTTTTTTGGAAGGCTCTGGTACTTGTAACTGTGCAAGTCAGGCACGAGATCACATGGCCCTCAGGTCTTACAATATATACCAATTTCTTTTTGAAGACTTCCGGTGTGAAAAAAACTCTTCTTAACTAGCAAAATTTATATGGACAAAGAAAATACATGGTACTGTGTAAGAAATATTCACGCTAAACAAGAAATTATGTTGACTCAATTTTGCTTTTTGTAATAAATAAAAAGAATGTAAGAACAGTTTGTGCTTAATATTTGTACCATCTTTACCTATAAACTTCCCAGTTTCATTTCACTGTGACAAGCAACCTGTAACAGAGAGATTATATTTACTATGGTAAGTACCATGCATAAGGATCATATTTCATGCAAGTTATTTTTCAAATTTAATGCTATGTAGGTAGCAATTTTCATGGTTGTAAAATTGAGTTAACTTAAGAGAGACCTATAAAAATTAGACTGTGTATATCAAATACAGTGGTGAAATGTCACACTGAAATCCAGTGTAGTAGCCTGTGTAACTGTGTATATTCAGAGCATTAGTTCAATACACTTTGGAACAAATACTGGAGTATACAAAGAACTGCAACTTCTATTGAATTTAGTGGTGATTTGACAGGAATAAAAAATGAAAAAAAATAATAAAGATTTTAAGATTTGATTTTTTGGTAATGTATTACATGTTACTACAATACCGTGTTCCAGTTCAGGTAAGCACTTGGGAAAATCACCATTTATTTTTGTGTTTTTTAAGCACATACTTAAATGATGTACTGATAGACCACSAAACAGCAGAGCACTGTCAGAGGATTGTATAAACAATTTCTTTTAAACAGGCAGAGGTAGGTTTTCAGAGAAAGATTTCCATATGCACATAACAACAGGTGCAAAGGTTGTAGCTGCATCAGGGAAATCCAGTAATGTATTTGCACCATACTTTACCCTGATAGCATCAGTACTACCTCCCACGAAATGGCAAAACTTTTCAATATGCTTTAATTGCCTGATTTACCTTTTTAGTGAAGAACAGAACTCTTTCTATAATGTATGAACAGCTATTGAAATAAAAAACTATGAGCCAATAGTGAAGACAACAGTCCAATACTAATAGGTTAAAAGTTCTGGGGTGGGGGTGAGTTTTTTTGTTTGTTTGGGGGTTTGGTTTTGGGGTTTTTGGGAAAGGGGGGAGAGTCCCAAAACATTTTGGTCTGTATTAGAAGTCTGTATACTGGAATGCACAATTTGATACTAGTGACGAAGGGCCACTTTTGGCTTCAATCCAGCCACCAAATGACCACAGACAGAAATATAGGAGTTATTTTCTCTAAGATATTTTGCAATCTTTGGTTTCTCTGCTAAGATCACTTAGGTAATACTATTTGTGATGATCTAAAATGGACATTTTTGCTTTTGTGTTGATCTGAGAACAAAACAATACATCCTAGAAGACAGTCTGCAACTGTAAAATAGCCAGTGCATATTGAGATACAGAAATATTGGTTGCTATAACACATACATGGTCTTAGACCTTTATATATATATATAGCCCACCCTGTCTGTCTGTCTCTTTCTCTCTTTTCAAACATATAGCCACCTTACAACTGTAAAATAACTGCCACCAACTACTATAAAATAGTTCACCATAAACTAAGCCACATTCAAACATCTAAATGAGATGTGAAATGCTTTGTAGTCTATTATTCAACCCATCAACTATACCAGTCCTCGGTATCTTCTGCTTTTGAAAGACTAACTGCAAACTGTAAACATCACCCACTTTATCTTTTGTCATCCTCAAAGATACAATGCTTCTTCAGATAGAACACATTTAATCTAAAACATTAGAAAACTGCATTTTTTTGTATATTGATAGCTGAGACGTCAATTTCTTGTGCAAGTAGCAAGATTTACTAATTGCTGGTTATCTCTTCCTCCCTCTTTACTTTTCCAGTCGTCACCCCTTCAATGTATATAAAGGTTTAATAGGAACCAAGGCATCCAAATATTTGAAGTGAGTCTACCCGGATTTTTCTTAATGTGAGGCCTTCAAAGATGATTTGGAGGCTTCTAAAATCAGTAAAAACACACTTTTTTGAATAAAAATTAAAAACTCCATGTGGTGGGTTAATTTTGGCTAAGGGCCAAAATCCTGCCCAGCTGCTTTCTCACCCCCCGCTCCTCAACAGGACAGGGGGAGAAAATAGCATGAGAAAGCTCATGGGTGGAGATRAAGACAGGGAGATCACTTACCAGTTACCACCACAGGCAAAACAGACTCAGCTTGGGAAAAATTAATTTATTGCCRAGTAAAAAAGATTTGGGTGGACAGAAATAAAGGCCAACATTAGAAAAAACCTTTCCTCCTCTCTCTCCCAAGCCCAAATTCCCTCCTTCACTCCTGCCTCTGCCCACACCCAACCCCTGAGCAGCACAGATGAAATGGATAGTCTTAGCTACCAAATAAGAATCACTGATATTCAAAGGATTGTATACTATTAGAAAAAAGAATTTAGTGTTTCTTATGGAAAATAAAAATACAGATTTTAGTCTCATGAGCTGCATGTAATGTTTTTTCAATTAGTAATTACTTTAAATCTTCAAAATGGTGGTTTAATCGGTGGGTATTCATGAGTCTTTAAATATTTTTGTTTAGGACAGGTTACATTTCTCATTTTCTCCCCCTCTGTCCCACAGCAAGGACATTTCCTTTGCATCACTTTTATTACTATTTACTCACATTTTAAATAGCCAAAGATGTTTCTTTAGGACATAGTTGCATGGTAATAAAGGCAATTACATTCCTCAAATCATCAGGAAACAAGGTCATGGAACATACAAATGTACTGAATAGTCCTTAGATTCATGAAAATTTGAAAACGTCCTTGTCCCCTTCTTTCCCCTCTGCTCTTTCACTTTGTATTTTCACATTCTCTGGGATATGCCAAGAAGACCTCCCCTATTCATTGAAATTTCAAAATGAGTGGAACTTTTACAAAACAAAACAAAAACATTATTTCAGGCCTCAAAGTAGTCTCTATAGATTCATGATATTTTTAAGTGAAAAGATGGAATACTGGTCCAGACTAGAAATAATTATCTTGTTAAAAAATAATGATGACTGCTGGAGCAATAAAAACAAAACAGTTACTTTCTTTTATCCCATTTCCCTTTCAGAGGCAGGCTAGAATTTCCCATTCCAAAACACTTCAAATTAAAGCACCAGGCAGAAGGAAAACCATTTTGGTGTCTTTACTATGCCTTCTTTTATTCCCTCCTTCCAATCCAGCTCTTTTTCTGCCATCTTGCAGCTGGCTTCCAAACATCACTAATTCAGCCTTATCATCATTTCCACCATCATCTCCCAGTTTCCCAGTTTCAGTGCTAATAGTTTAAAATTTCTTTCAACTCAGAAATAATCTAGGTCCTTATAAGCATTTCAGAATGCAGAAAACCTTTTTTTATAAAGAAACTGTTAATTTGCTTTGATAGTCCGCGACAGAAAGAAAGTATTCTTGGAAAACAGTATATTGAGAGGTGTCTACAAATAAAACACTGTGGAAAAATCTTAGAGGACATCCAGGCCAATAGTTTCACACTCCACAGTGCAGTACCATTCGAACTTAGCAGCTCAGGCAAAGAGTGATTCCAAGTTAAAAATGCTAGAAACATTGTCATTAAATGCAAGTTAAATATGTCAGACATTATTTCACTGCTTAGAGGTATCCAGCCAGCTTTGACATTCACCAGAAATATAATTGAATACCCTTGAAGTCTACAAAGAACACAGTGATTATAGGCTAGCAGGACTTCAGAAGTGGCAAGGAGGACATTGTAATCAGGTGCAGAAGACATCTAGTAACATCATTGCCATCAACCTACCAGCCACCTATTGGTTACTCTAAAAATAATAGATTCATACTAGAATAGGTTTACAACTGATAAAAAGACAATTTTTTCCTTTATAAAGGACAGCAGGACACAAAGTGTAGCTATGTATCTAGCAGTCTTGCCAAGATATTTAGGTAGAATAAAAGAAAATATAAAATTACGATATAGCAACCACAATAATAAGAGAAACRTTATAAAATGTTTTTATTTTATCTCAAATTTTATTCTTTGGAAACCAGAGTACTGACATAATATAGGACACATTTAATTTTCTACCACCACTGACATTTGTAAGGATGATCCTGATTGCTTTATAACTTCTTAGGAATTTCATCTAACTTCTAGCCTAAATTTACTCATGGCCAGGACACAAATCTTGTTTTTCTCTAATCTTTTAGAAACACCTGATATGTTATGCTCAGGGATAACCATTACCTTCTCTATGGCCATACTACATGCATGATTATTAAACTTCAGTTGTCATCATATTGAAGCTCAGGGATGTCCTTTGGCTAATCAAAATGGAGAGATCTTTTTTCTTCTTCTGTCATTTTCATCTACTCTGCCCAAGTTTATTGTGGATTTTCCTATTAACTCCTGAAAGTAACCTTGAACTTCGTTTTATTATTATATTACATGCAATTTCTGTTTCTTAAAGCTTGAAAGTAGTCGACTTTTCCTGTATAACATTTTGATCATCCCCTGTGTTGAAATGCCTTTATATCAGCACCAGATTTCACTAGCTCATTACAACTTCTATCAAGGTCATCTAGCAGCATTGTTCAAAGATCAAGATTCAGATATTCACTGAGTTTAACAAATGCATGTTGTTGAGGAGGTTTTTAGGCCTCAGCACTCTTTGTCTAAATTATATCAGAACTAAAAAAACTCCTAAGATTCAACATTTTTTGCTTTTTTTAAGAAACATAATTGCTTCATAATTAAAAGTCAATAACATTTTTCAGAAACCTGGAACAACTCTCGCGTTTGAAATCCAACCCTAATATTCAGTACAGCTCCACTACTGTGACTGTAACTTGTCACAAGTACCATATGTAGTTGAAGTAATTCCCCCAGTTTATTCTCTCAATCACATTTGACTAAGAGGAACAGGGCTGTTGATAGTTCTAATTTGTAACTACTTGGGTCCTTTATCACTAAGGTATTTAAAAATATGCTTAATGTAATTAAGCGTAGTTACCAAGGGTTTCTCTAGGAACGGTATAATAGTGGAAAGAGTCTGGTATCTCACTATATTTCCAAAGATTTGAGTCTGAGTTTCCCTCTGGAACCATGCTGAGAGCTGCCCCCAGTTAAAACAGCTATAAATATATTTCAATCATTTTGTCTGGAGAGTCAAAACTACCAGACATATTATTATCTCATTTTATTCCACACATTGGCTAGAGAATGTAGCATTCCTTAATCATACTAGCCCAGTTACTATTTTTGACTTACATACTCTGCTGAATCAGAACTGTTGGCTCAGCAGGTCTATTAGGATATTTCTTATTCTTCTGKTGTTCTACACAAAAAATAATCAGGACTGGAATTCTCCAGTCAGCACAAGTGGCTTCAACAAATACCAAAAGATGTTTAATATGTGGAAGTGTATTATACAGTATATATTACAAAGTTATTCCAAAGCTTTACTTTTTTCTCCCAGCAAATAGAGTCTATAAAGAAAGCTGCACTCAGAACCCTGAGGCAGATCAATTTTTATGGCCATAAAATTGTTTTGCTATTTTATTTCCTTACTAGAAATGAGGAAGAGTTTCTGATTGATGATGTTTTCTGATGTTCGATTAATTATACACAAAGATAAAGAGACAAGGTTGTTAGCTGGAGAACAGTAATATGTCAAAAATTTAGCAATAAGGCAGTAAAAGCAACAAAAAATCTGAAATATAAAGTTTATTGTGACCTTTTTCACCATATTGTGTTTGTAGAAGAGATCAAAATTTGGGGTGCAAATGACTAGTTTATCTAGTTCAGCAGGCATGAATCTCGGTAAGCTTCTATGCAAATTCTGCGTTATAGAACACAGTATTATTAAACAATGGGACCAGAGTTGTTTTGCCACATGCTGCAGTCTGATTCACCTCTGGACATTGAGGCATCTAATATTTCTACATTCTGAAAGGAAGGAATTTCCAGTATTCATGAAAGGGGTGGCAAGATTGTCCAAGCAAGCAACTTCTGAGACTTAATCAAGTACAACTCCAAATGTAGCTATCATTCAGCATGGTGACTCAGTGACTGCATTTATAATAGTAAACAGTTTCATTTACTAAGACCAGCTGGCATGAAACTGCCAGTATCTCTGCGAGTAAATCTCTTTTTCTCCAGAACAGGGTGACTGCATGAAAACTGCTTAATGGAAACAGTTCCTGGCATGCTCTGATTTTCAAGGAACATTTTAGAAGAAATTTGAGAGGATCYATTCTAACAGCTTATTAATATCAACAATCACATTGCAGTGCAATTGAACATCTCAAGGTACTGTTTAATTCAATGGATGTAGATTTAGAATCCAAATATATACTCTAGATCAATTAAGGCTAGTGTCTAATTCTACAGAAAGTGACAGAGAAGGTGAAGAAATGAATAGGACAAATAGGGGGAATTTTTCTGTAGATTTACTCCCAATCAGTCAGGAAGGGTTGTTTGAAGAGCTGAAAGACAATTTGGGAGTGATCTTCAGAATCTGTTATGATTCTTGAAGAAAATTTCAATACAATTATTCTCAATAAATTCATCCACTTTGTAAGAGACACTGCATGTGAAGCAAGTCAATGGAAGAAAGTGTGTCATGAGGAACAGACATTTTCTCAAAGAAATTACATTTAGGGCACTCATGTAAACTATGACAGCTAAAAGAGGTAGCAAGTGACCTACTTGGATAAATCTGGTGCTTTTCATTGATTCAAAAGCGAGGGGAAAACATGCAAAGAGTGAATGGAAAACCAAACCAACCAAGCTCCTCAGAACCAACTGGAAGTTGATTTGACAGACGTGAAATGAGATCCAAAGAGGAAGAGGCATCCAAAGTATCGAGAATCAACTCCACAGTAATAAGAGTAAAAATAAAAACAAGGACACTCCTCAACAARAGGGAACCATTGGTCACTACTCAACAAGAGGGAACACTTGATAACAAGAAGGTTACCTAAGTATAATTTAGGACACCGCTGCTCGATTGAAAAGAACAACTTCAATTAATACAAACAACAAGTGCTGGCATCTTTGGACAGAAAACAAAAATGGCTGCTAAGAGTACATTTAGTTTTTTCAGTTTGGCTGGGTCTGATGAATTTCATGATAGGGTAATGGAAAAGGTAGCTGAAGTAATCTCTGAAATGACAGCAGTTATTCTTGAGAATTTGTGGAGGACGGCAGATGGATCAAAAGACCAGAAAAAGGGAAAATGCAGTGCTGAACTTCAGCAAATAAAAGCAGAATACCTCAAGAATTATAGATTCTACCTTCAAAAGAACTCCAAAACAAATAATCAAATAGCCAATTTGTAAATATGGGGAGATAACAAGCAGCTGATGTATATTTGTCAGACCAAATCATGTTAAGCAAAGTACATTTCTTTCTACAACTGACTAATAGATCTTGTGGGTAGGAAAGAAATATGGATTTGCATCTTGACTTTAGGATGGCTTTTGACACTGATTAATATGACAAGTATTGTAAGCAAGCTAGGGAAAAAAAGTTTTGGAACAAGTGTAAGATCCTCCACAGGCAGGATGCAGTAATACAGAAGGGAGGAAACTATTATATATCATTTATATAAAAGGTGTAGTGTTGTTTAGCCTAAGAAAAGGGAGGAAGGATAATACTATTCAAGTACAAAATAAGCTATTACAGATGAAGAAACTGCCTTTTCCCTTTTTCCATGATGGATATGAGAATGAGAAAATTGCAGCAAGAAAGATTCAGGGAAACTCTTGGGAAAATGTGCCAGTGCTTTGGAATAGAAAGTCAGAGTCACGGGCACCAGGAGAGAAAGGCAGAGCAGGCAGGGCCATCACTGCCATCAGAGGGCTTTACAAACAGAGAAGGTAAAGGTCTGTCAGGAATGGAATAGGTACAGCTGATACTGCTTTGAATGAGGAGCTAGACAAGATTAAATTTAGCACCATATAATTCAATTTTCCTATGATAACTCCCTCGCCAATGCCTGCTGAGGTGTCTGCTGTTCACACAGTACACGCCTTCATGTTCTTTGGTGAGTATGGTAGGTTCAGTTTTGAACATCTCTCTAGAGAAAGACAGATATAGCAGCCTCAAAGATATGATAGAAGGATTTGGAAGCTGATACAGACGTGCTGCCTCCTTTATGCTTAACCTTAGTGCTGCCTGACATGAAGTTGCAAATTCTGAGGTGTATGTGTGTTTGCAGGGAGCACACAATATCTCATTGCAAAGGTCATAAACCATTAAAAGTAAACCGGAACTTCTTTGTGAAGCAGAAAGCCTCATTTCAGGCTTTTGAACTCCCTTGTTTACTTTACCCTGTTTGTAAAATACAGGTGATTATATTTTCTTATTTCTTGGGCATTTGTGTTGGGTATAATGACCTTACTTCAGCGAAGTAGCATGACAAAAGAATTTGATTTGAAAACATGCCTTAAGTACAAACCCTAAAGCAGAAAGATTGCCAAAAATAGCAAGAAATTCTATATTTCTGCTTCTTTTTCATCATTATTGGTTTTGTCTGGTTTTGTGAAAAATGACAAACCAATAAAAATCATAACATTTTCAGCCAGATAAAAAGAATTTTAATTCTATTAAGCTTTGGAAACTTAGAATAATTTCTGGATACATTTAAACATTTATAGAAAGACAAACCAACTTGACATTTGACTTTGCAAATCATGCTACAATGAATAAAATTGCCCTGGGTAACATAAGATCAGAAAATAAAAAATATTAAATGTAAGTCTCTGAATTTCAGATGGTGTTCCATCTTGAGTGATGTTGAGATTACACAATCAGATGAGCTTGGAAACCTAGAGGATCCCTCCTTCTGCATTGCCCAGACCTCCTGCGGCTGTCTCCAGGGCCTGGCTTCCTTCTAGTCTGACTCAGTCACCCAGTCTCTCCAGTAGTGAGGCTGAGTGTGTATACCTGATAAGTAGTTTACATTATCTACAATATAGATGCATATATACATATATACAGGTCTGGCCACAGATCGCAGGCAGACACACAGAGCACTCACATGAACACCAACAGCACCAATGGTCTCATCCTCCTCCCCTCTCTGACAGAGCAGGATGGAGTTCCAATGGTGCGAAAATATGTATATGCATATGTACAATGTGAGTCCCTTCAGCAGCTGGGCTCAGACACTCAGTCTGCCCAGTAGCTGCCCCTTGACCCCAGTCTCCCCAGTTGCTGGCATCTGACATAGGAGCCCCCAAGGCCTCAGCCCCACTCCAGTGGCTGGTACAGACCCCCTCACACTCACACACACACACACAGCCTGGTCCCACAGCCCACCTGCCTGTGCTTTTGCCCTTAGAGACACAGAGGTGTTTTCACATCCAGAGGTGGGCCTTAGAGGCCCACTCACCTCCTGGCTCCCAGGCCACTTCACCTACTTGCTGGCTAGTCCAGCTTGATCTTTGCTAATGATCACACACTCAACCGAACATCTGCACTCGCCCCTATCTACACACAGAATAAAGAYCCCCTTATCAGAAAACAGTTGAAGGTCGAGTTTAATAAGGAGATAGGACAAACTGAGGTGATCAGGCACAGGGCATGAAGAAACAAGTGTATTGTCCAACAAACTTTATATGACAATGGACCCATTTATTTCCTTATCCCTCTATTTCCCACACTTGTTCCTACACACATTAATTAACTCCCTCCATTTTTCCACCTCTGGTTCCTCCCCTAAACATCCTATAATAAGCCCTGTGCAATCCCAAAAATGTTCTTTCCCTGCATCACATAATGTATCCCACACCCCTAGGCAGTGACCGCCCCTTAGTCTAAAAGGTGATCCAGAGAACTGCTCCTGATGGGTCATTGTGGTGGGTCTCATGCCTGGACAACAGAGCTGATTACTCTGCTGGGACAGCCCCAGGAGGGGCCGGGGCAAGGTGGACATTCCTCCAGAGCCCTTGGTTTGGGTTCGTGCCTGTCATTGTRYCCCTGTGCCCCTCTGGTCTTGTTGAAATGGTGGCTCTTTTTTTGCTGGTGGACTGGGAGCAGCCAGGGCAGGTTATTGAGTTACTTTTCTTGCCGTTGTTCCTCCATTCTTTCTTTGTGTGTGCAGATGAGCTTCTTACCACTTACMAAGTACTACATGATATTAAGTTATTCATTGACTAGAAATTATGTAGGGATCAGAATACAACTACTAGAGAAGGAAGGATTTGTGAATATATTTCAGTGTAGTCCTCTCTGCTTTTATGAAAGGTAACAATATTAATCTTTTCCTAAATTACTTTGATAGATTCTGATCTAARCAACTGGCTTAATCCATAAATACAGCAGTATGTATGGAGCTAACAGATGCTGTGTTTCCATACAACAAAATGGATTATTTTTTTTTCTGTTTGTTTGGGAATAAGAAGACTTAGGGAAAAAAATTATAAAATTAAATAGGTATTTCAAAACTATTTTCACTCTTCTAATCTCCATTCCACTTTAAAGAGTTTTCAGAAGTTTCAGAAATAATCTGAAACTCATTAAAAACACACACCAGTCTCTCTTTCCTCTTCACTAGCAACAATATTCSGAAGGAAACATGATGCCAATAGCTCCTTGCCCCTACTGGCACACTTGCTAACTCTCCCAAGAGTTCCTGGGGTGCAGAGCATGAGTTATTTTTAATCTAATATCTTTCATTTATGCTGAATTTCATAGCAGAAAATTCAGTTTGGTTCATCTAAGGAAAGCATACCTTGTTTTGCATCTGCTCCTTATCATCTACACTTCCAAATCAAGATTGTCCCTGTGATATCTAAGAGAATCACAAATGCATTAAACTAACAGAAGATCTCTTTATCTTTCCTTCCTCGCCTTCTGCATTTCTCTAGTAAAGGTTATTTTTTTTAAAAAAAAGGAAAAGTTCTGCTTTGGTTTATTAGTTGGTACATTATTTTGCTGTTGTTGCTTGGAGACAGTTGGAATGAAGGGGGGATTTCACATTGTGCAAGCAGGTTTAGATATGTTATCTCTCATTCTGCCTACCTTTCCACGGCACCTGTGCCAAATGCCAAGCCGAAATCCTCAGGCATACAAGAAACATGTCTCATTTGCCATGCTTCYTTTTCCATGCACTAAGGTACACCTCACATTTTTCTTTTTTCCTTCCAGTGAAGAGAGAGGAAATATCAGTAGCAAATTCACTGTGAAAGAAACTAATTGAAACTGTTGCCATAACAGTGATCACAGTCCAGGTCATTTCTGTATGGAAAAATTGAAGTGTTTATAGACACATTCACAGACAATGCAAATGTTGTGTACAATGACATTAAATAAACAAGATGTTATTCATAATTCCAATCTTTTGTTTTCTTCAATACCTGTAATTGATGTTCTTCTTGAGCTTCATTCACTATACAATTACTCAACTCTTCCATATGAATGACAAATATATTACAAAAAGAAGATACTGGCTAATGTATAACATTTATTGCATGGAGGAAGTCCTTTTAATGCATATAAGTGTCTCTGTTCTATGCATACTGGAAAAATTACATGGTTTAGCAAAGCTGGTTTTGATCTCCATGTGAAAAGAATTTCAACAGCTCCATTCCCTTAATTGGATTTGCTATTCATTGTAAACCAAGCAGTACCTTTCACTCAGCTGCAAAAATAAGTCAAGCTTTAAAAATAGTGCAGCTGCAGATATTTACAATATATATTGAAAGTCACTAACAGGCCTGTGCATATTTTTTCTTCCTCACGTAAAGGCCACACAATGCATTCATGTCTGCTACTTGTAGAAGATAAGGATTGGGTGCTGCAAAGTAACAAATGTCCACAGATGTACCTRTGTGATTCTAAATATGTTCTTACTCCCAGCTGGATGTGAATTGCTGTTTAAACTGAGGTATCTGTTTAAGCGCTTTCCTGGATGAATGTAAAGGTTTTGACTATTCATGAGATCAAGCCCTAGGAAAGAAGTAGTAACTTTTTCCAATTCCTTTTTCAACTAAGGAAAAGTGTAACATCATACAAACTTTAACATCATACAGAATGTAATGACATACCTAAGATAGATGCCTTATTTGAAGAACTTTGTGTATACATAAAAATGTGTATCTATATCTACTGTTGAAATATGTGTCTTTTTAAGTGGTTATGCTAGCACAACACGYTATATTAGCTAGCCTCTGAGAGTGCTGGGACACTTTAAAAAAAACCACARTTGTATGGGCACATCTGTCACCGCTGTGACCAAAATGTTTACTTTGGCATACAGTACTCTATTAAATTTCAAAGTGAATTCTTTGAATTTGAAATTTTAGAGGAAACCTGGCCTGCTTTCTTGCAAGCCTTGTTGGTTTAAACATAAAAAGCTGATGATGGCTTTGAAGTCCTGAATTAGATGCACGAACCCTTGTATTTGCTCTAGATTTAGGCAACACAGAGGACATATTTGCTACTTATTATTACTTATTCAACAGATAGTCAGTTTCTTTCACCTTTGACTGATTCTGTTTTAGCTAGACTAAAATCATTCCTCTCCCTTTTGAAAGTCCATGGTCTTTCACATATAAGCCATGAGAGTTCTTACACATTTGCATGCAAGTATTATCACCATCTCATTGCAACATATATTTGTTTTCTCAAATTGTTCTTAAGCTACAAGATGGCTCTGGATGCAGCTTTTCCTTGAGATTTTTCCAGTCCTGTGTTTTTTGTGATAGCAAGAGTAAGTTCCGTTCCTATTTGTAGCATAGATATTAGTTTTAATGAGTATTTACCTAGGTAAATGAGTGCCTGCATAACTGAGTAATACAGAGGCCAGAGATAATTAAGCATAACAATAAGTTATGTCACCTGTTTACAAATAAAAACCATTAGTTCAATGTTTAGTTTCTTGAAGCATCTTCTCAACATCAAATGATTATATTACTGCTTCCATACTGTGGGCATCTCAAGATTCAGTTAATTTATATCTACTACCTAGAATAATATTTTATAATAGTCAGTTTTAGAGGGATAACAAAGTGATTCCTTTTAACAGGGAGGGGAAGTGGCTCCTTTCAATAAAGAAGAAACTTCAGGCTGGATTCTGCCTTAGGCTATATGTAATCTCCTGCTAATTCCACCGTATCTAAATGTTCATGTATATGACCGCAGTGTGCAAAGTGCTACCTGTAAGAATCTGCACAAGCTTCTGTAGGAGGCAAGAAAGGTTACAGTAATAGCAAAAGACTTCTGGCACTTTTGTTAAATTCCTGGCTTCATCACAGACTTAAAAGGTGAGCTGCTAGAAGTTATTTAGAGGCTAAGCCGAAACAAGGATCTTATCAGCCAAGACAAGATTGTTCAGATTAAGTAACAAGGAACCTTCTGTGGTCCAGAATACCTCAGGCTAGTCGCACCACAAATCTAATTGCATAACCTAGTGAGCAGCACACAACAGTCCCTAAAACATTTGTAGTTCTTCACTGTGCATATATCTGGAAACATTTTAACCTGTGTTCAAGTCCCATCCAAACTCCACTGAGACTAAGAAAATAAACAGACCAGTATGCAATCCCGCTGACCTGGTCAGCATCGTCAGAGCAGCGCTAACTCCCTCAGGAATAACCAGACTTTTCAGAAAATGTAACTGAAGCAAGTCAGGAGAAAGAAAAAGGGTTGTAGTGGAGGTATGATAACTCAAGTGAGGTCCCACTTCCATTCTATTTGAATTTATCACCAAATCATGCTCCTGCATAGTTGTGCAATAACAGCACAGGAGGAGATGTATAGGATTAATTTTCCTAGATTGTCTTCTATTGGGAGATGTGCATTTGAATCTCCTCAGGCTGAGGAGAATACTGGATCTGGCTTTTCCAATTCCCAAAGAATAAGTTCTTCCTTTTATCRATTAGTTAACTCTTTTAAAAGAAGCATGGCTTTTTAAGATGACACATTTAATAAAAGATTTTGGAATTTATGTTTTAACTGAGGCTTTGGGTGCATTAGGTAACCCTAATCCAGGAATCGTAGCATTCTAAAGTAGACACATTTTGGATTATGATTATTCAGAACAGAAGTTTTTAGATCACTTTTTTGAGACACTTAAGGCAAGTTTTTGTATTCCAGTATTCAAAGACCCAGTTTTCAGACATCAGGGTCTTTTACTTGATCTAATACTTACACCAAAGATTAATATCTATGACTACGTGATGTTCACACACTACAGCATGAGGATCTTCCCCATGTATATATAAGCTTACAGTCACAAGAATAATCCTCTTTGTTTCAGAAAGTCAGTAAAACGAATTTATATCAGCCAAGGCTGCTTATATATGTAGAAGAGTTATATTTTTTTAAAAAATATATATTTATAAAAAATATATATTTATATACATTATATTTATAAAAAAAAAAAAAACAAACATTATTCAGTAGTCAGTGCAGTACAGAGCAGCGCTTATTTGCATTTTCTTCTCTTTCCTCTCTCTGGTGTTAAGGATCATTCTTCATGGCTCAGGAGCCTACCTGGAACTCCAGGGCCAGATGGCTGCAATATTGTTTAAGACACTTGCCTGGAGAATGAAAGCTGGAGACTTGGAGTTAGTGGTAAACTTGAATTCAAGCCTCCCTCTTCCCAGGCATATTCTACTTGCATATTATACTAGCAATGGCCACTGTCCCTTCCACGATCTTGATGACCTTCAACAGAAAACAACAACTGACATCTGTCTACATTAATATTTTTGACTGACACAGGGGAACCAAGAAGGAGTTTCTGGGTAATKAATCTTATTTCATGTGGTCATTTATGTCACTATTGAATGCCTGTTTTGTAGACAACTGAAGATACCCCAAATCTATTGACATCATGCAATAGATTTTCTCCTGGGTAGCCAGCATAAATCCCAATGACTTCAARTTAGTTCATAATGATTGAACTACGAACAGTTTTTCAAATTAATTTATTAAGGAAATGATTGCCATAAAGTAAAATAAAATCCTCTAACCCTTTCCTAACTATCAAAAAACATAACAATACCTAGCTTTATTCTCATATTTGAACGAAAGTTAATTTTAATGCCTGAGATGCTCTGATTACTGTAGTCATCATAAAATTGAACAAAGCTGCAAACTTAGATCTAATTCAAAGCCCACTGAAATCCCTGAATAAATTTCATTGTCTTCATTGATATTTGGATCAGAGCTCCTGATATGAGGAATAATCATAAATAATCAGTAAGAGAACAAAAATAAACCTGCATCTCATGCATACAGGCTGAAAGCTACCATGAATAATGTGAAAATGCAAGTAGGAAAAAAAAAAAACAAATGGGAAATCCTGAACAGCATGCTTAATCAGATCATTTCAATGATATGCTCGCTGGTGACCTTCTACTAGGTGATGAGCATAATTGTAAAATGTAATGCATTTTGTATTCTAGTGTGTAGTCCAAAARCTCAAATTTCCCCTTTGTCCATCAGTCATTAGTTCATATTGGGAAAGGAGCAATGTTTCATAGTTAATGTGCTATGTGATTCTAAGAGTACTTAAAATCTGTGAATCTTACCTTAAAATATATATCAATGCTCCAAATAATGACTTCTGAAATTTCTAAATCTATTATTTCCCCTCTTCACTCTAAATGTGTACAATACTCAGTGGAGATTTCAATTGTGCTTCTGTCCTGATAAAGACAAAACCTTTTCCATTACCTCAAACTCTTCCCTTAGGACTCAGAAGCTGTCAGATTCATGGTTTTGTGTAGACTTCATTGTCATCTAGAGACGTTTTTATCCATGCCGGTAAGGTAATTTTTCCCATAACCAGTGTTATACCCACTGCTACATTTTTATGTAAGATATGATAATATTGTAGTATACATTTCTCATTCGATCATTATTTCTTTTTTCCCTTAGATTTCTACASCTTTCATTGAGTAGAGATTTACTAGTCCATGTTAAATTAACCTGACTTTAGTCATCTAGTCATCTAGCTTTATGACTTAGGTTTATTGACCTTTACTTGCTAGATAATTATACCTTTTATCATAATTTCAGACATTCTGTACTGCTTTTAAAATAGATATTCTATTTAGATAACCTGCATAAAAAGGAATGGAAATGTCAGTCTAAAAGAGAGGATTAGAAAAGAGAGATATGTCACAAAAGGCAAGTTCTATCATGTTTGCATCAACTTTCTCAAATTAGTACTTGGTTACAAAAGTCCACCGTTTGCTAATTTGCAGCCGAACTGAGCGACTAATGTAGAATAGGTAACATTAAAACCCAGAAGAAGCTATTCCTATCTTAGAGGCTGTCTATTTATAGTTTCAGACAGATTCTAGGTATGTGTAGTGAAAAACTTACAGAGGATTACCTAGGTATGCTGCTATTCCATTTATTATTTTTTTTTACTCTGAATGACCTCAACTTTCAAAACTGTTCAACAAGGCCAATGATTATGTTATCAACTATAAATATTGGGAAATATCAGTCATGTTACCAGAAGGGAGAAGGATGTATATCACACTGCAAGTTTTTATTAGAACATATTCTGAGACTGTCTTAAAGATCTGTTTCCCTCATTATTATCCTGTAAGATGAGAGTCACTTGCCTTGTGTTTAGATATAAAAACCCAGTTATTTATGAGGATTAATGATTTAAATAGTCATCCATTAAACAGCTTATGATAGTAACTACTAATCTTGAAATGTATGTGAGTATTTCTTTGTGTTTACTGATAACTGTAGAAGTSATTTAGTTACCCACTTAGATAAACTATGTATCATTAAGGCTATTTTGTAAAAGGATTAAAAATAAAACTTTTGTGCACATGTGTATATGTAGATATAAAGTAGCTGCTGGAGGTAGGTGCTAAGGATCAAACCATACAAAAAAAGAAAAAAAAAGAGGTAGGCTACAATCAAATATCACCACTCTGTAGCTATGTGTAACTAGGTACAAAATAATTGTATGTAACTGCAGAGACAGACCAATAAAACTTTTACCTGGGCTACATTTCAACTGAAAGCACAAATGCAAAAATATCTATTGATCTTAGTAGTATATTTTAACAGTCTGCTCAATACGAAGTATTTTAGTCCCAGAAGATACTGTCTAGGATACTCAGGATGTAGTAACTTGGGCATGTTGTGGAGGTGTTTGAAAAGACTTATTTTTTGCCTGATTATTTAAGAAGAATCTGTTGGCAAGATAAGCAATCTATTTTGGCATTATCTATAGAAATTAAGGTCTGCAGTTCAGCAAACACTTAGCCATGGACGCATCTTATGTAAGYAATTCCATCAATTTCAGTGGAACTGCACATATACACAGTTTGACTATAATGTAAGATCTTCTCAGGATCATGAATCTTAACACAACAGGTATTTTGAAAAATCTATGCTAATGGAAGAAATATTATGACATTAGTATATTTTACTAGTTTCTTGTTTGTTTAGCCTGATATTTCATTAATCCACAGCCTAGGTTTCCTTGAATTCTTTCACMAAATGTGAGCTTTCAGAAGGGCGATGGTCATTTCTTGTACCTCGTGCAAGGGCSTGATCCTGCAAGGTAACAAATGTCTTCTGCTAAGACTATCACCACCTGGATGCATGATGAATCTTGCAAAAAAAGATCTAAAAAAAGACAATGACAGTCAGCAGAACGCTCAGAAAATGAGTCTTGCAATCCATGGTATAACATTTATGTTGGTAACAGTGAGTACTGGGGAGAAGGGAAGGATCTGGGAAAAGCATAGTGCTGCAAGGGTGCTAATCACATAATTATTAGTCTTGGTGGTTTGCTTGTTTTCTTTTTGATGTGTCACATTTCTAATTTTTAATTAAAAATAAAAGTTCTGTTGTTATTTTACAGCGACCTAATTGACAGGAAGGACAAAAGCATAAGTAAATAGGTCACAGAAATTTAATATTTATGTAAAACTACAAGAGTTTCAAATGCTCCAACATCCTTCATTCATGTACAATGCACAGAAAAGAATCACTCTTCAAGAAGTTGCCAGTACCTTAGTTCTACAATAAAATGCAGGTTWATTTATTTCCTATTTTAATGTAAGAGACTGATGCTGCATGCAAGTACTCAAATTCAGCATTATATACAAGGTTGAAGTCTGTCATTGCTTTAAAACTGTTTTTTGGGATGTATATATATGTGTACATATGGAYGTACATATATATGTACATCTTATTTAACTGCATAGCAACTAAATAGAACTGGAGATAAAGAAGTTGGCTTCTTAGAAGCACTACACTCGATGAGATATTGTGTCCCTACTACTGCTTTCTGCAGGATCGTATCAACACATTATTTTCAGTTTTAAAAAGAAACAGCACCACCTTGTATCCTGAAATAATGCTACAGCTATTCAGTATCTCAGTGGCCATACAATATATACACACGCATAGAAACATAACTATTCACAAAAAAGTAAATGTTTTTGTATTAGAAATGTCAAAATAGAACATTAAACCTTCAAACCTTGGTTCAAGATACATCTATTTTTAGAATAATATTATTACAGAACATTATTACAGGGAGTTGGATGAGTATTTGAWCTAAAGTATGTTTCTTTTCATTACTGAAAGCCCTTGAATTTTGTTGTTTGTGAAAGAAAAGATTAGGTTCAATTTGCATTATTCACAGGATCATACTACTTGGTTTTGTTATCTAAACAGTGATAGATGTTGGTGAAAATGCTTCCAAAAAAGTCTGTATAAATTATTCATCAACTATATTCATTAGCTGATACTGGCTCTGCTGCACTTTAAATGTTTCTCATTGAAAGCAGAGATAATACAATATGATGTAGCTGTCCACCACCGAGTAAGAAAAACGAATTGTTATGTAGTCCACAGCTGAAAAATTAGTTGTCCAAATTATATCCTGAAAATTTATTAATATATTGAAAGTAAATTATGATCTATTCATAAACTATATTTAATAAAAAAGAATTATATTTGTAATGAGAACAGTTTACAACTAATTTTTCAAAGTACTTGTTAGAAAAAGAACTATTTCCTCACTCATCACTATTGTGTCATGGTTGCTAAGACAAGGATGGTTGGAAAACTGCCCTTCAATTAGATACACTTTTTAAAGTATTATATTAGTCAAACAAACTAAAAAATCCCTACAGAAGTGGAACTCATTAAAATTGCAGTCAAGTACTGTGCCATGTCTTGTTTTGTTTCCTCTCCATTACTTACAACACCCTGCAGAAGGCAGAAGACAAATTTTCTTTCACTACCAATTTTGACTTTTCTATTTCTAAATACTGATTTTTCCCATGTCACTCATCTTCCCAGCTCTAAGGGCAAGATTTGGCTGCCGTTAGAATGGACTGAACTACTGAAACAAAAATTTAATAGTTTCTAATTCTCAGAAAAGAATGCAGGTCTGACCTCAACTGTTGATAATATTAACATTTTAAAATCTCAGTATATGCATCAAAATGTAGTTAATCTGATGCCTACAAATGTTCTTGGACAAACTCTTAGGTACAGGATTTTCTGAAGGGTCCTTTTCAGAGGAACCTGCAGAATATGTAAGTTTGAACTAGAAGGAAAGGCAAAGCAGCTGGAATCATGGTATCAGCATAACTGCAAGTACTGTCCCCTTTTTCAGAAGGCAAGTGGTCAGAATTAATTGAGGAGGAATATTGCCGAGTTAGGGACCTGCATGATTCACTAGGAAAAAAAAAATTTATTTTGATTTCCTGGCTTGCAGAAATTAAAAGAAAACTGATGTGGGATATATGCAATCACCAGTTCAACYGAACACAGAAGATTCCTGGAGAACTTGGCATTATTTGTAAGTCATTCAGTTTGAGAGATTAGTGGRAAAGCAGTAGAAAACATGAAAAAAAAAAAAGATTAAAGCAAAGAAGGAGGCTATACATAGTGAGAGGGGTGACTGGAGAAGAAAAGGAGAAGATATATAAAATTAACATTTTTATAAAAAATCATAAGAACAACAGCTGTGATATTATCTGAATCAGAGAATGATTTCAGATCCTTCCAGTGTTTGCTGGAACTACAGCTACATAGGCCTTTCCTGATGTTTTCTGTATTTTTCACCAGCAACTTTCTTTTGATATATTTCACATGATTTTATCATTTTGGGACAGATTTTTCTTTCTTTCTTTTTTTTTTTTTTTTTAAAACTTGCAAGCATTTTAAGAAGGCTTAAGCTGGCTTTGAGGCAGCTGTTGCCTTTTCTGTGGAAGTGCTGGAATTCATGCTGCCCCTCAGTGCTTGGCCTCAGGACCCAGTCATGAGCTCTCTCGCGTAGAACCACTTTTTATGAGCTGCTCCACTTCTGTTTCCAATGGAAATTGAAGTGCTATCCCAAAACAATACATAACTCTCTTCAATCTCCATAGAATCCATACCTGTTCTCAGAGCAATCCTAAAACATTTCAATAGGAGAAAAACATTCACTAAATACAGTGACAATGACTAACAAAACAAAGAAACAAAAGCCTGCCACACTCGTTTTTCTCTCCCTTTTTGTACGAAAAAGCCAGGGAGATAATACATTCCCCTATGAGAAGAGGGTTATGTTCCCAATTCCAGGACTTTTCATACAGTGGATCCAATAGCTGGTGAACAATGTTTAAGTTAATGGGTAGATGAGAAATTTATTTCCTTTAGAAATATGAGAAAGTTGCTGTTAATGAGGCAGATAGTTGCTGTCACAATGGCAAAATAGTTTTCTTATCATGCTTTTTCATAATATTTTCATCTACTTTTTTTTTCTTTTTTCTTTTTTTCTTTTTTTTTCCCCTACAACATGGTAATGGTTTTATGTTTCTTGAAACCCCTAGTATGTTGGACAAAAAAATTACATAAAGTATGTATATATAAATGCATCCCCAGGAGCAGCTGGTGAAGATACTGACCAGTAATTGACTGTGCCCATTTCATAATATTTTTATAAAGTAAAGAATGCAATGCTGTTGGACACATTTAACTGGATTTTGATTTAAACATACCGTGATATTTCTACAATTCATATTCAACAGTAGCAGATCTCTCAGCTTCATAAAGAGCCCCACTCTGCCTCTTTCAGTGAAAAATACAAGGTACAGGGGATATATTAAATCTCTTTGTTGTGTATTTTTTCAGAATTCTTAATAAAGGCTTCTTCCATGTATGCAAAAGCATACGTACCCATAATGATTTTTACAGCATCATTAGTATTTAGTCATGATTCTGAGACTACAATTAAGCATTACCACCTTATATTTTTGGGGAAATGCAACAATTTCTAGAACATTCCATGATATAGTTTTTTGGGTTTTTTTCCAACTACTGACATACTACTGTCAAGATTTTTTTTTTTAATTACTGGAATTAGCTTTTATGATTGCATTTTCCCAATTATTCATAAATATTTCTCTATCTTAATAGTCTTCATTAGCTAACCAAGATGATTTTGGGCTAGTAAACCACTAAATTTGAATAAATGTAAAACCACTATGTTTCTAATAGCCTGAACTGAAACACTAAAATTGTGACAGACATATCCATTTATCCATAGTCCTTTTAAAAAAAAAAAAAAAATCACTTAAGAGAATGGATAAATTATGTGTTGGAAATGGAAAATGGAATAAGACTGTTCTGAGGCTGAACCAATGATGCTATMCAATATTGTATTATGGTGTTTAAAAATAATTGCAAGTTAACTTGTGTTTACTATTTGCTTGCACCGATTACTAGTCTACAGACTAAGATACTGTTTGTTTTGATTCTATGAAAAGCATTTTATTAACAGCATGAAAATACACTGTTKTKTTTTTTTTTTTAATTAATCAGCCACTGAACAATGCAGCATGTGCTTTTATTTCTGTGTACCTATACAAAGAGTATCTATCTCAGCTGCAGGCAGTGGAATACTCTACCTCTTCTACTGAGGTTGAGAGCATGAATCTTCACTAGAGGAATGAAGATGAAAGTAATGTATTTCATATAGTCCTAGCACAAGCATCTGTCCTTCCCTGGTGATACTAAACGAGTGAAGGGAATAATGGTGGYTCCAGATGCCCATAGTGACATAAGAGACCAATTGACTAGGAAATACACAGGCCTGGTGAAAGTAGTGGCCCAAAGGAGCTTCATGCAAGTGAAGGGAAACCTTCTGCATCCCTTCTCATTACCTCCTCCTTGGCCAGCAGAAGATGGTTTTACTACTATTAATGCATGTGGCTTCAGTTTCTTCTCCATGTGTGGTTCATTCCAACATGAGCACTTGACACAAGTGCTTTTCTGTTTTTCTCTACAGTACCAGACACATAAAAGAAAAGGAATATAGGAGGAACAACTAGAAATTGCTGCAACAATACTTGTCCTTGGTAAGGATGTTCCTCCTTCTCACTTCTTATAAAGTTATTATATCATTAGTGTGATTACTGTACAAAATCCAATCACAGTTTGTGAGAAGAAAAAATAAATACAAATTTGAAATTGGAACAAGCAGCTTAACAGCTTTCAGAGGTGTTTTGTGTGCTTTTGGTATTTCTCTCACATTAGGCTCTGGCAAGAAGCCCAAGGCCTGAATGGCTTCGTACATTTTATTTATTAAAATACTCTGGAAACAGATTAACTTCCATTGTGTATTATTTATTATTGTTTCACCTGCCATCAAGAGGAATAGCATGCACACTGATGAATATACTGAAGGTGGCCTACTTTCAGTGTAATGAAACCATAGATGCCTGTAGTTCAACTTTTGCAAAGCTACTTCACRAAAGACACCTCTTTGAACTCCTGCAGAAAAATTACAGAAGGGAGATGCTTTCATGAGGAATCAAGGAGCTAGTATTCCGTCTTCTAAGTGAAGTTCATCTTGTTCTCCTGGACTGATAGTTGGTATAGCTCTTGGACTCCAGTTCTCTGCTACTTATTTTGAGTGAGGTCTACAATATGAATATCAAACTACAAAAGAAGTTCAATTTAAGTTGTAAACCAATGCAGAGATGAAACAGTGTTAGTATTTCTATTGGAAAGGTTTTCTATGCATTTCCCTTTTTAGCCTTGTTCATTAAGGATACAGGTCTTCCTTCTGAGACATTAATTTCTGCTACCTGGTTCTCCGATTTTATGCGCATGAGGTAAATGAGGAAAAGTTACAAGGAGCACTTGCATATTGGTGGAAAGTCTCCACTGACCACAGGGATTCTGCCCTCATCCAGAGATTAGCAATATTTTTTACCGTGCAAATTCCAAAAGATATAACGTGCACTGCTGTATTTGGAGTTATTCCAGAAGTCAAGTCACTGCTCAGCATTTGTCCTGACAGTAAGTTTAGCTTTTCTCTTTTTTATATATCACAGACAAATATATCGTACTTTGCTTAAGTAAAAGCAAAATGAATAACCCAAGGTAAATCAAACTTTCTTGTTTACAAGCAAAACAAAACAATGAACATGTAATGTGACCCCTAAAAGTGATGAAGCTGCATCCCAGCAGTAACAAATTTGCTCCTGACTGATTTAGAGTATATGTGTCAAGGTTTCATATACTTCACAGTATACGTGCTGCTTGATTTTCACACTTGCCATGCATAACCTTCTCATTTATACACAACTGCCAGCATGTTATTTACTTCAGGTATCTGCCTCAGCCTTTGCCTCTCTGTTCCTGGATGCTTAGCATCACTGTAATCTAAATATTTGGAATAATGTCCTTTTTTAATTTCCTTGACAATTATTTTTCTTCCATGGATTTTATACCCTTTAAATATCATATCAAGTCACACCTATTGTGGCCGCTTTATGTATGCAATTTATTTAGCTCTTATATTGCTTTTTCTTTTCTTCTCAGAAATCAATCCCACCTGGTTTACAATCATTTTAGTACTTCTCTCTCTGATCTATCTACCTAGAAAACCTCTCAGAGCTGTCCATATATTTCAAGTGTTGAGATGCCTGTAATTGGGCACAGAATTCCTGACATGACCTCGTAAGAGCTATGCAGAGATTATCACTTCATTTCTGCATGACTTCATGCTTTACTGCAAGCAGGCAAAAAATCCCACTTGCCATTCTCCCCTGAGATGCACTGAATGAGTTCATCAACAATTTGCTGTCCACAATCACCCCAAGGTCTCTCTTACTATTAGTGCTTTTCAAGTTTATCTTTCGTATAGAATATTTTGATTCAGACTAATTCTTTCATATATGAAGGGACTGAATTTTCCAGAAAGCCATATTTTTCATCTAACTTCACTACGGTTTTAATAGTATTTATTTCTCTTTATTTCTGTATAGGTACTGTGACTCCATACTGTCCCTTAACCCCACAAAATATCACATGCATGTCATAAGTATCATCCCAAAACTGGGCCCATTATGGAAAATGGGAAAAACACAAARCAGTCAATAATTTCCACCTCAGTTACCTACGATCTACACATAAGATAGGCTAACAGAGTTAAGAGTCAAGCTAAGTGTGGCGAGTTGACCTTGGAGGGCTGCCAGATGCCCATGCAGCCACTTTCTCCCTCCCCCTCCTCAACAGGACGGGGGGAGAAAATAAAAGTTTGCGGGTTGAAGTAAAGACAGGGAGATCACTTACCAATTACCATCATGGGCAAAACGGACTTGACTGGGGGAAAATTGTTTTAATTTTCAAAGTGAAATAGATTTGGACACTGAGAAATAAAGATAAAAATTAAAACAACTCCTTCTACCCACCACCCAACCCCTTTTTCTCCCAGGTTCAACTTCASTCCTTCATTCCTGACTCTTCTACCTCCCCCTACGCCCAGGGCTGTGGAAAGGGGGTTGCAGTCAGCCCATAACAGCTCCTCTCTACTGCTGCTTCCTCCTCACACTTTCCCCCTGATCCTGCATGGGTCCTCTCCACAGGCTGCAGTTCCTTCAGGACATACCCACCTGCGCRGCATGAGATCCTCCATGGGCTGCAGGGGAATCTCTGCTCCGGCGCCTGGGGAACCTCCTCCCCCTCTTTCTCCTCTCACCTTGGTGATCACAGGGCTGTTTCCCACACTTTTTTCCCTCASTTCTCACTGCCATGCAGTGTTTTGCCCTTTCTTATATATGCTTTCCCAGAGGCACCACAATCTTGGCTGCTGGGCTGAGCCGTGCCCTGCGGTGGGTCAGTTGGAGCCGGCTGGAACCAGCTGCATCCAGCACCGGGCAGCCCCGGCTGCTCCTCACAGAGGTCGCCCTGCAGCCCTGCCCCCGCCTCCCCCCGCCTGCGCCTGGGAACCTGCACCCAAAACACTAAGAACCAGAGGCAGGCTAAAAGTATGAACAGCATAATGGCAATAGTGAAATATTAGTGTCTAGGCTTTTTTTTTTTTTTGGTAGATTTTAATCAGAAGATTAAACATGGACTGGAAGCAGAAAGAGGAGTCAAAGAAACACGGCAAGGGAGAAAAGAAAGTAAAAGAAGTAAAAAGAAGAAAGATAATTTAATGGAGAGCTTGTGAAGGTCTGAGTAGACAGGATTTGAACCAAAATGTTAATCAGTGAAGGAAGGAGAATGATACATCCACCTCCTTTCAGAGAAGAACATGGAAAACTTCATCCCAGATGTGTTAGAGAAAGCAGGAGGTGGCAAAGAAAACTGGTTTGCATTCTTAAATAGTGCAGCCATGAGCAAGTGATTGCTATAATAAGTAGAATAAATAACCTCCATTACAGAAATGTATGTTCTCCCTGCTGCTCTCCATCACAGTTGATAGCTGTTCCCTTTAGATTTTCAAGTCTTTTTAGCTTACACATAAAAACAGGCACTTTATTAAATTTCACCTGTTTATTCCCTTTTAAAGATAAAAGTAAATGTACTTTGCTAGTATCATTCATGTTAGTATGCCCATGTGCTCATGAACCACCTAGGTATTCCTAACAAATAAGACGAATGCATCTCTAGGGGGTGTTCTCCAGATAACTGATGTGTAAACTATATAGAAAAGTGTATTACAATGTCTTCCAGGCATGATACTCCCACTCTCCATAAGCATTTTCAACAGTTCTTTTTTTTTTCATTTATTCTTCTTTCCTAATTCTGCATTTCTTTCTGCTGTGTTTGACACCCTTCATTTGAAAAGACCTTCTCTCTGACAGCTATCCACTCCTTTGTGTAGGCAACCTGAAACAGGGTTAACAGATGTTCCAGGCTTAGAAGATGTTTTTCAGGACTAGTTGATCTTCCTAGCTCCTCAGAGGTAGGCGTTCCTTGGATAGAAAATCATATAGGAATATGAAGGTAGTAAGAACAATATCATAGAGCTGTTTTCTGTCAGCAGGCAAGAGTACATGCAAACTCACAATTTGAAAGATGAAATGTCTTACAGATGGAATTTGACTGGGAAGCTTGGAGCATCGCTCTTAATTCCGATCCCAGATTTGTAAAAGGTATTTTGGGCTGTTTAATGATAGAGACAGTAGTACCATATTTAGATTTAAATTGTTCTAATGGCTGTAGAGAGACTAGTGACTTAATTGAACTAACTTTTTTTTCCCTTTCACTTTTTATGGAGCAGAAGTCACCTCTGACTTTAATTGTCATCCATATTTCTTTTGCCCTATGAGTTAACATAATATGCTAACAAAACTTCTTTTATAGTGGGGAATCTTAAAGTAATGAAAAATTAATTTTTATTATCCCATTCTACCAGTGAAAGAACTCAGGTATAAAGCATGGAATTGATGCATCCAAAGACATGCARTAGAAGAGTAACACATTGAGGCATACATCATACATGTGCTTACGTATAATTATAAAAATAATAATACAGGTCTATTAATTTGTCATTGTCACCTGCTAGAACTAAAAAAAAAAAAAAAAAAGAAGCACTACTGTTATTTCATAATGCTCTACCAGGTTTATTATACATTGTCTATACTTTCAAGAACTGAGATCGCATGATCGCATCAACAAACCACATCTTTCTGGGGGAGTAAAAAGCTCAAGTCTAGGAAGTGGTAATGCATACCACAGTGCTACAGCCTATGTATGTAGTTCTCCACATCATGGAGGATTAATGGTATTATTATTTATGTTCACTGTAATAGTAACTGTAAATCAATATAATGGTGGATAAGTAGCCATTGGCTTCTTCATCTTAAGCATTAAGGTTGTTGTTTACCATCTCTCATTTTAACACAGGATGTTGCTCTGTAAAACAAATAGTGTGGGCAAAAAAGACATCTTGAAATATATACATGTATTTTCAAAGTACAGCATGGAGAGGGAAGGTCACTGAACAATGTAATTGATGGCAGTAGCAAAATGTTTCCTAACCTGCAATGTTGCTAGACTATGTTGATCACAAATGCCAAATCAGATCAAAGTATAGAAATGCAAGGTAACACCCTCTATTGTTCACATTGATTGCATCAAAGGAAATAGAATATAAATTAGGAAAGCTTTGATGAATGGATAGGCAGCCAAAAGAAGTACAATAAAGTGTTGGGTTTCTCCTTCCTAGCAGAAGCAGACGCTGCGTTACCCAGCTAATCAAAATGCGCAGTGCACATTTCAGCAGATTGAAATCAATTGTAACATGAGATAGCCTTTTATTTTATTCATCTTGACTCTACTGAGTGATTACTTTACCTTCTGCCGTTCAGCAACTTTCAGAATAATGCACAACTCAGTGGACTTACTTAATGCTTGTGTGTTGAATCTTTACTTTATTTAATGTATTTACCAGAAACTGGTGGTGCAGAAGGCTGMAGCCTCATATGCTTCCTTGAAGGATATGTGGGTCACAGCTTCACCAGAGGAAACTTTGATTTCTGTGCCTGATATAAAGTTTGCACATTGATGGAATCACATTTTTTATCCTTACAGTAGAGAGCAATGGCTATACCATTTTAGCATTGCTGCCAGCCAATTAGTGGAACACCATTGATCATGTAGTTTCACAAAAGGCCAACAGGCCTCTCACATTGTAAAACAAGAATAAATTCTGTAAAATTTATGGCCAAATTACTGGCAACTGAGGTGCACAGTGAAACGTAGTCAATTAACGTGATCACTGTAAATCATGGTTACAGCTTGCTGTGTAAATAACAGTTTGTAACAAACATAAATAACAACACAAGTGACTTGGTTTAGCGGTGGCACAAACTGTTGTTGATGGTCCACATACTGAAGTGTGGAAATGAAAACAAGGTAAATATACAGTAGAAAAAAATGTTTAACCACTAAGGCAATGTTTTAAGTGACATACCAACAAATAACAAGGTACAAAATGGCAGGTTGACAGAACATCATAACCAACCAAAGAAACACAATGACAGAGAAAAAAGAAGTCAAAAGATGTACAGGAATTAATGAACTGAGATACATTTCTAAACAAATTTCTAAACAAATGTCTATCACCAGTCTCTTGAGTGGTACTTATGGGTCTCATACCCTCTTAAATTGACTAGTCTTTTTATTGCATAACACCTTATATGCCAATAATTGTGATTCATTTTTTCTTTCCCACTGCATACCACCCAATGAAGTCAGCTATCAAAATTCAGAGCTTCAAATTAAAATTCTATTTTGTTTTAATGAATTGAATGAAATTTCCCTATAAAAGTGTCCTCCTATTTATTTAAATAGCATGCACAAGGTCCAAAGCTCTCTATGAAATCAATATATTTTCTTGGACAAATATTACTGATCATGTAAGTTAAGCAAGTATTGATTTTTCACTTTCATTGAGGGAAGCATAATTATGCCCTTTTAATTAAAAAACCCCACATATGTATCTAGTTTAATAAAAATTAAGAACCTTACAAACTGTCACAGTATGTAGATTATGCAAATTCTCAATGTTACTCATATCCAAGTTTGCTTATTTGTTCTTAACTCAATACAGAAGGGTTTTTAACTCTAACGTGGAGTGGAGAAGTTTTGAAGGCATGGTATTTCAAAATGGAGAAGTTTAGGGCTGTTCAAAGCCAGGTCACTGATAAGAGCTGTTGTGAAGAAAGCTAGAGCAAGTCCAAGTGCAGTGTCCCCAAAAACAACTCTGCTAAAAAGCCTCGGCAAGGACTTGGGATCTGCTTTTAGAGGAGACTCTTGCTATTCAGCTTCCACCTCAGCTGCTTTGCAACTGTTTTGCAGCAGTGCTTGTGCTGTGTTCCACCAGGCACCRCCTTGGTCCACACTGTGACCCCTACCTGTGGGCTGATCTCATAGTCTGGCCTCAGCCCATTCCCACAGCCCTGCCTGGCCATCATGGGGCTGTGTCTGGCACTGGGTCCTCTCACCAGACCTGATCCTGACCCCAACCCATTGGCTGATAGCCCAGCCTGGCCTCCGACTGTCCCTGTCCCCAGGGAAGTGCCCGATGCCTGGGGCTGGGGCTCCCCCGGTACCCCCTGGCTGTCCTGTTTCTGGCTGCCAGGCTGTGCCCTGATGGACCTGAGGGAACCCGCACCCTGGCCCAGGGAACTCCTGGCCCGTGAGGCACCCTGACAATTAGATACAAGAAAAAATTCTTCTTCAAGAAGGTAGTTAAACATCATGGCAGGTTCCCTGTTACACAGAATCACCAGAGAGGCTATTGAATTTCCATCTTCAGAGATGTTCCAGAGCTCAAATGGACAAAGATCTGAGCCAAGGCCAAGGCCATGCTGCAACCTCAAAGCTGACCTTGATTTGAATGGTGTGCTGGACGAGATGACCTCCAACCACACTGAGAAGGGACAAAAAATTTTATGTGTGTAAATTTAAAAGAAAACTCAAGGCATCTTTCTTTCATGACCACAATTCCTTGTGTCTGACTTTAAAAGGAACAGGCAAGTCAGCTGATAACACCCTAACAGGTTCACCCAGGAATCTACCACATTGTCTCTTCAGGGGAACTGTAGTGCTTTAAGCACTGCAGTGTAGGAGATGACTCAGTATTTAAGTATAATCAGTTAGTTAGCTATATCAGCTTTGTAAGCTAGAAACCAGAGCAGGATACTTTAACATTATCCTTTGCTATACCTAAGTCTCTTTTACGGATCTGAACCTTAATGACTACTGACATTCTAAAACAAAGTATAATTAGTAACACCAAAACTAAAAAATGGGCTCCAGAAGGAAAATTTGCTCTGTTTAAAATTGCTGGCGATTCTTTGTGTGTTGAATAGAAGATGTATGAATTAAATTCCTAAGAACTGAGAAAAAGAGAACTGGAAAACTTTAGTTGATAGCAGGCATCACAGATATCACATTTTATTATCTCCAGTTTAAAAACAGCTAAATTGTTTTATCCTAGTAGTCTCGGAGAACAGATCCAAAATCTGAGTGCTCCATTGGTCAGCAATATTAATCTAATTTTCAGCCTGGATTTATTCATAGCTAGTTTATACCAACCTGTTCTTGTGCCAAAATGATTCTTTAGTTTAAACAGCATTTCTCCTTTCCTTGAGTATTTGTAAACAAATTCATGTCCCTTCTCAACTTTCCTTTGCTTGGTTAATCAGGCTAAGCTCTTCTATTAAAAGGCAGGCTCTCCATTCTCTTAACTACCTTAGTAGCCCTTCTCCTAGCCTGTTCCAGTCTCAGTTTATCTTTCTGGAATGTGTCTGATTAGGATTTTGCATAGGATGTCTTACCTGGGTCTTATACTGCAGCACTATCACTTCACATTTTTGCTAGCTCTTTTGATTCAATTCAGAATCAAATTTTGCATTTTTAGAATTGAGTCCCCTTGGCAGCTCTAACTCAGCCTGTGGATCACGTAGAACACCTGAATATGGCCCATTTGCCAAATGCAGGTGATGGTCATTGAGCTTCAGACAAAACTTCCTACTATGGATCACCAAGGGCCTGACCTGGCATTTTGTGCTTTTTATTTTCAACCCTTTTATTACTTCAGTTTTTAAAGTAGTTTGGTTTTTGTTGTTTGGTTGTTTGGTTGGTCAGGTTTTTTTCTTTATTTTATGAAGTCTACAATCTTCTGCTTCGATAATAGTTTCCAATTTTTGCGTCAGTATTTCATCAGCACAATATTGTGTCACAAAAGCAAATATTCAATATGAAAGAACTGAAAGGCACTCTCCTTGGAGCTACCTCCAGCTGTCCTATGTATCAAAACTTTACTGATCCCAGAAAGACTAGTTCAACAGCCTTAGTTCTATTAGTTATCTGAATAGATAATCAGTTTTATCAAGCTATCTATGGGTTAGTTTGACATGTCGATCTAACATTGATAATCCATACATCTCTTTCTACCTTTACCATCAGGACTCTAATTATGTTTTTATTTTCCTTTTCTTTTGTGCTGTTGATTTTCATACCCTAAGAAAACGCAATTCAGTTTAGAGTTCAGCAGCTCTCCTTTTATCCTCTTTCTTTCCGCTCCCAAGACAGGTTCTTGCTGATTTGGTCTTTCCAAAGATATATTCCAAAGTTATATTCCAAAGATCTTTTTTTTTTTTTTCTCCTTTAATACATATAATTGGTTGGCTGACTTCAGTGGACTCAGGAGTCCTATTGTAACTGAAATTCTTACAGTATTGTTACACCAATTAAGAATAAAAGCATTGCTGTGATCTTATATTTTTCTGAAGAGCTCTCCTATGACCTCAAGTATATCTGTTTCTTTTCACACAAAGTTCTACCAAATTCAGCAAACATTATTGAGTTTTAATTGAGAAAAATAGTAGTCTATTTTCAGTAAGAGTACTACCCATTTATGAATCATGACTATAGGCACAAAAAGTCCATTTATTTTTGTTAGCGCTAAATGAAAGGAGAGAAAACTATCATGTTTTCTCAAGAAAATGTAAAAATGTGCCCTCTGTATTAACAGCATGTTTATCATTACATAGTTTGCCTAATGTCAGAAAAAATCTAAACAAATCTATCATTATTACATGTAGAGGTTTACAGCTTAGGTCATCTGTCACAGTATGTGGTTATTATACACCAAAGGTCAGATCTATATCAAGAAAATGGAAAGTTTATTTTCTTTTCATCGTATTTTTTAGTACTTGACTTCCTTCAGTCCAAAGTATTTAATGTGGACTTTTGGAATTTAATTATTCATGATAGAGAATATACTTTTAAAAAGTTTGTTGAAGGTAATATACAAAGGACAATGAAAATCAAACTCAAGAGGGTAGTTGATAAAAAAATCTCTTCAAGCTCATATGAGGTGAGGGAATTGCCCTGTAATGTTTAAAGGGAAGATGAGATATGTCAAGAGTCTAGAAATAGACAATCCACTGTAAAAATATGCAGGCAATGAACAGTGGCTTCCAAGATATTCGGAGCTAAGAAAAGTTCACTTCTGCTATATGACAAAGGACAATTAAGTACATAAATACCAGCAGGCAACTGATCGTGTTGCAAATCGAGATATATGTGTACTTTGGCAGATTAGTCAGCTGTTTGTGCAGTTGCTCGTTGCCTATGGGACTCCAGAGGATTAATTACACTGTGGCAGCAGGCCTTTTCGTTACTTAGTTTTGTCTGTACAAGTAATTGAGTGTGCAGCTATGAACAGTGCATGCTGCTGTGACCATAATAAAGGCAGGCAGCAAGCGGCAGGCATGCCATGACAACACGGCCTACAGACCACAGTGCCATCCCAGGAAGGGGAACTGGGGAGCAAATCACACGTTTTCCCTGAGTCTGAGGTTCACTTCTGTTGCCCCAAGACAAGTTGCTCTGGTTAATTGAAAGCAACTTACACAAATGGAATAATAAAGAATTCTAGATGGTGCCAGAATCGTTATTGTTTTCATCCAAAGTAGAGCAACGTAGGCCAGATCGTCAGCTGCAGTAAATTAGCACAGTGCAGCTACATCGACAGCTATATGAGCTTACACCAAATGAGAATCTAAGGAGCTGAGTTTAGGAGCTATGACTGCTTGAATCAAACCCAGAGTATTTGAAATTTTACTTAACTTTTTAATGAATACTTTTCATGAGCATGGGTAAGCTTCTCTGCACAGATCCGGGATAAATAATCCCTTTATCAAAAAAAGATAAGCTTTTTTAAATTATTATTATTATTCTAAATATTTATTTAAATAATATGCAAATGTTCCAGCCTACAGGGTCCAACCTGTTGCTATGGTGCATGCTAGGTACATAGGATGGACTGAACTTTCTGGTGAATTTTAACATACTCAAAGTATAGGATGACACGTCCCTTCTGAGATTGCTTCTTCCCCACTGCTCTTTGGATTGCTTTCTGGCTCCCYCGCAAAATGTTGCTGACTATTTCTGAATGGCTTCCTTAATTGCAGGACCTCTATACATTCTTCATCTAGACGCAATATATGTGTTCAGCCCCTGTGCAATCATTTTAAAGACTTTATTAGTAAAGATAGAGAAAGACAGAGTCTATATGGGTTAATAAACTTTCTGTAACTGTCTCAGTTTGCCTTTCGCTAGTTGCAGTATAGCTTTGGGCTGGAAGACCTTATACTCTTGGTAGTCTCAATTTGGGTAAGGAATTATCAGTAAGAGCTGTAGAAGAAGTTTCTAAAGATCCTGAAAATCCTGGAGATCCTGAAAATAACTGGAAGACAGTGGTTTTCTGGAGGAATAACAGAAGGAGGACAGGCATGCAGCAGACAGTGAAAAAATGCTGGATGTTCGAGTGATGAAATAGCAGTAATTCACCAAAGAAGACACAGGCTACAGTATCTATCCCACCAGATGGAAGCATGGCTCATGACTAGCATTAGGCCCATAGTACTGTATTTGAGAGTAGATTTCAAATAAAGAACAGAACCGGAATTTGTGTTCTTGACTCTACACAGGCCAATAATACCTTCTGGAGAAGACATCAATATATTTTCCTATCTATGTTGTTACGGCAATTTTAAAGTGGTGTGAGTTACGTACCCCAAAACCAGCACTTGGACATTCCAGAAGACTGGCATGCTGGCAATCATTTTGTTAGTCTCTGCTTTATTTAGTACATTCACTAATGATATGCTAGAAGCCATTTCCAGGTTCACATCTGATAGGATAACACTTAAATGGCTTTAAAGAACTGTTCTTCCAAAATCATGAAAAGTATCTGAACATGATATGACTGCCACAGATGACTATGGCAACAAATCTGTGTTGAAAATGAATACCACACTGACCATGTCAAAATGTTTCTATTAATAGCCTGCTTAAACTCAAACTGCGCTAAGAATAACTTTTAAGAGCCAAAGCTTAAATTAGTGCAACTAGGGAACATCCTAGATCAAAATTTCCCATAAACCAAAACTAAAATTATTTTTGCTTTTCATCTCTTGAACTAGAATCATAGAATAGAATCATAGAATCATTAAGGTTGGAAAAGACCTCTAAGATCATCGTGTCTAACCAAATTTGTCAAACTTAGGGTGGTTGCTGCATAGGTCTCTAATTAAAACCATTCAAAATATGCCTGCTGTTATAAGACAAGAAAGGAGAAGGTGCTAATATGACTTTCAGTACACCAATGATAAACAATATTTTAGAAAATAAACTAGTTGCTGAACAGGAAGGATCAAGGGAGAGCCAGTGTGGAAACAAGGCAAGCTGGCATTCTTCTGCTGCTATTCTGTTAACAAATGCACTCTAGCCAAACCCTGACCAAATCAGATTAAAAATCATGGTTTAATCATACTGTGGTTGTTATCATAGGCACATTCAAAGTACTGTAACTAATATTGTCAATTTCGTAGGCAATCTTTTTTCCTAAAATTCATTACATCAATCAACTAAAGAATCACATGATACAACATATCTCATTTCTTACTAGTCAAAGATACTTAGGTTTTACTCCATTAACAGGAAATGAGAATAGGAGAAGGGCATTGCCAAATCTAGGAGATGAACAGGCTTCAAGTTTCAGGTTCAGCCTTTTCACATTTCAGGTTCCCATACTGCCTGTGGAGCAACTTAAAAAATTCAGCATGGCATTATCCAAGTCACCAGAATTAGCCATCTTCAGGGCATCTGTGACCCCTATAGTGTGGTGGAGATTGCTACAAACACAACGCAATGGCCCTTCCTTTAGTTTGGCCTCCATGGAGGTCTTCTTGTGTTAAGTACCATTGACTCAAAGGCCACTGGCTGACTCAAGGACATTTAGATGTGTGGGTGTGAGTATTTCCTACTGATAGATTTGCCTATATGAATTACTATAAAAATATTTTTTCCTGTGTCATTATTGGTCTAGTCTGAGCATGATTACTCCAATAGGTACCACAACCATACCCCATGCTGCACAAAACTAGGTAGCACTAAAAAGAAGTGAGAAGGTGGGAAAGAGATCCTGGCAATTTTCCCTTCCAATATAAACTCTTCGTCGTTGTAAATCTCCATCAACCTCTGTAATGTCGATTTCTGTATAGCTTCAGCTCATGTCCCTCACATGGGCTTGCTGTGCTGTTTTCCAGTGTTGTGTTCTTCCTTAATGGACTGTATTTTTCTGAAGTCACATGTTGAACAAACACAATGACAATTTCAAGTACACTCCTCTTTCTAAGCAAAAACTGAAGAATTGCTGTGTGGAAAGTTGAACTAGTTCTTCAGATGCTGGTATCATGGACTGGACAATCACAACATCAATTTTTCTTCTCTCAAAAATTAAGCCACCTAACATTTGCTTCACAGAACCTCCTAACTTATAGCCTCTGTGTACACAGTATTTCCAAACCACTGAAAAGCACACAGATCACAAAACCTTCTTTCAAAGCCAAAATCTTCCATGAGAATAACTCAGACATTTGCATCTTCACGTTATTGTCCTTTCCTTTTTTTTTTTCAAGTGTTTAAAATGCAAAATGATCTTTAGTTTGGCATAGGGATCATGATTCAGAAGGTTAGATTTCCAGTATGACCTTGGGACAACCACAAATTTTATTCATCTTAATGCCTCTTCTGTAAAGTTTGTGCAAAGTGAATGTAATAAAGTCGGTCCTTCAGAGGCKGAGAAAAGAAAAGCAGTCTGTGCTACTTGACAGTATATTATGAAGCATCACAGAAAAGTCTGTATTTATAAATAAGCTAGCAATACACTAAAAAAAGGTCTATTTGCATTCTGAGTTCCTTAAAGTTTTGGAGTTGTTTTGGTTTTTTTCATCTTTGCCCCAATGTTTTATCGCTTCTGTAGTCAAACTCACTAGAGGAAGTAGACGAAGAATTGTCACATGAAGTCTGGCAGCAAAGAAATGAAAAGCATCCCACTGCAACAAATTTAATCTATTTTATAGGCTGGTTATAAAGAGATATTGTAACAAGAAAGAGATGGCATCTAATGTACTGTGAAAAATGATGTCAGAAAGGACAGTTTGTTAAAAACTATTCAGATCCCTTTTCTCCACATTGAAAGGGACTTTTACTGTTTTAAAGGCATATTGCTTTTCAGCTACTTCTTTGAATGCCTTTGCAAGACTGAAAAGCAAGTATAAAGAAAACTTGTATCTGATTAAAATTATTTTTACGTGAAAACTTTTTTCAAAATTACCAGAATATGATCCATTTATAGGCTACACATTTCTAAAGAGAGTTGTATGGTGTTCTAGTGCTCTAATAACAATAACCAACCTACCACCTGGAAATGATACATTTTTATTTCACCTTCCACTTTTTACAGCTACTAAGACGGAATTTCCAAAAATGATTTCAGTTCACTAACTTCACAAGCTGTACCTGCTTGAGTATTGATCCTTCCAGAAATATTTCAGGTGTCTAATTCTCTCATTTGACAAAATTACAGTGTCAGCTGCAATTTGCATAAACTGGAAGCAACAAAAATCCTAGTACCCTTCAGTTTTTGATTACTGCAGCTGTTCTCAAAGCTGCAACAAAGTGAATCATCAAAGCAGCAAAGCTACACAGAGACTGATGAGAACTACTACAAGAAAGAAATCTAGATTAAATAAGTAGGTAGTGAATTTCAGCTGATTTTGTAGGTCTTGGCTTATAACATATGACATCAAGCATAGGGGCTCATGGTGAGGAAGCATAATAATTAGAAGACTACTTGGAAAAGTAACTGGGTTCAGTAAAATAACAAATACAAGGGTTTCTGGCAGRAGAGCTGAAAGGAGGTGGCTAATGTTATTATCACCTCTTCTCTCTTTTAGAAGTGCAAGGCTTTGATCAGTTTTTTAGAGGTGTGAGGTTAAAGAATTTGCATATTATGAGATTTCACAATATGTTGCAGATTTTTTTTTCTTTCTTACAAGCCTGCAACTCCATACATATGATATCTTCTAGTTTTGCTTTCTTAAATATGTATTACACAAACACACACACACACACACATACACAAGAACACATATTTTTATAATATGTTCTCTATGATCATTCATAAAGATACTCAAGGGACTATTTGGTTTCCCACAGGCCCTTGGGAAGTGTCTCATGACAACAATCTCCCAAGTCTGGAAGGGTGGCCTACTTGTGATCTTGAAGAATCTGTCCTATGGCACTCCATAGATAAATATTTCAATAATCCACAAAGTKAAATTAACAGAGGTCCACTCCAGAGTACCTTTTAGCAGAGCTTAGAGTCCTGGAGTGATCTGAAACTAATTATCTCATACCAAGAATAAGCACTTCACTGTCTGGGCTATGGAATCAAATAGAAGGTATTTGCCTCATTATCTATACAGCACTTTATTTTCCACGGCTATTCCACGGCTATCACCCCTACCTATTTTCTTCAGTCTAAAATAATTCTTAACCTATATTGTTTCTTTTATGTTTTAAGGAAAAAAATGTCTTTATTTTTAATAATATTTACTCAATGAGCTCAGTGAAGAAATGAAATTACCTGGCTTGTGCTAGAGAAAACTCAGTTGTGTTGTGATAAATGAAAGTGGATAATTTCACATATTTAATGTAGATAAAGCCCAGAGTATGTGATTTCTGCTTACCTCAGCTATTTTACCACATGGCTTCATTTAGCATTAAAACAGATAAATAAAATCTCTTAAGTTAGTACTGTGGGACAGGGTAACAGTGAATCACACTCTTCCATGTTTTTTCTTATTACATTTCATATATGTCTGGGTATGTTCCTACACCAACTGAAGTGCTGCAATATGTACTGTACTTCTTTGTCTTTATTATTGGCAAATAGTTTGAAAATACTGAGCACTGAAACCCCTGAGAGCAGGAGAATATCAATAGCCAGAGAAAAACCACCTGCATGTTTGCAATACAAAAGAGGGATATATTGATTTGTGGGGAGTTCACCCAAATTAATTGTGCCAGCCAATAAAAAGACACCAACAATTATTTGTTTAGCTTGAAAAACATTGGTGTTATGAAAAACAGACTTCTCCAAACAGAGTAAAAGAAAATGCACACATGTGGAAGAAAACTGCACAGTCAAGCATAAATAACTGTGAAGTACTGCAGCTATATAATTGTTTGAAAGAGTTTTATTTTAGTAAAACAGCATAAAATAGGAGGAAAAAAGGAAACTAATTAATAAACAGGGAATCTAGTAGTAAGGAAAAAAATGTCTGTATATTAAAAGTTTATGTATAATACATAGCAAGATGAAAAAAACTGAATCAGAATATCTAAGTGATAATTRTTTTGACATCCCTCGAAATTAAAAGAAATAAAAAGAAGGTTTGATAATAACTGAAAACAGTGAAGYGCAAAGGGCTGAAAGAAGCAGGAGTGATTACCTATGAATGGAAGAAAGGACAGACCCTTATTTTGCCAAAATCTATCAATCACACACACGGCCAAAAGAGGCACTAGAGGCACTTTCTGCCTTGGAGCAAATGGGGAAAGGTAGAGATCGGTTATGAGGAAATCATCCAGAGGTTACAAACTGAGTTCCAGCTTCCCATGAAACAAGAACTGGACTGGAGGAAAACCATGACATCATACATAGACTTTGGAAACCCTATGCAGATGTCAATGAAATAAAGAATGATGTCATAGACGGTCATCATATCCGCTGCCAACTTTGGCTAGTGTTAGTACACATTGATTTACTAGTCCCATCTTTATTGGAAGAGCGGTCTGTGCCCTCAATCCCAAAAACCTGCAAGTTCTGTAAAAACAAGGTGAGCTGCAATAAGAAAAAATAGTTTCAACCACCAGTTCAAAAGCTGATTGAAAAGAGAGATTGTTTAATCTAAGAGTAATTTAGCTAAGCTTCATATATTAAGTTTTGGATTCAGTGTCTATAGCAGTACAATTCCAGTACATCGATCTATTTAATACCATGCCTCAGCATAAGCCTTGGATTTGGTGTGCCCTCTAAAGATAAAATTAAGGAATTTGATTTCCAAGCAGCTCTGTAGCAGCCCATCAACAGGAAATTAAGTTTCTAAGAAGTTATTCCTTTTAAAGAGTTATCCCTAAAAGGGGGGAGTTTCCCATTTCTATCATTGAATTTTCATTTGTTGCCTTTGTGGATAGTTCTATAAAAAAAATATAATCCAGTATAATATTCTATGACATAAAGTATCCATTCATCTAAAAGGAGACAAGAACACTCTATTACCTTATTTTATACTGCAACCAATGCCAAAGGCAGAAAGAGATAAAATATAAATGTAACATTTTTAAACATAATTCTTTTAATCATATAACTTTCATGCAACTAGCAGAAAAGCTACTTTAACTGAGCTTTTTCCTTCTTAGGATTTGATCTGAATTATCTTGATGAGAAATTCAATCATATTTTGAAACATCTGTTTCAGAAAAATCAGAAGGATTTGCAGTTCTTGAAATACCTCTGCTAAGTGAAAATATGTATCAGCTTTCCACTGGCAAATGAAGTGCCTTAGAAGATAGTATGGGGTACTGACTGAAACATATAGAAATCAAACTGTAACATAGTTTCACATTTTGCAAAAAGGTACGTTTGTAATTTAGTCACTCAAATCAAGTATAGATGTAACTGTAAATCTGTGAAATATATAACTGTAAATCTGTGAAATAAAAATGTAACACTAACGCCTACAGGTAACTACAATAAATTCCAAAATACTCCATTTCTTGCTTTAATAAAACCATTACTAATGGCAGTAAACAAATGTGTAGTCCTCCAGCACATAAAAAATGAATCACATGATCTTACAGTTTATGAGACAAGCCATATGCCTTGACAGATCTTTCTATTCTATAATACAGTATGGGTAATGCAATATAGTTACTTTCCACCCAGGAAAGTCTCTGCAGGCATCCTTTTTGTGGAAGATATAGCTGAGGAGAAAACGATAAACCTGTGAATAAGTTTGGAAAAAATCATTCCTTATTAGGAAAAATAAACTGGAACAGAAGTGAGAGCAGGCATCAAATTTACAGGCATCAAAACTGACAAAAGCAAGAGGACACAAGGGATTATCTGAATGTACAGAGTGATTGACCAGGGAGGTAATACAGAGCTGGAACATAAGAAATGCTGGGTCGGACCTATGGTCAATCCAACACTGTAATTTGCCTCCAACAGTGGCAACAGAAGAGATCTTTAGAAAATGTTTGGGTGTGACTAAGTAAACATGTTCAAGGAGGAAAACAAAGAAAAGAAAAAAGCTAAAATAATCTCATAGTCTAAGCATTAGTGGGGAAAAAAAAAMCAGAAAATATTTTGTAGCTATTTTGTATATTCTAATCATTCTAGATATTCCCAGCTACATGATTGTAAAGCTATTATAAATAGCCCATCTACTTGCAGTTGTAGTACTGTTATTCCGAGGCTGAGCTTTCTCAAACTCTTTTCTGTGATCAGATACAAGTCATACCATATCTGTAATACGTCATCATTGAAAAATAAGATCCTACTTTAGAGATCAGTCCAACAACTACATCTTTCAAGGTCAGTGGAAAATGTCATTCTGTTTTATTTGATTTTCAACCCAAATAAGGTAACTACTTAAGAAACTAAAACATAGCAAATCCAAAATGATCAAAGTAGTGATGGAAGTGCAGTGATTAGTTCCCAGTTTGGAGGACTGGAAATCTTAACAGTCTACATTAACAAAAAAAATTTCTTGCTTTGTCTTTCTCTAAGCTTCTCTCTAACAACTCACAGTCACACATGACCACACATACAACTATAATCATGACTTTGTTCTGAACAGAGCACGTTATCAGGGTATTGTAATAAGTGTATAATGATCTTTCATGAAATGGGAGTAAGCATAATTTCATCTGAAGAATCACATTCAAGGGAGCAGTTAGTGTGTCAGTGATTACTTTTTCTTTAGAAATGAGCATTTTATGTCATTTAATATGATGGACAATAGATATGGATTATACACTAAAAGACAAAAATATGTTCTGAGTGCCTATTTAAAAGTGAGTAAATGGTTTAGGCTTGGCAAGATGAACAACTGTCTACTGGTTGTTAAAGTACTGAGAAAGAACATGCCTTTTTCCCTCATTCAACAGTGTATCTGATAAGTCTGCATGTTTCCAAATTCAAACTTAACTTTCCTTCTTCACATAAAAAATACATACAATTTAATTAAACATATTTGAGCCTGATAATTATTTTTGTACACTGGTTAACACAATAAATATTTCATAAGGAGTTACTTTAACCTTTATACTTAGATATGTGTAAATCTTAGATTTAGAAAAGTAAGGAAAACAACATACTTTACACTCTATCCATGGCTGAAAAGTCTCAGAGATTTCAGTGACAGCAAATTTTGTTTCTTCTAATTCTGCTAAGAAGGACAGTCCTGTATGTATAACCTGTACTTTGGTATTATTTTCACAGAACCACAGAATAGTTGCAAGGGACCTCTGGAGATTGTCTAGTCCAACTCCCCTGCTCAAAGCAGGGTCAGCTAGAGCAGGTTGCTCGGGGCTGTGTCCACTTGGGTTTCAACTGTCTCCAAGGAATCAATCAGCCTCACAGGAAAAAAAAAGGGGGTTCATATTTAGAAAGAATTTCCTGTGTTTCAATTTGTGCCATTTACATGTTGTTCTGTGACTAGACACCACTGGGAAGAGTCTATTAATGAGAATAACAAGTAAGAATTTTCTCAGTGGGAACAAGGACATACAAAGTACATTTCTTGAACAGAATTGGAATGAAAAGGTAACCTTTGTAGAGAATGAGAATAAAACAACACTGATAAATGGAATCAGCCCAAGAACAGAGCTAAACTTAACCAGTCTGCTTCACAGTTTATAAAACAGATTCTGCTTTATCTATCTAGCCCTTGTAAGGCCACAGTGGCACCCTTGTCTCTAATTCTGGGCATCACACTTCAAGAAAGTCCCTATCAGTTGCAACAAAGCAAGAGGAAAAAAAGAATGATGAGAGGTCTATTAGCAAGCCCTCTCAGGAACAACTTAATGACCTAGGTAACTTAGCCTGAAGTAGAGAAGACTACAGACAAAAGAGCTGCAAGATGATATTCATGATATACACAATGCAGAAATACATATTTTTTTCCTAAAGAGAGTTGTTCTTCATGCCCGCAGCAGACAGAACTAGGGATAACATTTTTGCATTGCAGCGAGGAAGATTCAGATTAGATATTAGAAAAAAAATTATCCTTTGCAAAGGTAGTGGAGCACTGAATTAGATTGCTTTGAAAAGCATCAATTTCCAAAACTGGAAACGCATGGAAATATATTTAGGAGTGACATAAATATGGATCCCTGTTGATCATAGGCTAAATGGCCTCTCAAAATTCATGCAGTCTTATGAGCCCATAATGTTAAAATTGCATAAACAGGCACTTATTAATTATACATGCATTTAAATAAAGTTAATCTGTACTGATTTAAAAATAAATTAGGAAACATCAGCTTATCTCTTGACAAAAATGAAATGAAACACATTGTTTAAGCAGAGGAAGGACTAAAATTAATATGGATCCATAAGAGTAAGAACAAAAACTGAATAAAATTCTAGAATTGTAACTTATATCATGTTTTTCTTAAGAGCTGAACTGGAATTAAATTACTCCCTGAGGAACACAATAATAACTGGAATCGGTTCTTTGTTACAGAATTAAAGCAACACTGTGGTGTTGCTGATGCTGACCCAGTATTTTGGGCTTCCTTAATCTATTTCTTCCTAGATCTATGATTTATGACATCTGAGGACTGACCTTTAAATTTCTGCCCTAACAAGCAGGTTTATTTGCACTCCTTGGTAATAAAAAATAAAGGCCTCCAGGCCAGTAAGTATTAATGTCTTTAAGCATACCACATTGTCTCACATATAACCTCCTAGAATTTGTGACAAGCAATGCTATTTGAGGTCTAACTAGTTTCTAGTCTTCTAAAACAAATCTAATTTATACTGTCTAATGTACCTTATTTTGCTACCTAACAGCTATTTCTAAAGGCAGTAGAAAAGTACCCTTCTAAAACAAACTGGCTTCTGAAATGCAGTGCAACAAAGAAAAACATACATTTTTTTTTTTTAACATGGCTATGAAATAAGCATTTCTACTAATCTTAATCTTAAGTCTGTCAAACACCACATGTATCAATTGTCTTTCTACTTACAAAATATAAATGTCAAATTCTCTCTTGTCATCTCTTAAGAAATGTGATGTTAAAGTTAATGAAAACATTTATCTAGACAAATTTTTATATAGGGGCTGGCCTTCCTCAAGATAGATATTGTATACATTGGGTCTGGGGTACAGTGGCATGAAATCCATGTGGATACAAATACAAATATATATACATGTGGACTTATGCCAGAAGAGAATATGACTCACTATTTTCTCTTTAGAGATACCAAATTGTGCTAATGTCACATCAGAAGTTGACGACAGTCACTTGATTATGTATGTCTCTAAATTATTCTAAAAGTCTATATTGTTTTATGTCAGTTACTGGGGTAGAGGCACTTCTCAGTAGAGAAATCTCAGTTGTGTCGTTATGTTATTCCCAAATCTTCACTTGTGCTTTTAACTTAAAGAGGAAAAAACTTATGTCACTGAGTTATAGCTCAAAGCAATGGACAATCCAAAGTCATATGGAAAGATGAAATCTCCAAGAGCACTATAACATGTAGTGGGAACTTACCTGCCATTATGATGATTGATAGCCTTTTAAAATGAAGATTTACTCAGAAATGCCAAAACCAAAGGCAACATTTTAGCTAGAATAACAGGTTTTGAGCTAGCAGCTGCAACAGACTCCTATCTATGTCAATAAAACACAAAAAGGAACATAAAACCCCTACTGATTTTACAGGCAGTGGCCTACTTCCCCTTGTTTAGCAACACTGGTTAGGTAGCCAGTGGGTAACAGAGGACTGACAGTGGGAGAAGACCCCTCATTTCTGTCTGTCTATACCTACATCTGGAGGATGCTGAATTACACTTCTAAGCCTAGATTCACCACTTCAGTCCAGAAAAAGCCAAAGCTGCAGCACTGGCTAGGTTCACAGTAAATTTGACTGATGGTGTTACCCTTACTATATCAACTACCTTTCTGAAATTTATCCTTTTTATCTTTAAAAAATGTACATTTAAGAAATACAAATAGTAGAGATACAAGATGCTAAATTCATTGAGGCATATTAAATAAAATATGTATGAGCACTGGTATTATGGGCAATAAGCCAATACCACTTGACACAATTGTTCAAGTGCTTGAAATTACAACAATTGATTTCACAAACATAGTTTAACACAGGCAAAACAACACACTTTTCATTAGTTTCAGAAAGGGCTAATGCATTTTGATGAAGTGAAACCAAAATTATAATAGGAAAAAAAGAAAACAAAGAAACAAGCCATAATTTTCCCAAGACACTGACCTACCTATAGAACCTTGTGCAAACAGTTAGAATTTGAACAGTCATCCACCACCCTGGTCTCAATATAGCAGTGAACTGTTAGAAAAATCATTAAGTGAGGTTATCAAACCGATCAGAAGATGCGCGTACACTTATGCATTTAACATGCTAGATAATACAACTTGCGAGAATGTGTGCTAAAAAATGAGTTAACGTTCTTTCTAATTGAATCAATGGGTTATGGAAATGGAAAGAAAGATAACTAGCAAAAGCAGATGTTTTCCACTACACTTGACCAAAGAAAGACTGCAGTTAGAAAAAAAGTTTTCAGATATTTAGGTCTCTAAGACACTAAATACCAGAAATAGATAACTTTTAGGCTTGTAAACATGTGCATCCTAGATGTGACAGTGACATACAAACACAGACCTAAAAGGAATTGGCAAGGTAAAATGACTTTACTTTCAGACTCCCACAAGTTCAGACAAACATGTAATACATATTTATTCCAGCAGGATGTTTAAAAAAGTAATTGTTGGTCTCATCACTCAAAAAGTGCATTCCTGAAAAGTTTAAAGTTACTTAAAAAAATATTAGAGAATTTAAGGAAAAAAAAGAGGCTCATCCAAAGACTAATTAAAATGACAGAGGCATTCATCTGACTCATTGATTAGTCACAGTACTCTAAGCAGTAAAAATAGTGTCTCATTAGTCTTTTAAACATTTATTCCATATTCTACATGAAATTGATACTTAATCACTTTCCTAGTGTACAGCAGGCACTTATTACACAGGGAAAACTTGGAGAATGGAAAGTTTATAAAATCTCTGTCACTCTCTCCTACATGTTAGGAATGATTCATTATAATGGGCCATGAGCGGCAGGATGACTCTGAATGGAAGCCTGTAATTAACTTTGCTTCATGTTTTATTGATAGCATTTGCTGTTTTCTGAGATCTGATCATACATTTTGAGCAATGTGCAAACCTATGGATCATGCTGTGCTTAGATACCCTGGCATTGGGGGATATATGTGAAACTAAATAGATTAGATGGAAAATGTACCACATCCCTTGTGATCTGTATACACATTTAGATTCTCCCTTTTCTGCCACCTGTTTGATGTTGCTTCTGTCTCAAAGCACACTTGACATTTAATATGAAACATGGAAGTCAAAGTTCTTTTTTACTGTCTTGGGTCAACATTTACTTATATCAGTCATGGGCATGCTGATAGAGAATAGGAAAAAATGCATAGTCTCCCTTACAAACAAACATATCTGTACTTTGAAATGCTATAGATTGTACACTTCAGAGAAAGTTCAGAGTTGCGGAAAATTTTCAGTTACAAATTTGAGGAGAGAAGAATGCGTGTGGATGAGCCTCCTGTTATCCTGGAAGCAATTCACCCACAAATTGGGAAAAAGATGTAGGGTTTTTTTGTAATGTGGGTAATTTGGCAAAGCTAAAAACAAATGTACAAAATCCTTAAAAGACCATGGATTATTTAGGAACAAGTGGTGTGAAAGGCATTTGAAAGCCCTCCTGTAAACTGTGGTCTACTTCATATAAACAATATAAGCGGAAGTTCACAGACCAGGATCTTCTTCCAAACAGTTTTAACCCTAGTCTTCACATCTGGTATCACATTCTTGATCAATTAAGTTTTGAGTTTCATTTTCAGAAGGAAACAATGTCAGCAGGATTACCTATGAGAAGACCCTCTTGTCACACGATTCAGTCAGTGAGAGGTTAAAAAAGTGGCTTAAATCTCCTACTATCTGCAAAGAAATGCTCTTTTGAAAATTTGGAAACTCTCATTCTGGCTGTGTCTATTTTTTTCCCAATTGAAAGAATTTGGTATGATTTTTTGAATAATTTTTAAATTATCATAATTGGTTTTGCTGTGAAGTTCTACTTCTTAACTCTGCTCACTATTTCTGCAATACATATCTACAATGCTTTTAATGAGATGAACTTTAAAATCACAGGCTTCATTGAAAAAATTGCAATATTTTCCTTTTGTCTTTCTTTTCTGAGCTCCTATGGTGCATCCACTTCATGTTTCTAAACCGCAATAGCTTCCTTAACTATAAAGCCTCAGTCTGAAGAGGTCCCTTTAGTGTGATGAATGAAGCAAATATTAATGGAAAAAAAAAAACCAACAGTACAATCACATAATTAAAGACTATTATAGACAAGAAAGAGAGAAATTAGAAATGCAGAAGCACAAATATTTCTGAATTTCCTAACTGTTGAGTGGTCAAGTTATCAAACTTAATGCTATTCCTTCAACGCTATTTTTCTGCTTGTGCAGTTATTCAAATTCGGACTTGACTAATGATGGAAGAAGAGGAAGCAAATTGACAGTCAGCACAGTGTCATGAACAAATCTAAAATTCTGGCTATATGGAAGATCATCTTCATTAAAATCAAACTGAGAAAACAAGTAATGGGTAATGGGAAGCCTTTTGTCAGAAACACAGGTTATATTTCAGTTTCACTAACAAACCTGGCATATGAAAGTATGGACTGAAACACAATTCTGTATATTGGCAGCCACAGGCATTCAAAAACTTATGCTCCTGTTTTAAAAACTCATAGACTGGTTTAACAGTCATGAAGTCTACAGAAAATTTTACATGTTTTCCCCTTGTCTTCTAGTTCTTCAGTTTTAATAGCACATTTAATTTGAATTTCCAAGCATTCTTCTGCCAATATGACAGGTAGATTCTCACAGAAGCTCTTGATTCCAGGAGTTAAGGCTTTGTGACAATGTGCTGAAAAAAATGAGCCTTGCAATGAAATCCCAAGATAGAAAGGATTGCTGCAGTCTCATACTGGTTCCAAATAATTTTTCTTGATATAGTACAACCATTAGGGAATTTTTGCTCTACTCTTTTCAATAAACAGTTCCCTAGTTTGACAATATCTAAGCTGTTTACAGTGACTTTTAATAGCTATCTATCAATAGCTCATCTTTTCAAGCAATTTAATAGTCACAGAGGCATATATGTCACTCAACTTGTATTACAATCATCTACTGCGAGTTATAAAGCACTGAAATTTTCTTATGAGACAAAACATCTAATACAGTAAAGGCCTAATTTAGTTTGACTAAACTATCAACTTCATGCAAGAATGACTCATTAAGTCATGGCAAGAGTTAGTGTATAGCCTGAAGGAGTAAGCCCAGGTTTCTAAACCAAGAAATTCTGTATCCAAAATTTTGCCTGTACTATAACTTTGACCTGTATCTTTAAAATTGCTTTAAAAAAAAATAAAAATCAAAATTTAGTATATTTATTTATTTATAAGTATTTTTTAAACTTAAGGAGAGTTACAGCTAATGAGTAAGCGCTTTCCTCACACAGGCAATGTTAAACCAGATGTTAATACATAAATAACTCTCATCAGCTTAAGCAGACCTTAGGATTCCAAAACCCCTGCAGATGTTTTACATAAAGGTGACAAAATAGGACTTTTTCCTGTAAGGTTATACTCGTGGTATCTCTTTCTCACATGAAGAAAAATGCTTATTCTTTTAGTCAAATGTCAAGAGAAGAGAGATGTGGCTCACTCTGGTCTGTAGTTGGAACTCAGAAAAATGCTAGTAGGTTACTTTTCACTAAAAGTTTAGAAAGCTGCTTTTATAAAATTTTCTTAGCTGCCAAAAAAAAAAAAAAAAGGTTATCCAAACTGGTTTCTGTGAATAAAAAGCATAGAACAAAATGAGTTCCCATTTGGCCAATGAGGATTTTTTTGGTTAAAGAAATGTTTCAAGTCAGGCCAGCTTCTGAAGTCTTTAAAACCCAGCTATGATTATATATATACACACACACACATCTTTTGAGGTGTGTTTCATTGTAAAAACTGAATATATCAGGGAAAACAGTTACTTGAATTGATCTCTCACGTGCATCCATTAAAATGCAAATAACCTTTCAAAATATATATCTTTACACAACTTTTTCAACCTTCTGATAACCTTGTAGTCCTCCAGCATCCCATCACAGGTGTGCTTTGAAAGCAGTCAGTCTTGCAGCTTTTTCTATCCCTTCTCCAACCCACAGTCTTTTTCTCTTCTATATATAAGAAATGAGGGAGATGCTATAATCCATTCCAGTGCTACTCAGTTGATGCATTTGCCAACTAGTGTACCAACTATCCTCTGAGGGCAATATTTAATTACTGAAGGTATTTAGATGATATCATGAGATCCCATCCACACCTCAAATATTTTTAAAATTGCTAGGCAACATTCTTTTCTTAATTATTAGCCCACTCCTTCTGAAAACCAAGGACTCTAAATTAAAGAAATGTGGTGGATGAAATGTTATTTTTGCCACCATCAGCAAAAAGACTTTCCTCTATGAGGTTGTGTCAAATAAAAAGCTTAGTAGGCCACTAATGGCCATGACCTGTGGCAGCCTTGTTGTACTGTGTAACTGAATTATTTCCTTTTCTAAATCTCCAAGCGTACCACTAAGAATGCTAGGTCAGCATATATAGTAAACAAATCACCAATCATCCAACAACTACTGTACCGTCTGCCTCCAGAATGAAAGATCTCTTTCCTAGCTTGAACCTTTAGACCTTGAATTTGACCCTGTCTGAGCTTATGTTATGTTAACAAATGATTTTGATGGTAAAACTGTGAATCTACAGATAGAACTAGTGAGGGAAACACATTAATAAGAAATTACTTAAGTAAGTCAGGTTGCTTGATGCAAGCATGCAAGCTCTCTAAATTTATTTCCTTCTCACCTTCTGTATTGTCACTGCAGCTTTAATTTCTCCCTTCTCCTCCATGAATCCATTTATACTGATCGCCTCATTGCTCTTGGCAATTTATTCCATATTTCTAGTATTCTTTGCATGAAATAGCTCTGCTGGAATTCCTGTTTACTTCTAATTTCAGTTTGTTTCCACTGTTTTTTCAAACAGCAGGTTACAGTTAATTAAAATAAATCTGAAAACAGATACATTTAGTATAGGAAATGTTTGTAAATTGATACTTTTTTTTTCTTACCAATGTGTTGAAACTGTATGTTATTAATATAGTTGCACAAATAATTACCCTAAATCTCATATTCAGGTAATTACAAAAATAAAATGAACATCTGTTATTACAAATGCATAATGCCAAGTCATAATGTGCAGGTTAGGGGTTAACACAAGCAAATTAGACACGGTACATAAACACAAAATAAATTATTGTATGGTAGTGTAATTACATTCCAACCATTATGTTAATTATAATTTATATCAATTCAATAATTAAAGAAAACAAGCTCTTCCTTCGGTTTCCTATTCAGATTCTTCTGTGTACTAAATTATTCTATGTCAGCTAGGGTGGCACTGGACCAAAATGTGACAGCAGTGCATGGTGACATTATTTTTAATATGTACGAGAAAGCTTAGTCTATATGCTAGATTTGAAAGAAGTGTTTTGTTAATTAAATCGGGTCAAAAGTAAAGAGTTAAACAGGGCATAGAAAATCCACCTGTTGACTGTCCAAAGAATCAAACTGAACATTTATTACCTTACAAATACTGACCTAAACTGTTACTTTAAAATGTCGTTATTGCAAAATTAAATTAGAATGGGACAGATTCTCTAAGGAGAGTCCTAGCAAAAACCAGAAAATCCAATCCTATAAATATACGGCTGAAAAGAACTTTCAGAAATACTTTATACATTTCCTTTCAGTAAAATACAATCTTTTCTGTATCTCCTATATACAAAAAGAGAGATTTTTAAGAACAGTTTAGATGCTGACATACATGCAGACATACTCTGACATGTGCTGATACTGAGTATGAAGATGTTTTACCAGGACATCTCCTGAGTAGTCTTCTCCTGAGTAGTCTTTTCTACCCTCACAGTTAGAAGGTTAATCCTAATATGTAACCTAACTTCATTCTGCAGATTAAGTCAATTACCCTTTGTTTTCTATAAGAAGAATGGAAGCATTGTCAATGTCCTCGTTATAATCCTCTTTTCATTAGGATGATAAAGAGATAAGAAAGGCAAAGTTTGTATGGAGACGTAATCTCTTTTTAGACTGATACAGCTGGGAAAAAAAAAAACAACTTTGTGGCACTATGTTTCTTTATCAGGTCTGAGGATAAGCAGAAATATCTAGACCTAGTAGAGAATGGACAGACATGTTCTTGTTGCTTCCTTCAGAAATTTCTATTTTTTCTAGAACTTTCTTTAAATGTGGTAGCAAAACTTTATGGAGTACTTTGATCCAGTCACGTCAACACTGAGGAAAGCTGAATAAACAGGAATTATCTCCCATATCTTTGCATTTGTCTCCATTATTAGCATGTTCTGACTCACCTTTTGCAACAGCAGTACATTGGCAACTTACACTTAGTTTATATTTCAATATTTCTCTCTGTAGTTTTTTCACCTACTCAGATACTCACAATTTCACTTCTAATTGCTTACCTGGAACTCTGAACTCATCTTGACTATTATATTTTCCAAATAACCTAAGTCACTTAGAGTTGTGATCTTATTTTTCAACATACTTTCTGGTTCTCCCAACTTCCTAACATCCATAGATTTTATAAATGTACAGGAATGCATGCTGTATCTTTTATAGCTGTAATTAAAAATATTGGCCAGAATGAAATCAACAGCATGGACCTACCTGATATATCCTGTGCAATTACTTATAACTAGATAGAGCAGGCTTTTTCAATTGTATATTTTATGGTGATTTCATCTCTATCTGCAATTCCTAACAAGAAAATCTTGTAAGTAGTCCATTCACTTTCTGGAGGGTTTTTTTGTTTGTTTGTTTGTTTGTTCCCCCGGTGTTTTCCATTAAATCATGAGAATAGTGTTTAGTAATCTATGAAATATTTTCTTGGATGTTAAACGTCCACAGAGCAAAAAATTTGTCACTGATCTAAGCCACCAGTGGCCAATGTGGGATTCATATACAAGATACATTCTGATATAGCTCTTCTCAGAGTCCTTTCCTACTAATCCCTCCATTAAAGGACACAGACAAATGACCCTGGCCTGAGGTTAAGCTAACTGAACAGATCAGGAGAAAACACTGGACATGACAAGTAATTGCTGAATATAACAAATAACAAAGCAAGAAGTTGGCCAAAGTTGCAGATAGAGCCTTGAGGAATCAAATCGCACAGATGGTTAAGGCAGGCCGGGGTGGGAATTTCACAGGTAACTGAAGGGCAGTACTGGGGACATTTCAGGGTGTGGAGTTTTGCAAGGCCAGAATTACCTAGGTAGCCTTACCCTTGAGGAAACTCACAACATATTCCTGTGGTACATGGCTGCAAATAAACTTGAACTGGAGTTTCTGCGGACAAAAAGAAAAGGACTTGTGCCTCAGTGATACCGTTGATTTCAGTCATCTGCATATCACAGTAATCAGTGGAGGTACAGAGGGCTGTATGACAGTACTCATTTTGCTGTAGACAAATGGTCATTTAATAGCAGGACTGGGATTGTATGGGTCAAGCTGTGGCAAAGCTGAATACAGCATCAAAATTGAACTGAAGCACTTAAAATCTGACAAAGTTTACCTCCAATGGCTCCAGCAATACCTTCTCTGTGTGGTTCGAACACCCTGTGCAGATTGAGCAAGACTCGTTCTACTATGGAAGTGCTATCTCAACAGTAATGACAGAAGTGCAGCGTGGGAAAGTGACGTTCCAGTTCCAGCACTCCTCGGACAGTGCTAATGGAACTAGAGCACACAGAGGACAAACACCTGACCTCATTTTCTATGCATGATGCATTTCACTTTGATTGTATTCCAATACTGCAATGATGCATGTTAAGGGAATTTTCAATTTTACAGCAAAACTCTACAGCAGTATGGAATGTTATGCTATTTACCTGCCTGCGACAGCACACTGTACAAATAAGCATAGGAATGCTCTTGAATTTAATCTTATTTTAATTATTCATAAGCTATTTGACTTAATTATTAAGACTGCAACAAGCATAAAAATGTTAAATTTTGCAAGTACTCTACATTTATTTTGTATAGAGATAACTAACTTGTAGATTGCAACTGGTTTGGGGTTTTTTTATTTGTTTGTGTTTTTTTCACCAGGGGAAATATCTGGAGTAAGGAACCCTTGGTGGAGGAGGATCAGGTCAGGGAATATTTAAGCAAACTGGACACACATGAGTCCATGGGCCATGATGGACACACCCATGAGCGCTGAGGCAGCTGGCAGATGTCACTGCAAGGCCACTCTTGACAATCTTTGATCGACCATGGCAACTAGGAGAAGTACCTGAAGACTGGAGGAAGAAAAAAGTCACTCCTATCTTCAAGAAGGAGGACGCAGGGAACTACAGGCCAGTCAGCCTCACCTTGATCCCTGGGAAGGTGATGGAGCAGCTAATCCTGGAAACAATTTCCAGGCACATGAAAGACAAGAAAGTCATCAGGAGTAGTCAGCATAGCCTCATCAAGGGGAAGTCACGCTATGATGAAATGACTGACCCCGTAGATGAGGAGAGAGCAGTGGATATTGTCTACCTGGACTTCAGTAAGGCCTTTGACACTGTCTCCCATAAGATCCTCATAGACAAGCTGTTGATGTATATGCTGGATGAAGATGCAGTGAGGTGGATCAAAAACTGACTAAACGGCGAGGCCCAGAGGGTGGTGGTCAGTGAAACAGTCTAGTTGGAGGCCAGTAAGTAGTGGTGTACCCCAGGGGTCAATACTGGGTCCAATCCTGTTTACATAAATTGTTTATTGAAAAAAATCTAAATCATTCATTAGTAACTCAGATCCATGCCCTGCAGAAATAAAATAGTGAAATTGTATTTACAACACTTGGTGTGTAGTTTAAGAACTTTCCCAAATAATTTTTAGCACCTTTGTAAGAAAGATGACATTCTGTTTGCCTAAATCACTGAGGTATTTCTTTCTATATCTCAACAACTTTTCTATCAAATGAAGGATATAACTGAGCCGTCAACAAAAGACTTCAGTCTGATTCRATCACTACAGACTCCAAAAAGATTCAAGATTCTTGATGTTATTCAGATATCAAATACTACACACTATAGAACATCTACAAAAAGTAGATGTCTTTATGTTACTCTTTTTCTGAATTTGGGTCACTGAGCACCTGTCACTATTTGCATTTTCTTTGAAACTTTTTTCTTCCTCAGAAGCTCAGGTGTCTTGACGGTCTCTACATTTTCATTTTTCTGAATTATTTGCACCAAAAATAAGGATCTTCACTCATTTGCCTAGCAAATATGCCTGTGGCACTATTTTCCTTCTACTAATGTATCCTGGTATACTACTTGTCCTCTCCTGATAGACCAGAACAACTCTGGTTTTCCATACATCTTTTATTATACGCCAGTTCTATATCTGACTCAGATATCCTAACGCATCTCAAATGCTGCAAATTGCCTATATTTAGTCCACTGAATCAAGCCCAAAACATTACTTCCTTTCTTTTGCTAAATTATTTAATTCTTATAAAATTTTGGACAGACTGGACCTTATGGCCAAAAAAAAGTTAGTATTTCTATTTGAGGATGTCTCATCACCAATTTCAATTCTAATTTCAAGATATTTCCCAAGCAGAATGCAAGCTGGCCTCCAGGAAATTAAACCTATTTATCAGTACCTTTGCATCACGATTCAGGATTGCAATTCAACAAAAGCAGTTGAAAGAAGTGGCATTCAATTTCTTCATTTAAGAACATATTTTTTTAGTCCACTCAGCTGAATGCAATTGTCCTTGTCTGACAAGATAACATGTACAACTTTGTAGCTCCATTACAATATTATTATTTTCTTCTTGTCTGTTAGTACCGAAAACTTAGGACAACTGTCATCAATCTTCTGCATGATCTTTTGAACAACATTCACCATTTTGTGGTGAGATGAAGAATATTGACATTGTCTGGATGTATATCAAATCCTTTTCCAATTAAGGAAACTAGAATATATGAAATCATCTTCTCGTAACCATCTCATATTTCAGTTTGTACAAAAAGGCTGTAAATAGGTGAATTAAAGTATGTTGTCACTGTCAATAATGAAGCCATTAGAAAAATCAAACCAAGTGGAACAAGAGAACAACCTGTTTCCAAGACTATGGCACAGGACTCAAGATGTTATTCTTGAGATGCCTCAGAACTACTAATATTAAAGGAAGTCATATTACAGTTTCTATTGTAGTAAATGAAACAGAAAACTGAATGATACAAGGAAAGATGATTCAACACTTGATATAATATGCTTCTTTTCTAAATTGACCATGTTTTATTTCATTTCAACACTTTGATTTACAGTCATATTTTTATTTTATATTATTTATTTGATCACTGCTTTCTTAAGACGAAAGACATAGGATTAAACAACGAATGATAAGCCCCCAGATAAACACAGAAATCCATGGGAAATCGGGGTGGGGTTTTTTTCACATTGTCACAAGTGTTAGTATCCAATAAGGATCTAGTCTTACATCCTTTAACAGCATTTTTATTTTACATTCCAGCTGAAAAAAGCCCTCCTAAGTTATCTTTGTTCCCTGTAAAAGTACCTTCCATCCAGTTAGCCGGATGGCCTTTGCTGGCCTTTGAAGTCTGAACTGGCTACATAGTAAACTCACACACTTATTTTAGGAGCCCTGGCTTACTTAGACTTAGTCCCAGGCCAGTTTTTTTCTTAGAGAAATTCAAAATGTGGCAGAGAGGAAAACCTCCTCCTGATCTTTTGATTACACTGTAAAATAGTTGCTTTTTCAATTTCTAGAATCAGAATACTTTGGATTGGAAGGGACCTTTAAAGGTCATCTAGTCCAACCCCCCTGCCATGGGCATGGACAACTTCAACTAGAGCAGGTTGCTCAGAGCCCCGTCCAACCTGACCTTGAATGTTTCCAGGGATGGGGCATCTACCACCTCTCTGGGCAACCTGTGCCGGTGTTTCACCACCCTCATCATTGTAAAAAATTTCTTCCTTACATCTCATCTAAATCTACCCTCTTTTAGCTTAAAACCATTACCCTTTATCCTGTCGCAACAGGCCCTGCTAAAAAGTTTGTCTGCATCTTTCTTATAAGCCCCCTTTAACTACTGAAAGGCCGCAATAAGGTCTCCCTGAAGCCTTCTCTTCTGCAGACTGAATAACCCAAACTCTCTCAGCCTTTCCTCATAGGAGAGGCATTCCATCCCCCTGATCATTTTTGTGGCCCTCCTCTGGACCTGCTCCAACAGGTCCATGTCTTTCTTGTGCTGAGGACCCCAGAGCTGGATGCAGTACTGCAGGTGGGGTCTTACCAGAGCAGAGCAGAGGGGCAGAATCACCTCCCTCGACCTGCTGGCCACGCTTCTTTTGATGTAGCCCAGGATACGGTTGGCCTTCTGGGCTGTGCGCACACATTTCTGGCTCATGTCCAGCTTTTCATCCACCGGTACCCTCAASTCCCTCTCAGCAGGGCTGCTCTCAATCCCTTCATCCCCCAGCCTGTATTCATATTGGGGGCTTCCCTGACCCAGGTGCAGGACCTTGCACTTGGCCTTGTTGAACCTCATGAGGTTCACACGGGACCACTTCTCAAGCTTGTCCAGGTCCCTCTGGATGGCATCCCATCCCTCAGGCCTGTCAACCGCACCATTCAGCTTGGTGTCATCTGCAAACTTGCTGGGGGTGCACTCGATCCCACTGTCTCTGTCATTGATGAAGATATTAAACAGCACTGGTCCCAATACGGACTCCTGAGGGACAGCACTTGTCACCAATCCCCATCTGAATATTGAGCTGTGGACCACTACCCTCTGGATGCATCCATCCAACCAATTCCTCATCCACTGGACAGTCCACCCATCAAACCCGTGCCTCTCCAGTTTAGAAAGAAGGATGTTGTGGAGGACCATGTCAAAGGCCTTACAGAAGTCCAGATAGACGACATCAGTAGCCCTTCCCATGTCCACTGATGTAGTCACTCCATCGTAGAAGGCCACTAGGTTGGTCAGGCAGGACTTGCCCTTGGTGAATCCATGCTGGCTGTCTCGAATCACCTCCCTGTTCTCCATGTGCCTTAGCATAGCTTCCAGGAGGATCTGTTCCATGATCCTCCCAAGCACAGAGGTGAGACTGACTGGCCTGTAGTTCCCCAGGTCTTCCTTTTTAAAAATGGGGGTTATGTTTCCCCTTTTCTAGTCAGCGGGAACTTCACCGGACTGCCACAACTTCTCAAATATGATGGATAGTGGCTTAGCAACTTCATCCGCCAGTTCCCTCAGGACCCGCGTATGCATTTCATCAGGTCCCATGGACTTGTGCACCTTCAGATTCCTTAGATGGTCTCGAACCTGATCTTCTCCTACAGTGGGCAGCTCTTCATTCTCCCAGTCCCTGCCTTTTTCTTCTGTGGCTTGGGCGATGAAGCTTGAGCACTTGCCAGTGAGGCAAAAAAGTCATTGAGTACCTCAGCCTTCTCCGTATCCTGGGTAACCAGGTCTCCCGTTTCATTCTGGAGAGGGCTCACATTTTCCCTAGTCTACCCCTTATGCCCGACATACCTATAGAAGCTTTTCTTGTTGCCCTTGATGTCCCTGGCCAGATTTAATTCTGTCAGGGCTTTAGCTTTCCTAACCAGGTCCCTGAATGCTCAGACAATTTCTCTGTATTCCTCCCGGGCTACCTGTCCTTACTTCCACCCTCTGTAGGCTTCCTTTTTGTGTTTTTGTCCAGGAGCATCTTGTTCATCCATGCAGGCCTCCTGGTGTTTTTGCCTGATTTCCTCTTTGTTGGGATGCATCACTCCTGAGCTTGGAGGAGGTGATCCTTGAATATTATCCAGCTTTCCTGGGACCCTCTTCCCTCCAGGGCTTTATCGCATGGTACTCTACCAAGCAGATCCCTGAAGAGGCCAAAGTCTGCTCTCATGAAGTCCAGGGTAGTGAGCTTGCTGTGCACCCTCCTCACTGTCCTAAGGATCTTGAACTCCACTATTTCATGGTCACTGCAGCCAAAGCATCCCTTGAGCTTCACATTTCCCACCAGCCCCTCCTTGTTGGTGAGAACAAGGTACAACATAGCACCTCTTCTTGTTGGCTTCTCTATCACTTCGAGAAAGAAGTTATCATCAATGCATTCCAGGAACCTCCCCAATTGCTTATGCCCTGCTGTGTTGTCCCTCCAACAGATATTGGGGTGGTTGAAGTCCCCCATGAGGACCAGGGCTTGTGAACCTGAGGCTGCCCCTATCTGTCTATAGAGGGCCTCGTCTGCTTGGTCTTCGTGGTTGGGTGGTCTGTAGCAGACCCCACCATAATGTCACCTGTCCCTGCCCTCCCTTTAATCCTGACCCATAAGCTCTCGGTTGGCTCCTCATCCATCCCCAGGTGGAGCTCCATGCACTCCAGCTGGTCATTGACACAGAGGGTGACACCCCTTCCTTGTCTCCCCTGCCTGTCCTTCCTAAAGAGCCTGTATCCTTCTATTTCAACACTCCAGTCATAGGAACCATCCCATCACCTCTGTGATGCCAATCAATCAATTTACTAATGCAACCTTCCTGAGTTCTTTCCTCCTGCAGAGCATCTGACAGGAAAAGACCACAAATTTGATAGCAAATGTCCTCTGACCTCCTCTGTCCACTCCTTCCATCATAATAGCATAGATGTGCCAATTACTGTCTCTTAGTTACTAAACACAGAAGATAAGATACTCAAAGCACATTGTCAGAAAAAACCTTTAACCAAGGTCTGGCTACTGAGCTGGCACTGAGGTAGAAGAGGGACTCATAAGTACTGAGGCTGGAAAACTGTATTCCTCCTGGACTGGAGCGTAGGAGGGAGATAACAGAGGACTCTCTCTGCTGTAAGAAAATGCCAACACAGAGGTAGCACTGAGCAGATGTGATTGCCCTTTCTGCTTCATAACTCCCCTCTATATTATTGAAACAAATAAAGTCCTTTGATGGGTGTCCCCTGGCAAAGGCATAATCAAAGACTGCAGTCAGAAGGGAGATACCAAAGCAATGTTACACCCAACTTGTCAGCTCCCCTGCTTTTTGTACCTCACTTCAGGTATTTACTGGAATTTAGACTAGAGTTCTTTCCCAAAGCAGTGGTAGAGGAAAGTATGGTCCAGTGCTAAACTGTGGGGCTTTATATGAGGAAATTACCACATAAAGAAGATATTAATGAAGATGGCAATTGCTGATTTTCAAAGGAAGAGCTTTACACAGCTTCACAGCTAAAAAACGGGGTAAACGCAAATAATATTTTAGACATGATGAATTGCTTTCAAGGAAAAGTTATTACATGGTAAAGCTTAAGTTATAAAACAAATTGACTTTGGTAGTCTTTTTTTACTGTTAACCTGGATCATATCAGCATGGTCGCATAACGAGTTGCATTAGTAAAACTAAAGTGCTGGAAAATGAACAGTCTAACTTAGACAGGAACGTCCCAAGCAGGTGTCACTGGTGCAACCTATGATTGACATAATTACAGTGTGAATCAACAGATATTCTTATATAAATATTTCTTTTTGTTTGTAAATACAACTGTGTAACAAGAATATTCCAACATATTCTCCTGTATTTTAGCACACAAATATAAATAACTTCTCTGTGTTTTTCCTTCAGAAATAACTTTACAAACTGTGGAACAAGACTGTCATATATTCTATGCATTATACGGATTTCCCATTGACATGGAGATATTATTTATTATTGGCAACCCTAGTTGTTGTCCCAAAACAATCCTGAATTTATCTGTCACTTTAATCCCTACTAATCACTGTAGTTACTAACATACCAGCTTTTGGAGGTAGTAGTTGATTAGCCATTGGCTGCTATTTTAAAAGGGTATGTCCAGTGCAGTACCAGTATGTAGCTGTCACAGCCAATGTTGCCTGCCACTCCTTTACCATTGAGTTCACCACATCATTTAAATCCGTCATTAAAATACACTTCTTTGAATTTATATTGACATATGTATTAAAAAAGTGACTGAACATAACCTACAAACACTGACACTAAATAAAATATAAAGTCCCAAAGAAAGCACATTCAATAATAATTGTACACTGTCTCAGGCAAAACCTTGCATTGTTTATACTACTATGCAGTTGTGTAAAGATAGAACTAAAATACAGATCTTCTTCCTATCTTTGGGCCAATACAACTGCTATAACATAAGGTCATTGGCTACATTATTCTGCAGCAATATAATTTTTTTTTTTTAGTACATGAAATCTCAGCATTGCAATGATTCCACTTTGGTCCATAGTCCAAACGCTAAGATGCTATGAGAAACGCAACTTAAATTTTAGTGCTGAATGCCCTGGCAATTTCTTGTTTCATCATTCAATTATTGCAGAACTGTGGGAACCAAGGCTTACAGGATTTGAAATTACTTTGATGGGATTTTAAACTCCATACTTATACAAAAACAATGAAAAATAACCTTTCTTAAAATGAAACAAACTTGTGAATAAGAATGACAGTAACATGCATTAAAAGTTATTATTCATGCATTTCCTTTGATTTGTGGAGTGCAATATTAGCCAGGGTGACCCCTTTCATGTGTTATGTAATTAATAGTTGAATTAAAATTTACCTTATTCATTTTCCTCTTTTGAGTAACACAGTGAGTGTAACTAATTTGGGATGTTTTTCACTAGAGTATTTATTGCTTGATGAAATGATGTGTTAACCCATCATTAGAAGTGGTTTATATAATATATTAAGTATGACAGAATTAGCCAATGAAGAATAGTTTCATTAGTTACTTTGGTTTAATTGTACACAAGTGAAATCATTCCTTGCAGAAGTACATTGGCATAAGAAACATTTTTTCCATTTTTCACTGAAGGCAAAATCATTCCTGTTGGTGGCTGGGTGCACAAGAGAAAGGGGGAAGCAGAGGACACGGGAAGCCTGTCTGAGAACTTTAGTTTGATGTATTGGCTGCGTCCAAACTAAGAAATAGGTATGTTCGTTTTTCATAGTCCTTACCCCCTCATGCCAGGCAGAATCTCTTGCAGAGTGCACTGCATATCCATTCCTGTATAGACACGCACATTTCCTTTCAGAAGAAACAGAGTTCATAGGGAAGGATGGAGCATATCAAGACCTGAGAGCTGGAAATCGCTCTCTGATCATCCAGTTCAGACATTCCTGCTGAATCCGTAGGGATGGTCCAAAATTCCAGCAAAATTGTTTCTCCTCAGAACATGCTGGTAGGATGAGGCTTAAACAATTTGTTTTGCATACTTAGGGAAAAAAACAGGCTCTCCTACTGGATGGATGAGAAAGTGAAAACTAGGATTCCTGCTCTGAATCACCTGCTAGAGGACCTGTTTTGAAATAATTCAGAGCAGTAGCCTATATCTAGGTACTCAAAACTGCTTCCTGCAGCAGGGTGTCTCTCATCACCAACTACAGAGGAAGCCTAAAGGTACTTGGTTCCCCAGGCTAAAGTGAGCATTTCTGAATACCAAGCCCTATCATTCTTTTACTGATATTTGACTGGAGTTTCAGTGTAAAGGTAAAATTTTAACGATGAATGGTCCGTACTGTGCTACACCTGATACAATGGAAATTCGTTGTCAAGGAAGCAAGTTGGGGACAGGACGGGACGGGATGGGATGGCATGGGGACCCAACAACAATTAAATGCTTTCTAAGAAGAATAAAGAGTGCCAGAAAGGGGTTTGCTGGTTTATTACCTTCTGCATGTTCAGTGCCTAAGCTTTTGAGATCCTGCCTATTCTTTGAGGACATATCCACCTAAGTCTGTTAGGTCTTTACCACGCAAACAAAACTGACAGTATAAAAACACACTGTGCATGTTCTCTATGTGAGAATGCATTGTCTTTACTTGGCATGATGTACACCTGTTTTTTTCTTTACCTAGTGTCTTAGGATCCCCATTACAGATATAAGCATCCACTGTTGGGGAGGGGGAGTGAGCAGGGGATGGAAGGGAGGAGACTGAGCTTTTCTTGTTAACTTGCTTTCTTCATGTATTACCACTATTATGCTTTTATAAGTTATTAGTGTTATGAGAGATGCCATTATAAAACAGAACAATGTGTGATGGTAACTGTGCCATTAAGGTCTCTAGTGGAACATTAATTATTGATCTTTGCTTCAAAAGCATCAGAATGTTGTATTAGAGCTGCAATGAACTGTTCACCTTACAAGTGTTCAACTGAAGTATGTCATTCAAAGGTGACAAGGTTTAGCTCTGCTACTATATTCAGAGCACTCTGAAGACTGCAGGAGAATTGCAAACACAGCCAAACCTGCCTAACAGAAATAGGATATCTGACACGGATAACCTTTTTATTGGACAGGACATTTTTAAGTCATTCTCAGTGTCTTATTCCCTGTTCTTCTTCTGAGTTCCCTTGCTTCCTGCAAACCATGCTTTTAGTAATAAGGATCTGGCAGAGGATTTATCACTCTTCTTAAGTGAGTGGCGCTGCAGTCAGTGCTGTTGATATCATTCAGGGATGAAAGAGCCTTGCAGGTAAACTCCCAGATTTACAAGCCAGTAGCCCTCCCCAGGGCTTTTACCACAAGTAAATAGTGGTCTCTCTGCTGTGATACTGGCTGAGATAAGTACACGTGGCAGAATGGTACTCAAAATCAATCACTGGGAAAAAGTATGACCTCTTCCTGCTGCAGTGCCACCAGCAAAGCCTCTCTCCTTGGTTTTGCAGGAATTTTGAAGTTTCCTTCATTAATTTGAGCTACTGAAGAGTTACAGCCCTGCTGACAGTGAAACTGTCTGATGTGTTGTTTTATCTTGTGGTGTCACGTAGCACAGTCATCCACCTCTAGTCCCTGCTATTCATAAACGTATGCCTTACTTTTAGTTTTAGTGACTGACACATGGTAGGACTAGAAAAAGGCTTCAGGTAGATATCTTTTAATCACCTGTGACTATACCTAATTTTGCTTAACCCTTTTTCCTCTGTCCCCCTCATTTCTGTCTCTTACAGAAAGCACAGAATATTAATTTCTGTCTCCTATTAACTTTGTGCTGTCTTTGAGAGAGCATCTTTCCACTTCTGGCCATTCTTAAACCTAACAGACTACAAACTGTACTTTTTACATTCACAGAAGTATAGGGTAGAAGTATAGGTCATTTTTCAAACAACACTTTTCTTACTGTAATTGCCTTTTGTCTGTCATTTTTCCCCTTGCTGTTGGCCATTAAAGGAGGACTGACTGACTGATGCGGTGATGTTGGTCAAACCTGGCCCTACAGATGACAGCTTGAGCCTGAGCAGGTGAGAAATCAGTCCATGGGGCTGGCAGATTAATTCTCTTAATGTTAGCATCCTCAAATTACAACTGCTCTGTCTTGAGACAGTGCTGTTGCTGCAGACTGTGGCAGGTTTTCAGAAAAACCACAATAACCCACAGTAGACTAGAAGATCTTAAGGGAAAAATTAAATCACAGATACATTAATCTATAAAAAGATAATCCTTGTTCCTAAAAGGAGACTCTTCCAACTCTATGTCACCCGCATAACCAAGGTTAAAGGTTCAGATTCTGGTGTGATTTTTTTTTTTCTTTCGGTATCATCATGATTGCTGAGTAAGGATTAGGTAAATCTTTGCTCCAGGGGCTCTCCAAGAGAGCAAGAAATGAACACGGGGAAGGAATGCAAGATCCTTAGTTCCTGAACTATATGAAGAAACTATATGAGGTATCAGCTATAGATAGCGAGCTATCAGAATCAACTGCATCACGGCGGAACAGATGTACTCCTTAGGTGAGACTCAGTGTTCTGCCAATGTAGCTATGTTGGGAAAAAAAAGTCTACGGCTATAAAATTGCACTGCCTGACTGATACAAGTTGGCAAAATCTCTAGAATGGATACAGCTATGCCAGCAAACAAGAGATTTTTCTCAGCTTAGCCTAAGACCTGATAAAGGTAATGTGGCTTTATGAGCAAAGCTCTCCTTTTGCCACATATAAAGTATCTCAGAAAGGGAGCTCTGTCAACATGCATAAACATGGTATATAGTGAGCAAAATCTGACATATAGATATGGGTAGGTTAAACAGCTTACTAACAACCACATAGAGGGCATAAATGGGGAGAATGGAAAAAAAAATCCAGAATTCATTAGACACTGGAAAGGAAACATAAAAGACTAAGAGGGACCTTCCAGCTACTCTACGACTTGTCCCATATTAATTTCATGATCTCTGGTATCATCCACAGCACATGTAATTGTTTGATGAAGGAAAGTGAGATAAGCTTGCTATTACTTTCTTTCTAGATTCTGCTATTTTAACTCTGTGAAATAACATGACAACTTGAATGCACAGAGTTTCACTGAAGTTATTTCAAAATCAAAGGTACTCAGTAGCTACCACACAGAAATGATATCAGAATTCATTTGCAAGGATCTTAATCTCCCATCTGTAAATTGACAGTTAAATCCAGCTCAAGCTGAAAGCAGCCAACAGCCATCTGATGACTGTTCAATGCACTGTGTAAAATTACTTTAATTCAGTGTTGGACAATACCCAAATAAAAATATGCATCTTCCCCAACTCAGTGAGTGACACTTTTACTGATGGTATCGCCATTAAATCTTGTGTCCCCTTAGACAGCTCCTCCAGCAATTGGCCTTTTGCCTAGTGAAACTGATAGGCATCAAAGTTATAACAATTCAACTATGTCCCCATTACTGTCTGCAGTTGTGGCCGTACTGAGCATCACCGCATTTATTGGAGCTCTGTGCAAATTTAAGCCTTGCCCGCATGGAGCATGTTAAGTGGAGAAGCATCGTTTTGTATTTTAGGTCCAGTCTAACACACCCAGTTCCCAGCCAAATTCCAAGGGAAACAACTATTCAAATGAGGATGATGCATTTAAAAAGAAACTTATTTAATTACTGGGCAGTCTGCCATACATTGAACATATTTCCACTCCTGTACTTGTTCCCCCTGGCTGTGCTCGAAAACTGGGAGTTGTAATATTGAACCACTGTAACCAACAGAAAATAAGCAAATCCTGTGTTTCTACAAGCCTAGCAACATCCCCGAGACTTCCTTAACTTTACCAGTGTTTAGTGCTTAGAATAAACCACAGCTAACATTTCAGAGTTTCTATGTAAGTGTCAAAAACAGGGTCTAAATAACATCTCAGAATAAACTTGAACATGTATCTACCTATGCATTTAGTAGCTAATCTTTAATAATGATGCCTTGCTCCTTTGCAAGACCTAATAATACTGGTAGAATATAAAATAAAATAAAATAAAATACCCACTCCACTACCTCATATCCACTAGTAGGGTCTGAACCAGTATTAACTAGAATACATGTCAAAAGTACATTTTTCAATACAGCATACAGGTAGAAACAATGGCGCCAGCTTCTTTGCCTTTGCAGTAAGTGCCATGTACATTCTCCAAAATACAAACCAGACRGCCATAAGACCATTTTCCTCAAAAAAAAGAAAGGTACATTCTAATTTAAAGGCTCTAAAAAATAATGGTCCCCAATACCTCCAAAATGAAAAGGTTTATTCTTATACTAGTGTTTTAACCCTCCTATATAACATTTCCTAAACTTCTAATCTACTTTAAAAACAATCTTATTCCCACTGGATTTAATCTACTTTCAAGCAAGTGTTATTTACTATCATCAAGACATATTTATTTAATGTTTTACTAGAATTTAAAAGGTAAACATTATCTGAAAACCACTATTGTTGTTTTTGTTCTCTAGGAAATAGTAATTTACAGGCTTCTTTAGATTTTGAATTCTGGAGCCATAGTGGCCTCTATTGTTGTCATATTAGAATAGCATGTATCGCGAGTGTAGTAAATAAACTACCTTTAGACATTTTTCATTCTTTGAAAATACATGACAATGGTTCTTGTAAATCGACCCATCACCCTGGCTCCAACTTACAGACAAATCTTGAAAGACATTCCCGTGATAATTACATCCTCATGCATCCATCCAACATAAGATCAGACACAGACATGCTAAGCTTTGTTGTCAAGAGAAAGTGGGCTCTGCTTTGAAAATTACGGAGAATGCAAAGCCAGTAAAATTTTCTCAATGTGCTGAGAATACCAGGAAAGTCACAGAAACTAAAAGCAGTTTTTTCTTCTTGCTAATCAAATGATTGCTTGTGTGAAGACGGAATATGGAATTGCATGCAACTTTAGCCATCAACAAATGTTAATTACATCTTAGCTTTTACTCTAGACTTTTCCAGTGCTATAAAGACCTCCATTAACAGAAAAATGGCTACTTTTTTCTAAATACAGTTTAACCAAACTTAAAATATACAGTATAAATCTGGTTTTGAGATTACTGACCACTGACCATTCAAGAATCCCAGACAGTTCCTTTAGACAATATATCTAGTTTTTAGCTGAATAAAGTTAGGCAAGATGAATGTCACCCTAACAGATTAAATCTGAGGCCCATTTACAGAAAACCAACATAATAATTACTCCATAAAAATGCCCAAACTCATTTTATGTCAATACTTTATATACCAGAATGAGTTTTTCATTGTGGAAAAGTTGAGTAGTATCTAATTAATACCAGGTTTTGCCCAATGCTATCAGGAGAGAATTAAAATGATGCACTGAATTTCAGTTCTATGAAGTATTGAAGTCTGCTGTTAAATATTCTATTGAGAATAGACTAAAACTCAACTCCCTTGTTCCCTTTCCCCTCAGGAAGCATGACTGATCTTCCTAATTCTCTCTACTACAAAGTGATTTATAGTCCTTGTGATTAACATCATATGACAAAATTGTTTCCTTTCCCAATTTTTGAGCCAAAAATAATCCCAATTATTATACTGTTGAACCCATGAAAAAAGAAGCAGTCTTTTGCACAAAAGAATGGGACTAGATGTTTAAGATTTCATATTTTACAGCATGAAATGTTATTAATATTTGGGGAAATGAAAATGATATAAGATAATAAATAAAGATCTTAGTAATCATGTCATATCTGCAGTAAAGTGTACATTTATTTGTTGATCGACATTTGGAAAAAAAAATAAAAAGAAAAAATATTTGTTGATATTGCAAGCTTTAAAAATTAGTACAATGGGCCCTTTTCATCAATAGCCAAGGATGTGATGAATGAACCTTGGGTAACATGCACATACAACTTAGAAAGGAGACAAGCCTAGCACAAAGTAATCGAAGGTGTTGAGAGATCACTGTTCTCATATTTCAGTGCCTTTGCAGAAAATGGTTATGGTACGTGCACTGTAAATGGGCAACTTGATTCCTGATCTGAGCAGATCACTCTGCCAATCTCCTATTTTATGTGGCTGCAAAGCTGCCAATTTTATGTTAAATTCAGACTGTGAACTTTTCCAGTTGCTACTTCCTTGACATCTCTTCATCAGCAAAAAATAGTAACAATCAGCCAGGAGGAAGGAAGAGGAGGTACTTCCCTTTGACAGATGTTTGTTCCCTTTCAGGTATTAGTGAAGAAAAAATTAGACTAGCTTCTAATGGTAAGACTAACTGGAAGAGCAAGTCAGTAGTAGTGCTTTGTAAGGATGATATGGTTAAGTTATTAAACAATTAGCATTACTGAAATAAGCTCTGGGGCTGTCTCCTAAAAAGTTACATTTTCCTTGCTGTTCCAAGAACAGATTTAGTAGATGTGACAGAACCATAGAACAGCCCAAGCTGAAAGGGACCTCAAAAGATCATCTAGTCCAACTTTTTGTGGGGAAGGGAACCTAGATGATTATCTAGCACCCTGTCCAATTGCATCTTGAAAACCTCCAGTGATGGGGACTCTACCACATCCCTGGGGAGGTTGTTCCATGGAATGATTGTTTTCACTGTAAAAAATTATTATATCATGATGAAACCTCTCCCGGTACAACTTGTTTCCATTGCCCCGTGTCTTCTCCATGTGGCTCCTTGTGAAAAGAGAGCCACCGTCTTTGCACTCACCCTTTAAGTACTGGAATACTGTGACGAGCCCCCCCACAAGCCTTCTTTTCTCCAGGGGAAAATGACCTAATTCCTTCAGTCTTTCCTCATAAGGCAGGTTCTCCAACATTTTGATCATCTTCATGGCCCTTCTTTGGACACTCTCCAGTCTGCGTCTTTCTTGAATTGTGGGGACCAGAACTGGACACAGTACCCCAGGTGCAGCCTGACAAGTGCTGAGTAGAGTGGGATGATCATGTCTCTATCTCTGCTAGTAATGCCCCTGCCAATGCAGCTCAGGATCCGATTTGCCATCTTTGCTGCAGTGGCTTACAGCTGATTCATGTTTCGCTTGTTGTCCACCAGGACCCCCAAAGCCCTTTCAGCAAGACTGCTCCTCAACCACACAGATACCAGCCTCTACTGGGCTGTTTGGTTATGTCATAGAATCATAGAATCATAGAATCATAGAACAGTTTGGATTGTAAAGGACCTTTAAAGGTGGTCTAGTCCAACCCCCCTGCCATGGGCATGGACAACTTCAACTAGAGCAGGTTGCTCAGAGCCCCGTCCAACCTGACCTTGAATGTTTCCAGGGATGGGGCATCTACCACCTCTCTGGGCAACCTGTGCCRGTGTTTCACCACCCTCATCATTGTAAAAAATTTCTTCCTTACATCTCATCTAAATCTACCCTCTTTTAGTTTAAAACCATTACCCTTTGTCCTGTCACAACAGGCCCTGCTAAAAAGTTTGTCCGCATCTTTCTTATAAGCCCCCTTTAACTACTGGAAGGCTGCAATAAGGTCTCCCTGAAGCCTTCTCTTCTGCAGACTGAATAACCCAAACTCTCTCAGCCTTTCCTCATAGGAGAGGCGTTCCATCCCCCTGATCATTTTTGTGGCCCTCCTCTGGATCTCCTCCAACAGGTCCATGTCTTTCTTGTGCTGAGGACCCCAGAGCTGGATGCAGTACTGCAGGTGGGGTCTTACCAGAGCAGAGTAGAGGGGCAGAATCACCTCATGTCAGGTGCAGGACTTTGCACTTGTCTTTGTTGAACTTCATACTGGTCTTGCTAGCCTACTCTTCCAGCTGGTCCAGATCTCTCTGTAAAATGTCTCTCCCTTCTGGCTTGTCCACCTCACTACCCATTTTAGTATCATCAGCAAACTTGGTGAGGGTGCTTTCAATTCCATCACCCAGATCATTTATGAAGATGTTGGACGGCGTGGGGCCAAGTATCAGTCCCAGGGTGACCCCACTTGTGACTGGTTTCCAGCCTGAGTAAAAAACATTGATGACCATGAAATCAACAAGAAATATTACTCTATTACAAGCTGAAAATAGGTAGTAAGTGATGGGGAAAATAGAAATCTGTAGGTTGGATAGCACATTACAAGAAAGGTTAATTTACAAGAACCTCCATCTTTAAAATGTCTGTAGGGTATGTTGCGCAAAAAATAGTTTTTTTCTGAAGAAATAACACTTTTTCTTCACTGTAACACTAAGACGTACTGCAGTAGAGATGGTGTAGTGACCTGATTTTAGACATGCGCGGGCTTTTTTTACCTTTTTTTTTTAATTCAGTTGAAACAGAACTTTTGAAGACAGGATTTAGTAGGAGGAATTTTTTATGAAATTAGTCAGATTCAGAAGCCTGGTGGTATAATTTTCATTTAAAAGAGTTAAAAGTAAACTTTTTTTGCTTTTTAATCCATCTTCAGACTTTTTGTAAGTCTGTGTTATTCAACACAAAGCATCTGCACAGCTCTCATTTCCCCCAGGTCTTCATTTGGAGCAGGAAGGCAGAGCTAAGTTCAAATGCAACTTTGTGCTTTCAATGTTCAGAGGCTGCTAGAGGTTGCCCATCTTTCTCAGAAACTCACAGCATCCTTGGGGTTCTGTTTGCCATTCTAATAGCAGAATTAAGAGAAGACAGATGGTAAAAGAAAGAATTAGAGCTGGAAGCAGCTGTTATGAAATCTGCTTAAAGAATACAATTGCTTATATAGACTTTTTCAGACAAAGCCAAAAAAGGAAAACATATTTTTTACCCTGGCACACCAGCTGGTGTTTCTGCTATTGTCAATGTAACTGTACTGCTTAGAAAAACACATATTAGAAATTGCATCATCAATGACATTATGAAAAAGGACAGAAATACAAATTAATATAAAAGTCTCACTCATTATACCATAAATCTTGAAGCAACTGGATTTATGTAAATGAAATATAATGTAGTTATAGAAATAAGTTTTAGCTTTTAAAATGTTTAACCCCTGAGCATTCTTATTGGTATGCTATCTTACAATGTTGCTGGGGATAGTTGATGAGGGCACTGATTAAATCAGTACGAGAGTGGTGATTGAGAAAATCAAAAAGTGATATTGTCTATATCAGATAAAGCCACACTTCCAAACCCCTGCCCTAGAGTGATTCAACTTCTTTTCTGTTTTATGTCACATATCAGCATGAACGATGGAGCTGTCCCAACAGGTAGTGATGCTGTTAGTGACATCTCATGCAGACAAGTAGTTCAGCATGCACAGATGTGATAGAAACTATATATACAGTCATAGAACCCTGCCCATAGGTGAGATCTGGCTTGTGGACCACTGGCTGGACCACTCTGATTTGCCTGACCTAATTAGCAATACAAAACTTCACACAGTCAGTTACATCACAGGCATGACTGGGAACAGGGATGACAGGGGTGAGATTCAGTTGTCTAAACAGAACAGCATAGTTTGTGATGTCCCAGCATATCCTGCCTGGGTTCTCACTGCTACTCCAGATGAGTTCAGGTCTTCCATCAGTTCTGTGTCATATCCACCAGCACCATGCAGTTGGCTCAGAAAGCCAAGAACAACCGAAATGACAGCAAATTATTCTTTTCAGGGAACTGAGTGCTAAATGACTCTCCTTTAACTAATCTTGGGTGTCAGGTGCTGCTAGAAAATGTCTAAGGCTAGCTCTAGTAAATTAAATTTGGGAGGAAGAGTCATGGGTATGAATGCTAAAAGGCTTGGAACGATGTGCATCCATACTGGTACCTAACTATCCTGGCACTCAAAACTAGGGTTGTCACAATTAAACCACTTGTTGGCTTTGTCCCAGTACTCTTTGGGAAGGTACTGAGACAGGCTAAAAACATGCAAGGAGCATTCAGAATATTTAATAGTGTAGATGATCGTATTTCAGTGCCCAGGACTGATGCTTATAATATACTTGCTTGTGAACTACTGATCTACTCTATCTATTTCTAAAGCAGGCAGGTGGGGAGAGTTAAATATCTCTGATGACACTTTCCATTCATGCCTATGGAAAGTCTAGTATTTTACTCCCTAGTGACTAGAAAAGACTCCCAAATCCATGACTCGTATAAAGAAGGATGATCATCAGAGATTCTGAACATCAAATATCCAACTGAAATAAACCCAAGCACAATGCAAGGTTAAGCAGAAGGTGAGAGTGTCTGCTTCATTATGGTTATCTGAACAAGGACCTTTTCAGTGCAAAAAGGCATAATAAGTAAAGGGGTAAGCAATAAACAAGAACTCACAGAAACACAAACCTAGTAGACAAGGGATAACAGAAAATGCCAAAGACCAAAAATCTCCAGTCACTAACTGATGGGCTGTTAAGAAACTACAGGTGTAGCTTTGGAGAGGGCTGACTTGGACTTTGTAACTGACCAGAGGAGGGAACAAGAGGAACATGTGGATTTGGGCTGTTTCAGGGGGTTCTGTGGGACTATGCAAAACTTACAAAAGAATTGTGCTGGGGAAGGCGATAAGGGAGGAACAAGGTTGTGCGTGTGTATTCACTAGCAAACACCAAGCTTGACCAGTTGGCAAGCAGAAGGCCATGGGAGGATCCTGACAGGGGTATCAGTCAGGCGGAGGGTCCATGTGCTGGCATTCGGGGGATCCTGCGAATGTGGAGTGCTTGTGTGACAAGCGTGCAAGTGCTGTGCTTGCAATGAGCACCAAGCTGCACTGGCTGGCGAGTAGAGGACCCGTGGGGCAGGTAAGAGGAATCCAGGCAGGGGTATCAGGTGGACAGGGGGGCCGTGCCAGTGCTTGGAGGATCCACAAATGTACATGTGCTTGTGAACCTAGTGAGTGTCATGTGCATGCTGCCACTAGTGAGCTACAGCACTGGTGAGTCCTACAGGTAGGTGCTGTTTAAGGCAGCACCTTGTCTGCGGTAGTCAGTGTGGCCAGCCTTGTCAGTGTCCTGTGTGTGTCTGTGTGCCTGTATCTCTAGAATATGCACTTATCTTCCCCACTGGTTGAACTGGCAAACAGTTCGGCCTGGGACTGATCGCCTGGGTCTCTCCACACCCAGGTCTCTGAGCTCCTGCGTGGGGCTCCAGTGGATGGGCAGGAGGAAACCCTGGGCTTGGACGTGGCAGCTGCTTATGACATCCCTTAACATACACAGTCCCAGAAACCCCTTCTGTGATCTGAAAGAGCTTGAAGCATCTAACTTGAAATGTTGGCTCCCATACCATAACATGGGCAAGAACGAGCTACGCAGCCTGTTACTGAGCTGCAAAATCTTTTGGAAACAAACAGTAGAGGGAGTGAGGTGGTTAATTCAGTAGATCACTTTCTCAGTAAGACTCGTTAGAAAATGAGAGTTCTTGGCAATTTAAAAGCTTCAGATATTTTTTTCCCTTGGATGACTAGTGAAATAGAGGTTGAAGCCAGAGCTTGACAGGTCATGCAAAATACAGTCTCTTCCATAACCTGAGCTAGCTGCAAATTTCCTGCTCTCAAGGAACCACAGATTCAAGCCTAATTCAAGTAAAACATGTAGGTATTTGTTTTAATGAAACTATTGTCCTTAATTCAACAAATACTTCTCTAACCTTTTGTTATACTATTCCAAGGTATTTACAAACAACAAATATATCCTACCTCAGCCTGCACTGTGCTGATCTAAACAAATGAATTTCTTCTATTCCCCTCTTGTATGTTGTCTAATCTAGTGGGAGATTTGTCAATCCTGTCTTGAACTCAGAGGTTCAATTTATCTTTCTTGAACATAACTGGCTAGACAATTTCATACCAGTATGGTGGCTTTTTCCTTTTTTAGTGTAAATATCTCTCCTGGCACAGTTTAGATTTTAATTGGCCATTTTCATGGTTGAATCACAGCAGACACTCTCAGTTACTAATCTATGAGTTTGGTCTACTCTTTATACTCTTATTTTATTTTTCCTTGAGGGGCTTACTGTACAAATGTTATTATTAATGCTGAAGTGCATAACCTCACACTCTGTAGTACAATTTTTCATCTCAAACCCTTCAAACAGGTTTTAAAGTTAACAATTAAAATGGTGTGCAGCACACTGAGTCCTTTGCGGCTGAGAAGGACATTGGATGGGATTTTCAACTCCCTGGGAATACCTTCTGATTATCCTCTAATCATTAATGAGAGAAACAATCCGCAAGAGTCTGCTATTTCCTGAGGACCCACCTTTGGGGTTGTGGCTTGGGTAGGTGAAGGTACGTGCTTGCAGACTTGGGTCAGGTACATAACTTCCAGAGAAGGGAAGGATATCAGAAATACTCAGCTTAGCATTTCCCTGCTTCACATGCACACCTCACTGTTAGGAGCTAGGATTCAAGTTCTCTCTGGAGGCCAGATAATGTGAGCTAAGCCTTGCTGAGTATCATTTGCAGGTAATCTTTATTGAATCTAAAGTTCCCGAGACTGATTAAAGCAAGAACTATGGTGTCTTGATATCTTAAGTAATCATTAAACCTCAGAGGAGGTGGAAGATAATGAGTGCAGCGACACAGGAGGCCAAAAGCATTGCACAGTCCTGACAAGGACTAAAGGCTCACAGAATGGGAAAACAACTTTTCTTTTATTCAGCTAGTTTAATGAATTAAAACTTTCGAAGACACTATTTTTGCAGTCAGCCTTAGGCTGAGGTTAAAAGGATGTCAGAACTGGAACCACAGAGCACCGTGTAATAGCTGCAGGTGAAATGAAGGGAAAAGGTTTTCTTCAGAAATAACTGCACTCTGGTTCTAAAAACACTTCAAACTGGCTGAAATTCCTACCACGGTGCAAGAATGTCTCCAGGGGATCCCATTTTTCCTAAGACCACTGACAGTATAGCAAAAATGCTAGCATAGCAAACAGGAAGAAAACTCTCCCTACAGATGACGGATTGTTGTTTTCAGGCAATTTTTCATAAGCTGTTCATCCTCTATCTAGGTATTCATATGACATGGATATAAAACTTTGAAATATAATTTTAGTCTTTATTAACCTACAGTAAATGTTCCCCAGAGGCTATTTTAATGCTCTAGCATAATTTATCAGAGAAAGACAAACTAAAATAAAATCAAGTTTAATTTGTTCTTCTATTTACTACACTTGTTTTGGCTGGGATAATTTAATTATTTTTAATTGCAGTTTAAATGGCCATAATGATATAATTTTCAATATGCAATACATGATTTAGACTATTTGCGATAGAGTTTTGAACATTAACACCGGCTGATTAATCTATTTAACAATCACCAACTGCTGAGCACATTGCAGCATATAACAACAATTCATAAGATTTATGGTGCTCCTCATGAAGAACAAAACAGACATACCATTTTCATTTTTGATGCAGTGCTTATTTTTCTACTACATATAAAGGAAAAAAAAGACAATATTTTGTGCTGTTAAAATATGCAGAAAGAAAGCAACAAATTTTAATGTTAAGAATTACAAGTAGGAACTAGGGGTAAGGGAACCAGTTTTGGGGGAAAAACAGAATTAAAACAAAAATCCTCGCCACAGTTCATCTCACGTAAATTTCAGAAAAAAAATGTTTTTGTTCAAATAAGAATGGTGGTATTTTTCAGCCGTAAGCCAGCCTGTCCAAAATAGACTTTGTATATTACCTTTGACTTCAATGCAGCATTCACACAGACCTTGCAGATCTTCCGATCTCTGGGTCATTGGAGTTTCTTCAGGTCCAACTTTGGAGACTTGGACTCCTGACTCCAGGGAGACCAAGCAGCGGCACTGAAGTGATAAATGCTTCAAAAGGTCCCCTGCTCTTGGGGAGGGCTTTCAAAGGTGTAAGAGTACTATTCATCTCACAGCCATCACAATTTAACAGCCTCTCCTATTAGCACATATTTTAAGTGGTATTTCTTAAGGAATTCATAAGTCAGTGACTTGAGGTGCTGGGGCACAGAATTGTCTCATTCATTCCTGCTACAGGGGCAGAAGTCTTCAATGGGAAGACAGAGCGGGGCAGCTCTGGGCAATAGCGGCTACACAGGAGCAGCCAAATATGCTTGCAGATCTAGGCAGAGCCCTTCATCATGCAAGGCACATGATATTTTGGAACTGCAGGGTCCATCTGACTACCAGGAATGTATACCATAGATGATTTGAAGCATCATCAGCAATGGTAGATAAGATCATAAGATGCCTGGGAAAAGAAGTGGCCTTGAATCCATACAAAAAGCAACCCCTCGCCCTCTCCCCACCCCTCCAAACAAAACAAAACAAAACAAAACAAAACAAAACAAAACAAAACAAAAGACAACACAACACAACACAACAAAGCAACAGGAGGAAATCAGAGAACCAGCTACAGAAAGAAGAAAATTTACCAGTAATTAGGAGAATAATATAATATTTTCTCTTTAATCCTGACACGCACCCTTCCTATCTTTATTCTACTAGTCCCTCTTTTATGATTTCTGTTAATTTTTAGAACATTTTGGTACTAAAAACTTTGTTTTTTAAAATAAGCTATAGAGAGATTTTCTCTGAGCTTAATACATTTCTCGCAGTTTCCTAAGCAGATTCCCCTTAAACCATAGAAATTCTTAACCCAGCTTTCTCCCAAGTTAGCCATAGCTGCTCATGCCACTTCGGCAGACCCACAGGCCTTATTCTTCAGGGCTGCAGCAGCTAAAAGCCTCAGGAACAATTTTCCTTACTTGGTGGCCCTGCTGTCCTATTTTTGTAGACCAGTGCTTAAAGTTACACTATATACGGAAAGACCTCTCTAATACTTTTCTAGGAAAATTTTATTATTTTCATATAATTGGGATTTCCTATGAAAAATACTAACATTTCATAAAGTAAGAATGGTTTGGGTGACAGAATCTTTTACATTTTAGAGTGGAGGAAAACGGTTTAATAAATAAATATTTATAAACAAACATTTTTACAAGTAAAAATAGAGCACTGGAAAGAATAGTCTGACATTTTCATTTATTGCAGAGTCTTAAGAGCATAAATGAAAGGTACATTTTCTTTTCCAAATATTTTTGTCAATGGAAATTTTCTCGGTTCTGGGGTAAGGAAGAGTGTGGTTGTAGTTTAGTTATAGTTGTTGGTCTCAAGCATCACTTAACCCAGGTTTATTCTAATCCAGTCATTCTAAAACGATTGGGTATCATCAGTCCCTCTGGTACTTTTCAGGGATTGGTTAAACTAAATGTTTTGGCAACCATATAGCAGAGAACTGGAAGAGCATTAATCTATTAAAATCTATTATTCCAATTAGGAAACACTTGAATTCACAGATGCAATGAAACTTTGTTCTGAAGTTGACTTTTTGTAATATCTCCTAAATGTTTATTTTTAGCTCATTTTGAACAGAACAATCCTGAGTAGCATGTATATCTAATCTCAATTGGTGCTGCACCAAGCATGTCAATTAAGACTCTTCTTTATCTTTCAGAGGAATATTACATATTTTATGCAATATTATTCCTCCTCTGCACAGCTCCAGACAAATTGAGGGTGCCAACATGCCATTCACTTCAGCAAAACTTCACATAATAAAAAATATGTAGAAATATTGCAAGAGAAAGCCAGTATGCTGGAGTCCCAAGAATTAAAATATAAATGGTACCATTTCATTCTCACACTCCCAGACCACCAAAGTGACTATGGCTGTTAGAATAAAACTAAAACCATTCTGTCTATCCACAATTCATGCCCCAGATAAACATAATTGGATCATTGTCATGGAATCAAAGAAAAATTTTGTAGCAGGTATATGCTGTCCTACCAAGTATATTACAGCTCCAGTTATTATACAGTCTTCATTACTTTGTTTTGTTAAATAAAGCAACAAATAACATTATTCATAATGTCAATAAAGTATCACTGTTTTGAAGTAAATATCCACTTAAAAGTAAAATCTTTGCCAACTAATTTACTTGGCACTACTTTCAAATTAAAATGCAGTGACTTTTAACATCCTGTCAACAATCTACGTGAATAAAATATATCCCAGACTCGAGGACACTGTAGTTAAAGGTGGAGTCTTAAAGGTGCATCAGCAGATGCAGAGACAAAAGAAAAACAATCCCATAGTTTTCAAAATAATCTTAAGATTTATTGCTTTGCAGCTCCACACCAGAATCTAAGTAGAGTCTGATGAATTTGAGTGCACAGCTTAAAAATTAAAACCAAACCCAAGCTTTCCTAGGTAAAGAACTAGGTTTTCCCTGAACATTTTGTAACCGAGAGAAACCACTAGAGGGCAAAATGTCCATTGCTAAAAGCGTAAGTGAGCCAGGCACCTCCATAGGAAGGAGAAAAGCAATAGAGGGGAAAAATCCCCCAAAGTAGCCGGTTTTTTTGTTCTTCTCCTCCCCACACCACACCCCCAAATTAAACAGAATATTGTAAACAAAATATCAATTAATAATACAAACATTGTCCCTTAATCTCTATCTCTGAAAGGACATCACTAGATGGCATTTCTCATGAGGTCAAATCTATGCTGTTGCTTCTTCTTGTTTCTACAAATAGCTACCTTCTGCGAACATTTACGTGTTTTCAGAACTAAAACATTTGGTTTAGGATATCTGGAAATAACAGAAACTTGAACTTGCTTAGGCCTGCGAATTTACCAAAGTGGAGAAGAAAGATAACTGGAAAGACACAGGAGTGACACCTGTATTTAGCACTAACTTTCATTTGGCCAGCTGTAAGAGTAAACATGCATTGTACTTTTTTAAAGATCCAGCTGTACAGCTAAGTCACATTTATGACCTTTATTGTTTTAGTAATAGAGCTCTTCACAGTCGTCAGTGTGCTTATGCACAAAATCCTTCAAGGACTAAGCATCCCCAATAACTTCCAAGTGACGTATTAAAATATGAGACTAAAATTGTACAGGCACAGAGCTATTAAAGCTATTGCAAAATTCAGCTTTTAGGTGTCTTTCTCTCCAGCTGAATTACAGCCACAAGTTGGGAGGCCAGGCATCACACAAAATACATGGGAAAAGTCTGATGCTGAAAGATAGAACCATGCAGCAGCACATGCTGGGGGCTGCCTGGCTGCAAAGCAGCTTTGCAGAAAAGGACCTGAGAGTCCTGGTGGACACCAAGTTGAACATGACTCAGCGATGTGACCTTGCTGCAAAGAAGGCAAATGGTATCCTGGGCTGCAGTAGGCAAAGTATTGCCAGCAGGTCGAGGGAGATGAATCTTCCCTCCTAATCAGCACTGGTGAGGCCACACGTGAAGTATTGTGTCCAGTTCTGGGCTCCCCAGTACAAGAGAGATATGGTCTGACTGGATTGAGTTCAGTGAAGGGCCAGTAAGACAATTAAGGGACAGGAGAATCTCTCCTATCAGGAAAGGCTGAGAGAGCTGCGACTGTTCAGCCTGGAGAAGGGAAAGCACAGGGGGATCTCATCTGCAGAGAGGGTGCAAAGAAGATACAGCCAGGCTCTTTTCAGTGGTGCCCAGTGACAGGACCAGAGGCAATGGGCACAAATCAAAACACAGAAGGTTCCCTCTGAACATCAGGAAACACTTTTTTACTGTGAGGATGACCAAGCACTCATGCAGGTTGCCCAGAGAGGTTGTGGAGTCTCCATCCTTGGAGATACTCAAAAGCCGTCTCGACATGGTCCCAGGCAAACGGTTCTAGGTGTCTTTTGCTTGAGCAGGGGGGTTGGACAAGCTGACCTCCAGAGGTCCCTTCCAACCTCCACCATTCTGCGATTCTGTGAGCAACACTGAGAGGCACAGACGCATACAGTGACTGTGTTCTCAGCTGGCGAGCTATAAATGGTCTTGGGTTGTGAAGATACATAACCTTGTTTTTAAGAGATCTAGAAGAAGACACTATAAAGTGCAAATGATGGGGTGGACACTAAGTATAATGAATGGCTTCATAACTAAATAGATAGTTTTCTTCAGTTTTTAACAGAGCATGACATTGAACTTGCAAATAATGGTAAGGCAAATAAGAAAGTGTATATAAAGAAACTAAAAATACTGTAACAGAAGTGAAAGCAGATCTCAAGGAATTAAACATTTCCAAATTATAAGCACCAGGTGAACTCCATCCCAAAATTCTGGAAGAACTGAAGAATGAAGTTGCAGGCCAGATAGTATGTATTTTAAGCTAGCTTCCATAGGCGAGAGAACAAATCTGAAAAACAGCAAAATATATTACTTGTATTCAAGAGAAAAGAACAGCCCAATAAATATAAACTCTTTCATATGACCCAAATAACATGCTTTTTGAACACATTTTTCCATCTATCTATAGACTCAATTTTGACTGTTAAAAAAAAAAAAAAAATGGAACATGAGCTTTTAAAAAATGAAATTATTTCCCACAGTAGGGTAATGAAGTAACAGCTCATCCATCTGGGCTCTAACGCTCTGACACATTGAAATCTAGTAGTTTAGCTAAAGAAGATAAAGATTAATAGAAGTCTAACCTGAGCAAGGAATTGGCCTAACAGGAGACAACACCAGACAGGATTAAATAGGAAACTCCTGGGCTGGGTGATTGATTGGGAAGGCAAAGATTGGCTTTGGGCCTGATCTCATTACAAATTTCCATTGCTAGAAAAGGAGCTCTCATCACAAAGATAGGAGACATTGTTAACAAAACACAGGGGTGAATGACCTGAAGGACCATGTTCAGCAATACTAAATACATAGCTGTGCACTAATAACTGAAAATATTTAAATTAAAACTTATTTTTAATTTCAAATTTATTCTTATAACATGACAGCAGAAGGACCTGATCATATTTGTTGATCATAGGTTAATTAATGTGATGTTAATGTGATAGAACTATCTAAAAAGCAAATGCAATACTGGCATATCATCATTAAGAATACAGTGACTCTCAAGCCTAAGACATAATTTAAAAGGAAGAGAATTAGGGAAGAGCTATTAAGATGAAAAGGACAATGAAAAGCCAATGATATCATAGGAGAGAGGACTAAAAGAGCTCTGCTTTTTTAGTGTACCAAAATGAAGACTGAGGAACAATTTAACTCTTCTTTCTAAAATACTTCAGGGAGATAAACACTAAGGAGAAAGAAGAGTGACTTCAACTAAGGAACAATGTCGGCACAAATAGAGCTATGAATAAACTGTCATAAGGAAGTTAGTAGAAGCTCTCAAGCAGCTTTCCAATGGGAGCTGGGGCAGAAAGAGAGGGCAAGAGAATTGCAAAGAAAACCAAATATTGAGATGGGCTTTGATATATTAGTGCCTCTGCTATTGCAGGCACTATCCACAGAGATCCCTAAAATCCCTTCTAGTCCTGGTCTTCTCTTGTGGGCATGGTCTGAGATGTCATAAACAGAAGAATAAAGAAATTGTACTTAGAGAGGTCAACTACCACCTAGGCGTATATCCATGCTTTGAACAGTCTGACAGTCTTGGTGAGCATTTGAACAGTTAGGCAATACCTGTACCAGTACACTGAGGAAATTGAGACATTTTATTAAGTTAGGCAGCAATGGAGAGATCTGAGGATCTCAAGTGATGCATAAATTTCAGTCATTGGCCCGTCAGGGGCTCTAGCCCACAGTGAACTATGCATATGCACAATAAACTACGTGGCACTATACAGCTCCATCACGATAAATCATATAAATTGCTTTTCTGTTCCACTAGCCAAGCTAGCTAGGGCTCCCTATGTTGAAACCTGCACTGTACACATACCAGAAATATCTTGCCCATAATGCGAGAGAAATTCGCAGCAGTAGACAGCCATAGTAATTTTTGAATATAATTATAAAGTAGTACACATGGAAAGTCACATGTCTCCTTTCTCAGAATGAACTTTCTAGACAACTAGCTCCTTGATAAGGGATAAAAAACAAACAAACAACACACACACACACACAAAGGCAAAAAAAAGAAACAGGTTGAGGACATTGTGGGCTTAGAAAGCTTTGAGATAATAGTAGGAAAAAAAGACAGAAAAGTCAGTCAGGCACACCTAGTGGACCAAGCAAATGACTCTCCCTATCCTGTTCTTATGCTATGCTCATCACTTTAGTACTCAGGCTTAGGGGACAAGAAACTTACACCTTTAAGTAAGGGCATTAAAAAAGTGACTATAAATGAAAACAACTCTATGAACACAATCAAAATATTCCATGTTAACAAAAGAACTGAGTAACTTCTACCTAGGAATTTGGAATAGGAATTGAACGAGGATCAAGAAGAATGAAAAAGAAGCATTAAGTGATTGTGCATGTGTCCTGGTTCCGGCTGGGACAGAGTTAACTCTCTTTCCTGTAGCTGGAGGGGGTGCTGTGTTTTGGGTTTGGCGGTGAAAGGAATGTTGATGGCCCATTGATGCTTTGGTTGTTGCCGGGTGCACCGACAGCCTCCCCCGCCCTTCAAGGTGCAGGGGGACCTGGGGGGGAGCATAGCCGGGGTGGTTGACCCAGCTGGCCAATGGGGTATTCTATACCATGTGACATCATGCCCAGCTTAAAAACCGAGGGTGGTCGCGCGGTGGGGCGCACGGTTCGCGGGGTTTTTGGTGCGGAACACGTGGGGTGAGCAGTTGCATTGTGTATCGCTTGTTTTGTATATTCTGTTATTGTTGTTATCATTGTTATTATCACTGTTCTACTTTGTTCTATTTCCATTATTAAACTGTTTTTATCTCAACCCGCGGGTTTTTTTTCCTCCGTGTGCCCTCCCGATCCTCTCCCCCATCCTACCGGAGTGGGGGGGTGAGCGAGCGGCTGCGTGGTGTTTAGTTGCTGGCTGGGGCTAAACCACGACAGCATGTGACAGATGTAGACAAGCCTTAGCAAGTGGAACAAAAAACCAAAAAGATTTAAGAAATTATTTTAGGTAAAATCCCTATATTGACATTACCAGCTCAATAGAACTGTAAGAGAAACCAAAGCAGGTGAATTGGGGAAAAAAAATCCAACAACCACACACACAAAAACCAAGCAGTAATAGTTCTTCATTACCAGGACATAGCAGCACATATTAAAATATAATAGGAGGGTGTAGTGACAGAGCAGCTGCAATAAGGAAAAGTTTGAATTCAATGAATGAAATGAATTTATATTGAATTCAGCAAATCTATTCAATGAATTCAATATAGATTAACAAAAAAGACGACAAGATGTCTTGCATTTTGTGTAGTTGTGAAAGCTGAAACACATGTAACTTCATGCATCAGAGTCATAGATAAAACTTAATACAGAAGCACTTAAATTTACTTAGTTATATGTTACAAATAAGGTCTCTTCCAGTTTATCTACATTTTGGAGCTGTGTTTGGTTTATTTTATTGGTAGTGCAAAGAAAGACATTTCATGATGAATGCTAAGTAAATAGCTTTTAATGAATTGTCACTTTACATTGGACATGAAATTGAATGCTGCCACAGTGAAAAGAGAAAAGGAAAGAGTTTTATAAGACCTGTGTCTGGTAAGAGGGAGGGAGCAAGAAGGAAACTTTGTTCTGTACAAAAGTTAGCAATGGGTTTAATCTGAAATACCAAATTTCTGGTTTGGGGAATACCTGGATCCAAAAGAGAGAATGGGATCTCTCTCTTCTGTGCTGGAAAAGGCTGGCTTTCACTTTCAGACCATAGAAACAGAAATTAAGCCTGCTGACTGTTTCCCACCGCTTTCTTCTCCTCAGCCTAACCTTGGCGTCCCTGTAAAGGTTTTCTTTTCTGGAAAGAAACAGGTGAACACTCTTCTGCACTCCCACATAAATCCTTCTTTTGAGAAGGTGAGGATGTTGAATTATGTCAAACTGCCATCCTTATAAAGCAGAACAGGATGATGACAGATAGTCATATGATTACAAATAGTCGTGTTGCAGGGCTTAGCAGGTAATGTTTCATTAGCAGAGCTGTTATAACAAATCTCCTGGTCTATTATAATGGAAAGTAAAATGTTTCATCAAGTTACTATGAAAGTAGCCTAAGATAAAATTTATAGGAAATATTTTTAAAATTGCATGTCCTTTTTACATACTCAATATTTTACAAAAATGAGAATTTTCATTTACTCTACATAATTTATCCAGGTACTCATGCTAGAGATTTTAGGAACATATTCTTCTGGAATTTGTTCTGGTGTTTTGTTTGTTTTGGGTTTTCTTGGGTTTTTGGGGGTTTTTGTTGGTTTTTTTTTTTTTTTTGGGGGGGGGGGGGTTGGTTCTAAGAATGCCCTCACTGAGTCACTGCTCCTCTTCTTTTAGGGAGATATTTCACATAGTAGAGCTGTCTCCAGGCCCACTGAAAACAAATTTGTAATTATCCTTGACACGGGTCTTATTGTTTCCAAGACCCTTGATATAGAAAAGTCAAACTGTGAATTGTTTTCACAAGGTCTGGATGGCAGATTAAAAGTCATTCCTTTAAAAAGCAATAATCCTAGTAAAGTCAAATATTTTTGTAATGCCCTGGTAACAATATTAAATTTCATCACTGGCATAATTGCAACATAGTACTATGTCTCCCTGAGAAAAATATGTATTCAGAAATCCTTTGAATTCCTTTCTGTTCTTTCTTACTACTTTCAACTGCTTCAGCTGCTTCCTTTTGTCCACACATTATCTATTTTCCACACTCCCCCACCTCCACTAATAATTCCGTAAAGGCACGGTTTATTATTTTCCACCTCTCTCATTGATCTTATTTGCTTTTTCTGAAGTTTCCAGGGTTTCATTATTTGCCGAGGTTCCATTAACCACTGGAATCATCTAGCTCGACATAATAAGCCATGCCAGGCAGGCTGCCTTTGCATTATAGAACATAAAACTCTGAAAGAAGTGAAAAAATTAATTCGTTTATTGCAGTATTACATTTCAGAAGTTATAGCAAAAATTTGCAGGTTTGATTGTTTGTTTTTTAAAGTAAATTAAGTGGCTGTTAAATCAGCTAGAATTATTTTTTGTTACAATTGGACAACCATATAAGGTTAAAACATGTATTACTTTAAATCAAGGTGTATTAACAAGGTTGAAGCAACAAATTTAACAGTTACGGTTATTATTATTATTATTGCTTAGAAACTAATTGGATAATTTGTCCTTTCCCCTTTATTCTGTACAACATTTGCCCTTGTCCATCTCCTTCTATCACCCAAAAGCTACTGGAAATGGGTGGGTCCCAAAAACCTGTGCTTGTGCCATGCCACTGTGCACACAAAATCAGTGCTTTACTACAAGAAGCAGCAGAAGAACCAAAGGTAGCTGGGAGGCAGCCTTTAAACCCTGAGCAGCTTTAAAACTTAATTTCATACAGTTTTAGTTGAAATTTCTATAGCAGGCCTGGGAGTAACTGAGACTCCTTGCTCTTGAATCCGAATGTTAAAATGGTGTGGTAAGAATGCATATGAACTAAGCAGCTGAAATGGACCATCAGACCATCAAATAAAAACTAGAAAGAAGTGTATGATTCTGTCAAGAGAATCCCTAAGGTTAGAGGAATTACAAAGGACAGTGGTAGTCCATTCAATAAATATAAGCTTTCACTGAATGATCAACTAGAGCACGTGCCTCTTTCTTAATCTGATGATCCAGCTTTGCATAAGAAACCTTGCTAAAGTTTAAAGAAAATCATTTTCCAAACCTGTTTTTCTTTTTAGGCTTCTCTCCATCTCACTCTTTGAATTCTAGCTGAAGGTGTAATTAAATATTTTGGACTGGGGGTGGGTTACTTAATGCACTGTTCCAGATGCTTCTGGATTCCACTGTGATCCATCACCACCTATAAAGTGGAAACAAGAGCTTAATAGACTTGCATTTACCAGAAACCTCCATGAATTCATGCTGTGATGCGCTATTAGAGAAGTATAGGGAAAAAGAGACTGATGAATTCTGCAGGGACAGTAGATAGGAAATGAAAATTTTATTTTCTTGCATAAAGACTGGTTCAGATAAGCATCACCAGTTTCAGTCTCCAAATATGGACGTCTCCATTTCTATCAGAACTGATCTGTAACCCTTCAGACCCACTCCAGAGAGATGGGGGGGGGGCGGGGGGGGCAGAAAAAAAAGTCTCCTGTCCTCCTTCAGCCGTGTTGAGCTCATTTTGTTTAAATAATTTCCACTAACAACACAGAGCTGTGCACTGGGCAGGAGTTGGACCAAATGACTTTCAGTGGTCCTTTCCAACCTGAATTACTCCATGATTCTGTAAATAGCCTTTTTTTTCTTTTTCGTGAAAATGGCAAAAAACTACTAAACCTGCGGATCTCAACTTCATGCCTTGAGGTGAAATGTCTGATCATAATCTATAGTTCCTTGAAGACACATAAGCTTGAAATATCTTTGGTGTTGCGACACACTTCCAGGCCCTCTCAGGACAATAAAAATGGGTGGTAAGAGCAGAAAGAGAGGTTGTTGAAGTTCACTTTGTAAGTAAACTTCTATTATAGGTGAGCTCTTAGTCTGAGGGCATTTAATTATACAATAAACAAGTAGCAATTTTTTTTACATCTACATGCCAAGCATCATATTTTCAGCAGTTCGAGGCACTTACTTGCATTGTTTTCATTCACTCTGCTTCCAGCTGGCAGTCCCACATGGATTTCTAGTGCAAAATTAACTATGACTGGCACAAAGCCTGCGGACAAGGAGATTGGAAGAAGCATATATATTTTGCCTTGGCTGAAGCTCGTATTGGTTGGTAACTTCAGTTACCTTCCACGCTGGCCTTTTGCGGAATGTATTGGTTTATATTGAAAATCAGACCCTCGAGTTTTAAATAAATTAGTGTAACATTTTTCAATGATCCTGCTTTTTTGTCTAGCTGCATCAGATGCTGGTATTTTGCATTATTCTTTGTAATCAGATTCATACTTCAGAGAATTATATATATTTTACAGTAGCTTTTATTGTTTGTATCGTTATAAACTAAATCAACTCTTTCATTTTACATATAGAGCAGAAAGTTTATGGTCTTATTAAAACTCCAGTAACAGCCTGTTCAATTTATTGTTGTGCATAACAAAAGGCATATCTTAAAGACAGAAGAGTTTTATTATTTTTGGGGGGGGTGTGGGTGTCCCCCTGAATTTCAGCCCAATACTCTCCATCGTCATGTCTACCAAAATAGTACTGGTAAAGACTGAAGAACATGGGGATAAGTAACAATTAAACCAACTTTGAAAGCTACCATAATTCCTCACTTGGTGAATTCCCATGTGGTACTGGGTATATTCAAGGATATTACATTCCCTGCATGTAGGCACATACAGCTATCCGCTCTCTCTAAAATATCAGACCTCCTGTAAAATAACCTCCTGGTAATTCATGTCACACCCTATTTATCCTCACTTTCTATTTCCTTCTTCTTGAATCAATGCCCTCAGAAAGACACCTGCTCCATTGCAAGAGTATATTCCCCACAACTGGAATTGGCACTGGTCCTCTCTCTGCTCTAGGATTATGGGACAACAAATTTCTGTGTCAGAAGAAAGGAAGCTGAATTATTGATGCTGATTCTCTGTGCTGGCTGTATTTGTCACTGCTTCTGCCCTTCTGTCATAGCAAGAAAGACACATTGAGCATTGGCACTCCTTTGGGCTTCCAGCCCAAAGCCATCCAAGCTGCATGAATTGTTTTCACAGGTTCTGAACAGCCACATCTCTCTAAGATGACCAGAGTTTCCAGAGTGGCAGATCATTCAACCTGCACCACTTGTTCCACCCCACCCCCCCAGTGGCTAAGTCATAACATTCAAAAGTTCGACATTTAGACTAAAACTGCTGACAGTCCCTTACCAACAACATTTGGCATGATTGTGCTGTAATACAGTATAAGAGATTAATGTTTCAATTTTAGCGCTGTTGATGAGTCCATACATTTCTGAATTAAGCCTGAAATTTCTTGGCCGACATTTTAAATTGAGTTGTTTCTGAATGTGCTCCTTAGAGGAGGAACAGGTAAGCTACAGTAGCACATGCACACAAAATGTTATGCAAGACAAAGCTGTACGCTTGGTGTCAATATATTCTTAGATCATTAGAGATACAGGGGAAACTGTAATACCTTTTATTAAAACAGATGATATAGATACACTAAGATAGAGAGAGATAGCTAAACCAAAGATACCTAAAAACATTATCATAACTAGTTTTACTTGATGTGTAAATCAATTCTCTCTACTTAAATCAAGAAATTTTATTTTGGCACTGGAAAAAAGTAACTGGAGAGGGTTGTTGGGGTTTTCCCCCCCCCCTCCCATTAGTATTGTTTGGGAAAAGCCACCAAGTTTCATTAATTCCATCATTCAAGCTCCAATATTGTATTTCACTTTTTTTTCCTTACCAAATATCAAAATGAGCATGGGATGCCAGGCACTTAGAACTGTACATTGCAAAGATGTGAGGTCTTTAGACAGAGTATTATAAGTTCTTATCAGCACCATCATATGCTATAAGACAGAATGCACAGAAAGCTATCAACACACATAATTCTTGTTTTCCTATTAAAGAATACCTTACAGAGAAGCCACACATACTTGTTTCCTCCAGCATTATGATCCTGTTTAGGGGTATATGAATGCAATTAATCTGTCAGAGAAAATAACAAACCAAACAGCCATGTATCTGAAGTAGGAAGGACTTGATTTGCCCATGAACTATTTCAAGTCAATTTTCTGTATATAATTGCAGTGTCAGACTTGTGGAAATACTTCTGTGCAAAAATACATAAGTAGTTTCAGTAATAGGATATTAAAGAAATTTAAGTCTCCGGTTTTGCAAATTTCCAGTGATTTTTTTTTTTTTTTTTTTTTGTATGGTGGTTATGGGAGTAAAATCCTTCTGGATTTTCAGTAATAAGTTTATCATCAGCCCAACAAGGAATCTTCCAACAAAAAGAAATCCTGTTGTTTGCAGTGTGTGACAAAAAAGTACATTTCCCAAATAGCATGTAGTTTGTGTCTGGGAAAAAAGAAAAAAAACAGTCTTTGTACACATCATTAAAAAATTATGAATTTTATTTTCTTTCAGATGAGTAGGCATATAAACTGTGAGTGGTAAACTCCATTGGTACATATAATCAAAATTTTTCATAAGACAAAGTTGTTATTGTCATTGTAGCTTGACGGTCTGAGAATATTAGGAAAAGGTAATATCTTCTGCTATGTGTAAAAAGATAATCTTAAAGACGGTGGTGCAGACTGGAGCCCCCAAGGCTATAAGCAGCTCACTGATTGTCAGTCAAGGAAATGCAGCCTTTGGAAGTGGGCAAAAACTGTTGTAGGAGTAACAAGAAAACCCCCAATCCCAAACCCAAGTATCTCACATACATAAAGCATATTATATATTGTAAATTAAGATGTAACATAGAGTTGCAGACCAGTGAAGAAAAAGCAAGATGTAAAGCATGTAAGAAAACATTAAAATAGCCCAAGCAGACATTAGAATGACAACAGGGAAAGAAAAAAAAAATTATAAAAAAATTATACTCCTCCTAGCAAAGAGCATAAAGAAATTTCATCACCAGTTTCACACTCCTCCCTGTCAGGAATTCAGGATCCTGACAACTCACTGCAACCCCACTCCCACTCCTTTAGGACCAGAGGTGCAGCAAGATGATGACCATAACACCAGAAAAAAAAAGGGATATATTAGGAAGTTTTGGTATGACAATTTTAACCATATTACTAATGAGATGTATTTGGTATTAATTTGGACTGTAACTGTTAGTATAATTGTAACTGGACTAATCATAACAACTTTGTTTTGTTTTAATAAAGTCTGTTAGGATTTTAAGGTGACTAACAAATTCTTTGTTTCACAACTAAGGTACGTCCCCCTTTTTGTCCATAACAAGGTGTGCTGGTTTTGGCTGGGATAGAGTTAATTTTCTTCATAGTAGCTAGTATGGGTCTATGTTTTGGATTTGTGCTGAAAACAGTGTTGATAACACMGGGATGTTTTCGTTACTGCTGAGCAGTGCTTACACAGAGCCAAGGCCTTTTCTGCCTCTCACACCACCCCACCAGCGAGTGGGCTGGGGGTGCACAAGGAGTTGGGAGGGGACACAGCTGGGACAGCTGACCCCAACTGACCAAAGGGATATCCCATACCATATGGCGTCATGCTCAGCATATAAAGCTGGGGGAAGAAGAAGGAAGGGGGGGATGTTCGGAGTGATGGCGTTTGTCTTTCCAAGTAACCGTTAGGCGTGATGGAGCCCTGCTTTCCTGGGGATGGCTGAACACCTGCCTGCCGGTGGGAAGGAATGAATGAATTCCATGGTTTGCTTTGCTTGTGTGCGCGGCTTTTGCTTTGCCTATTAAACTGTCTTTATCTCAGCCCACAAGTTTTCTCACTTTTACTCTCCCAATTCTCTCCCCCATCTCACCTTGGGGGGAGTGAGCAAGCGGCTGGGTGGAGCTTAGCTGCCGGCCAGGGTTAAACCTCAACACAAGGTTTTGAGTGTAACAAATAAGGCAGGTATGTTAAACACAAGAACTTAATTTTAAGTGCTACATAGTGCTGCAACATGGAAAACAAATATACAACTCAAAAAATAGAAAAGATAAAAATGTCCAGGCATACAGACAGCATAGTGGTTTCCCAGTCATCAATTAGTCAATAATCATGCAAAAACACTTTGTAGCTTCACTTCCTAAATTAGCTTGGATTGTTATAGTGGCAAGTTGCTAAATCCAATCTATATTGATAAATACATATATTTATATTTTGCATACATCATGCATATATTTTGCCTGGGGGAACATTTACACATTCAAGAGGAAACAGCTCCTGACCTGGTAGGTACACATTCCAGCAACAAGCAAAATCAGGCATGAGATTAATTAGGTGTTAGTGAAGCAATTAAAAAAAAAAAAAAAAAAGGAATATATTAATTGAACAAGACTGCATACAGGCAGTATGACAAAGACTCTTTGAAGTGACAAGACACCTTTCAAAGAGATATTGCGTATGACAATAAAATCTTAAATTATTATGCAAATAACATTTGCATGCATGGCACTTGCCAAGAGTTCATTTGACCTGTATTTCCCTTCCTCGGCCCTGGAATAAAAGCTAGTTACAGCACCTAAGGGCAAATTGACACCTTTGAACTTTCTGCTACTGTTGTCCTTAAATTCACCTTTGGAACTCCCTGCATTGACATCTTTTCTGCCTTTAATAATTTTAAGCATACTTGATCTTTAAGGTATTGATTTATCTTTTCTAAGCTACTAATAATAAAGATGGGAGCTGGTTACAGAGGACAAATCAGCAAGCTCCAAAGCAGGATTTACAGGCAGATGTTGCCTGTTGTCCCAGGAATTTAAGAAGTTAAACCTAAAGCCATTTGCACTACAGTCTAGGCTAAAAGAGCAACCAACGATGTTGCCTGCAGCATGTTATCACTGGTGCGAGTGGTTTAATGGCAATCTGCCCGCACCATCTCAATACCAGGTTTACTACAATAAGTTACTTTCAAGGTCGTCTTCTCTTAATTGCTCATTGATAACTCACCATTCTTTACAGTGGGAACCTCTGAGTTTAATTGGAATCAATGCTGACAAATGGTATAGAGTCCCAAACCCTTACTACTGACTTAATTGGAGAGAGATACACTTCCAGTTTTAATTGTAAGTATGAAATGTTACCTCATCTGTTTTGCTATTGTGCTTTAAAGCAACATTCAGTCCTTTATTATTTTGGTTGATGTTTGATATTTCAAAACACTCTGAACTGCATCACTTCACTTCTGTATTAAAGAGCAAACAAACAAAACATTTTGTTCTCACATCGTTCCGAACTCATTTGCATCTTCTACCTGAGAAGGTCCTTATCCCATGTTTCACATGCTCTTTTCAATTTTAATATCAAAGCAAACTAGAGTTATATTCAGTGTTCAGCAAAAGCAATGGGCCTCATCTGAACCAGTAGAAATAAGCTTCTGTCATGCATGTCCATATTACTGTCTAGCTTAGGAAAGGTTAATATAAAATGTACTGTAGTTTAAGCTGCAGAATATTCAATTATGAGGAAAGAGCAGATTATTAGACTAGATACATCCACGCACACCACTAAAGGCAAATACATTTTTAGACAGGTGTGCACTGAAGCAATTATATTCTAATTATATATCCTGCAACATTTTTTTCACATTTAATTTAACACATGACGTAATCTATTACAGAGGAATACCGTTATTAGAATTTTAGTGCTGTGTTACTACTATGAAATAAGAAGTATTTCTGTTGTGGATCTATACATGATTTTAAGGTTATTTTACACTCATCTAGGAAAAGTAGAAGATAACTCTTGGAAGGGTCAATTGGGTGAAGAAAAATAATAGCAGTTATAATCACCAGGTTCCCAAATGATGTCAGCACTTGAAAAATCTAGCTTTTTAAATTATAATAAATGATACATTTGTGAGTTCAAGCTATATCTGATATGTCTCGCCTTGGAAAATAATGCCAGATGAAACAAACTTAATTGATACAAAACAGAGAGCTAACATACAGCAGTGCTTTAGCTTAATAAACATAATGACTTTGAAAGACCCTTCTCAGCTTAATAGTTCACTTATATTGATTATGCTGAGATTTTCTTTTTAGCCACTTTAATTCAGATAGTAAATATAACATTTTGGCTGTTATACTTCACTGCTTTGAATTATTCAGGAAAGGGAGTACAAGGGCAGACAGATGGGATCTTTTTGTTCTTGCTATAAGTAACCAAGTACATTGTCTCCCCGCCCCGGCTTTTTTTCTTCCCCTCCAGTTTCCTTTTTGTTGCTTTTTAATTGATCATAGTCTGATTTCAATATTTAGTCTATTTTTCTGAAGTCCTATAAACGAAAGAAGAGTGATACAAGTCACAAAGAAATGCAGGACACATTAAGAGGTCTTGGGATTTCTGACCTAGCTGTGGATACCTGCCTTAGTGAAAAGGAGGGTTGGATCTTTACAATGTAGCATCTCACAGCTAAGAAAGCTGCAGATTTGTAATATTGTTACATAGGGCAAAATGTGTCAGAAAAATACTACAGCTACTTCTAAAATGTCATTATCACTTACTTTTACAATACTGAAAGTTTACATTAGTAGGAGATTCTAGATTTGATTTGGGACACCTAGCTTAGGCGTAGTGTAAATGCAGACACTTGTCTTTACTATTATGCATTGGAAGAAACTTCAAAATTCATAATGCATATGCTTAAGCCCCTGAATTATCCTTTTAGGAGATTTTTTGGAATGTGTCTACAAGTGGCAGCTGGAGTCTATCTATACCAGTCAAACAAAAAACAAAGGCTTGCTCACTATTTCGTTTGCTCTGATAATGAAGTCAAAAGATCCACACTCACCTTAGAACAGAGTTCCCAAGTTGAGCCCAGCTTAGCACTGCACTAGGCTGGAAAGCTGCTGCACAAATAAGAAATTTTACTTCCATATTTAGACTATCCATTTGATTGAATAAAGCTTATTCCCATTTCACCTTGTGAAAATGCCATCCTCTCTTCAGTGCATCTTCTCCTGGGAGACGTGGGATACAAAACTACTTAAGAAGAATGTTAGGGAATGTAAAGCCAGAATAAAATGCAGTCTATATTCCCTCCATTTCACTTCAGCTACTTAATAGGAGGAATATGCTCGTTCTTACCACGTGTCATCTTACTATGTTTCCAGGTTGTACCTCACTCTATGTTTCGACAAGCTATTCGACTGACTGACATCTTTTATTATATACACACACATCGCCTGTGTGGGGAAGTTCAGAACTCCCGAACTCTTTTATGTCATACTGCATTAACAAAAAAGCTACTAAAGCATCAGTTTCTCAGTGCAGGCAGTTAAAATTATCAGCTAACATTTGTTAATTAAAACTTGTGATATAACTAAATTAATTATTTTCCATAAGCATTTTTACACACAGATTATTACCCTAATTACTGATGTCATTTCTAATGAGGGAATTTTCTCATTCTGAGTAATTCTAAGTTTCAAATGACATTTAAATATTGAATTTTGCAGGTTGGCATTTCGAGATCTACTGCATACATCAAGACATGTTAACATAGCTAGTCAATTGAGTATGGGGCTAAGAGTCTGGAAACTTGACTTCTAATCACCTTGTACTAGAAAAGGCTATACAGTGTAACAGGGATTTATGAGAATTATATTTAAACGTTATGGAACTTAATAGCAAGTCACATACTTGCGGTAGTCTTTGAATGTTAAACTGTAGGGTGTCTTCATTATCTTGAAAGACGTGTAGAAGATTAAACAAGTCACCGGGTCCACAAAGGAAGATGGGGATTGTGATGGCCAGCCTTGTAGCACCTTTTCTTTTTTTTTTTTCCTCTTCTTCCCCTAAGGGTCCCTGCTGCTGCGGCAGAGACACACAACACCAAATTAGACATCTTTCATCAAACTCAGATAGCCTAAATGCCACACAAGCTTTTACACTTACTGTTTCTTACAAGCTAGGCTTAAATCACGTGTGCAAGTACTTCCACACAGAAAACGCTAAGCATGGGGACCAGGTTGAGTTTGGTCTGTCCAAATCTGGATTTCAGATTAATTTTTCTCCAGCATTCTTTAGAGAGACACTTCAGTGGTGATCCATAGCAGCCTGCGTGCTCAGGAACATCCAGGCTGAGACAACGAGGGCCCGCTTTGGTTTACTGGGGAGAATTGAAAGTACTTTCTCAGAACTCCTTTTCATTTCCGCATCCAGTTAGTACAATGAAGTCCTAATTCAAGAATGGGAACAATAATTCAATATTTTTAATACTCAAAGCCTCTCATATTCAAGCAAAAAGTGATCAAAATACTTATATAATTTATTAATAACCTCACTAACATGGTGGTAACACTTAATATACCTTTTCACAATGCACTGAGACTTAAAGGTAGTTGTTGTAATATAGTAGATATATTTTTTCCATAATAGTGTAGAACTCTAATTCTCAAACCCAAAGTAATATTCAGCAATATTTAGCGATGTTTATATTTAAACATATCCAATGCTTAAGCATTCCCTTCATCATCCAGCTAAAAAAAAGAATACGCATCATAAATAAACATCAATACTGAATCATACACTCCTACTGGAACAATGGCTGTCTTGCTGACAGAATCATTAATGGAATTGGAAACAAAATTTTACAGACCTTTCTTTTTTTTAAAGACTTTTTAAAGAGAGAGAAAGCAGCTGTATGGCTGTGACACGTGAGAACTTGAAGGAAAAGGTATCTTGTCCTAGAAAATATTCTATGGATTTGGCCAAGCATTTACAGTACTACAAAAAAATATTAGATTCTGCCAGTGCTTAGGCAACACCAACAACATTCTCAGCCCTCTGTAAACAGCCTGATTGTACTTTGTGACAGGCTAGAATTTGGGCAAATCAGGTGGTTTTACACCACCTCCACCCCTGCTAAAAAGGAATGAATCTGTAAAAAATTGCTTTATAAACCTGTCATTCCTATGTTTCATAGTTTATATTATTAATGACATTCATTCAAGAGACAAAAAAAAAAAATGATGAGGATATTAGTTTGCACCTATTTTGGACTGGAGAACTCTAGGCATGAACAAAGCCTGTAAATTAAGCTAGAGCTCCAAGTCAGAATTGAGGCACCTATATTTTTCAGCTAGCAACTGTGTAGAGATGGAGAAGACTGTAATTTTTTGACATAATCTTAGAAATTAGTTTAAAATTTATTATAGGCACTCAAGTGATTCCAGAGCTGGCCATAAACAAGCAAGGCATCAACCCTACAAGTGCTATGCAAATATTTGTTTTCACCTCCCTGAATTCTGTCACATTCATAATGGTTTCCATGGTCTTGGCTTGCATTACTGGCAAAGGTTAACACAACTGTCATCAATCAACACCACATCCTCAGCATTACCTATCCGTTAACCTAATCTTCTGAAAATGTCTTTTCCCAGGCTTTCCTAGGGTCCTTCTGTGGTAGCGTCTGCTTTTATATCACAAACCTAAATTGATTTTCCACTTTGCCTTAATGGAGGGTTGAAGCTAATAACTTTGCTAACCCCAGTGTCTGTAACAGCCACAAGAGCAAGACACACTCATTTGAAGTCAGTGACATTATCCAACAACATATGCAGAACATCTATCAAAATCCATTATATGTTATTTCATGGAACAATTGGTATTTCTTTAATATGAATTATTTAAATATTCCATTCCTGGATCTTCTTCCGGAGAACATTATGTTTTCTGAAATTGTCAACCAAAAACTGATTTAGTTAGCAGCACTCCTGTTCTGAGATTTAAATACAGAGATTAACTTCACAAAAAAATATTACATGGAGTTCAAACAGAACACTTGGGACCCATAAGTAAAATGTGATATTTTGATGAATAACAGTGGTATTACTGAAATCTGATCATGAGTTTTGTAGATAGACCAGATATGATAACGCTTACATAACATAAATCTTAATAAGGCAGCATGAACATGACAGGAGGTACTGACGTGTTTAGACAACCTGGGGTCTAGCCTACCCAAGTTATGTAATATACATAATATTCTCTTTTAACAGTCAGCAAAGAAACCTAGAATTTTCTATCTAACTGAATGTTTGGACTACAAATAATCCCAGAATGACAGGATTGTTTTCTCTTATGCTGTTTTGTAATTTACTCACTAAACAATGATAATAAGAAAACATATACTTTATCCTGTTGAATGCATTCATTTTAACCTCTTCATCCATATGGTTCCTTGTTGGTAATGACAGCTCAGCAATTATGGGGATGTTTATTATTTTTGTTGCTTGAAAGGCAATGGTTTTTAAAGGTCCATTACCTCTAGCTTTAGACCTTTTAAAAAAATAATCAAGCTAACGGATGCAAAAGAGTGGATACAGAGAGAAGAAACTTATAGCTGGAAGAATGAAAAGGGTAACCGAGTGTAGCATGAAGAGGTTTAATAATTTCAGAAGGTGGGTTTTACTTCAAGGACTGCTTGGACTGTGAAAGATAGCAGAGGAAAGTTAAATTAAGGCATTTTAGGCATCAGATATTTTTTCACAAAAGAACAGCTTCTTAAATGATAGGTTATCTAGATTGGTGACAATGAACAAAACTAAATCCCTACGGATTTTTTTCATGCAAATTAGTGTTGCTCCTTATTCCTGAAGGTGGAAGTTTGTATGCAAACTTGAACTCTAAAGTTGTTAAATGTGAAGGTAAGGAAACATTGGATGGAGAAAGAGGAGGAACAGGAAGATTAACTTCTTGACAACAGATACTGGGGACTGTTTAGTTGGGGCAGCCACAGAACTGGAGAGGGAAGCAGGGTGTGTGAGAGGGACTGGAGTCAAACGAAGGGTAAATAAAGGCAATGTGCTAAAAGGATATAGTAAGAAAAAAMCAGTGAGACAGGAGAGAAAACAAGAATAACAAGGCAAGTATCCTGGGATAACAAATCTGGACTACTTGTTTAACCCATGACTTATTCTCTTATATTATATATATTTATTGTAAAAGGACAGCTCTTCCAGTAAGGATAAAAGAAGAGCAGAGTAGAACAGCTGAGCAATTCGTAGTTAAATATGAATCCAATGACAGACTTGCTTTCTTATTGAATACAGGGTAATACTCCACAACCAAGGAAATCTTGAGTTTGTTTTGACTCAAGATATTTAATAGCTTCCCTATTTTGCTACAAGGTTCAAATATAGCAAGAAGCTAATGTCAGGACTTCCAGCCCAGATAACAAACATTCTTACTGTCACTCACTAAAATATTATTCAACACTATCACCAATCTTAGATATTACAACTTAAATCAGTCAATACAACACTTTCAGCAACATTGAATACCCATCATTCCCACAAGAGGAGTTAAGTATAAAGTTAAGTTCAAGACATCAACTTGCACAGCACAGAAAACACACGCACACACTGGTTATTTCCAAAGCAAAGCAACGGTCTGTGACACAGAAGTGGTAACTCACATTTATGACAGCTGTCACATACATATAGTACTTTATAAAGTGCTATTCTTCCCATTTCTAGTTACTAGTCTTCATATACTTAAAGAATGACCAAAAAGCCCTAGGCATTTAAACCTGTTACAAAGCTTCTAATTTGAAATAAAGAATTTGTGTTCCATGCACTATAATTTAAACAATAAAGAATACAAACTGATTATGAACATGAGAGAATTATGACAGAAAGGTAAACCTCCTGATCTTTCAAAACACAGAATACAGAAAGCAAACATAATACTCAAAAAGACAAGAAAAAATACAGCTAATCAAATCACATTTGACATGTACTTTAAAAAAAAAACAAATAAAATAAATCTCATCACCATATAGCCACTCAAATCTGGAAGAATAATCTCCTGTCCCTCTTCCCCTCATTTACTAAGTCCTTCAGGCAATTCCAGTGACAAGAAATATGGCCCATTTACAGAATATCAGGAATAGCAGCTTCAAAGATATTATATCTCTAAATTACTTTCTGAGAACACAAAATTGAACACTCTATAAAGACAATATGATTGTATACACATATATAATTAAATAAAAAAAAAAATCACCTCATGGTGAGAAAGGCGCTCTCTTACAAAAAACATCGCTTCAGGCCAATGATGTTTTCTACCATTAGGAACCAAAAAAAGTCAAATCAGGCTAATTGTCCTCTGTGATAAGCTGGCTATTATCCAATAGCTTTAGTGACTCTAATGGAATTTGGTTAAATCAGAAAACCTGAGGCTGATCAGACAGGTTTGACTTTCCCTACTGAAAAGGAATGAACCTGTAAAACTTCATGTTTTATAATACCGTCATTCCCATGTTTCACAGTTTACATCATTGATTACATTTAGAAAAAAGGGATCTAAAATACCGTTAATGAGGATATTGTTTTGATATCTCTTTTGGACTCTTGCTGCTAACTTCATAAACAAGACAACATTGTGAACTCAAGCTTCTTTCTGTGTAATTCAGGACCCAGCCAGGATTCTGAGTCAAATCATACACCTGGCTGAGTAATTTAGATGTTCACCTCCCCAGGAAGCATTCTGTCTGAGGTTTTAGATTTGCCCTCTCTCATCTGCAAAGCACTTTGCCTCCAAAACACATGGACATCATGAAGGCTCCCAGATGTTGAAGACATCTGAGATGTCTCGAGGGACCTGAACGACCTTGCTCCTCCACAGTGGTTCCAAATCCCCTATGGCTCTCCTCTCTTTTGTAATTTTGCAAATAGTGAGAGGAAGTGGTCCACAACACAGAAAAGATCAAAGAAAAATTTAGTAAAAATTTAGGAAAATTTAGCCTAATTCTCTTATTTATAGAAATTTGTGTTACACACAGTGAAATAGATAATATATAAAAAACCTGAAACTTTCTAGTCTTGAATTTGGCCTTGCCTTCTACCTTTTGGTTCACATTGTACCCATGCCTTTTTAGGAGAGGATAGGACAGGTTATAACCAAAGTTCCTTTCCTGTAAAAAGCAGACTATTTTTTAGAAGTGTAAAACGATTCAGTATTAGATGGTTACTTATTTAGAAATTCATTTGAATTAACCACATTTTTAATGAAAAAATAAAATTAGGAGAATTACAAATAAGATTTTAAGTACAGCAGTTTAAACTTTGATATATAGAAAGTCATTTTACCAGACCACATAATCACCAATAGTAATTTGTGAATAAATCAGTTTTCATAGTTTCGGAGCTAAAATGAATGGTATCCAATGGAAGTGTAACTTCCAGTTTCCCTTTTGGAATCTCTGTATTCAGTTATTGGTAATCAAAATAGTGATTAAACCACTTTCAAAACTAATTATTCTTAAATTATCAGTTGGCTGTTCCAACTGTGTTAATTAAAGTAAACAGTAAGCAGCTGTTCTTCCACTCTCACTACCTGCTTCTTGTAACTGAAGCCCTTTTATTTTTTATCTTGATGGAAATTAAAATACACTTCTGCTAATTCTGTCCAATTATTTTTTTATCCTCTAATATATAGAATTCCATAAAATTTAAAATAGTTTTGAAGGGGATGTGCATTAATAAATAAATAAATAAGTTCATGAAATATGAAATTATATGGACAGAATCAGAGTATTTATTAAGGCAAAATCATAAAAGATATTTAAAATTTCACTGTCTCCATTAGGTTGAAGAGAAAAAAAAGACAGCCCTCTGAATTAACCTTATCTGCTGCCTAGCTTTATAAACCAAGTTTTCATTTGTATTTCCTTGGGGAATTCACTGTGTTAATAGAATGAGGAGTGAGAAAGAAAATTCTTATGACCCTGAGAGGCTTTGAGAAGCTCCCATAGGGAAAGGTATGATGTATTTTTAATAAACTTTGTGAATTTTAATGAAAGGCATTAAAGCATTGAAGTAATATTTCATTGAAATAAAAATAAGTGGTGCTAAATTCTGCCCCATCCTAAACAGTAGATGAGAAATTTTATTCTTGTCTTAAAATCACCTCCTGAGATTTAATTTAATTTTTAGTTACACTGTTCAAAGATCTTCAAAGAAGATGCATGTGCCTTTTTATTTCAGAAATTACTCTTGTTCTTTAAGACTGTTTTGGCTTTTTTTTTTCCTAGCATTGTAAACACTGTGCTGTCCAGAGTTTTTGCTGATTTTTTTTTAGGGGGTGGGCACAGAAGGGAGACTGCTAAGGCAGGAAAAATACTTACACACACAGAGAGAATAAGTAGAGAGAGTCCACAAGAATTCAACTGATAGTTTGGATGCACCTATCACTTCCTTTGTTCTTAGGAAAATACATGCTGTCAGATGTCATGCTGTAGTCATTTAAAATACTGCAGACAAGATTTCTACTGTAGCGACAATTATTTCTTGAAAATTCAGAGAATGTGGAATAAAAGCCCTGGTGCCTGAAAGTAGCTTTTGCTGGTGACATTAGAATGAATCTTTATGCATGCAGAATATAGTATTCAAAAAGAAAACCTGCATATCAGAAATTACTTCAGGAAAAAATACATTCTATAGTTAGCACATACACAGCATTGAACTCATTTTTTCCCTCTCTCTGATGACCAAGAATTTCCCATAGTCTATTTCATCCCCAACATACACATACCTGTATTGTAAAGCATGGAGTGTTACCATTACTATTTGTGTTAAGGACAGTATTCGGGCATTCTCCACTCTGAATCAGGAATGCGGGGCCATTTTATGCGTCTAAGGAAATCTGAATTATTTCCTCGCCCACCCTCTCCCCCACTCCCTGCCCATCAAGTTTCATTCCCCAGGCTCCCCTTGGCTGCATCTATGCTATCTTGGGAAGCAAACACCTTTAGGTGAAGTGTTACAGGCTGGATTGTACCCATCCTGCTGAACTCCCTGTTCTCTTATATTGACAGTCAATCATATTTAAATGATAAGCAAATGGCTAGCATATTAGGTTACATCTATACGACATATTTAAACTTGGTTTGACCCTAGGTTTGTGCCTAACTTGCTTAGTCTCCACACTGTTAAATAGGTCTGATTACTCTATTGGATCTTGCATCTCAGCCCACCACTCCAAACTGATATGTGAGCTGGACAACATTTCAAAGCAAGTTTAGAGAGCTACCTTGCAGCTGTTTACTACTGTTTCCTAGAACCAGGAGAATGGAGAATCACTTGTGTCAGCTGGGGTCAGACTAAGGTGAGAAGCAACAGCATTGCTTCCCAGCTGATATTGCCACCCCAGCTGCACAGCTGACTCTCATTTCTCCTTCTCCCAAGAGGAGACAAGCACAAGGTTTGGTGAAAAAGTGCTGTTATTTCCCACCTCTCCACTAAGGTCGAAGCACAGATGCAGTGGTACCACTCTCCCCTGCTCCTGGGAAGAGCAGCAGGTTCCAGTGAAAGGGATGGTTCCCACAGTCTGCCTCCCAAAAGAGACCCAGTCCCTGGGGCCCAGCCTCTTTGCTTCAGTCATAAACCCAAAGGAGTAATACTTTGCACATGGGGAAGTACAAGTAGAAAGAAGTATGTCTGATGCTAGTGGTCTCCCAGCTCAGACCTCTGCCCAGTGTGGGTCAGCAGGCACACTCCCAGTGCCCAAACCAAGGTAAAATGCATAGTGCAGCTGTTATTCAGTTTCTGAGGAGACTTTGTAACCACATTCAGTGCCCTGGCTTTGGCTGGGGTAGAGTTAAATTTCTTCCAAGTGCTGTGTTTTGGATTTAGTATGAGAAGCATGTTGATATCACACTGATGGTTTTAGTTTTTGCTAAGTAGTCTACTAGTCAAGGACTTTTCAGCTTCCCACGCTCTGCCAGGTGCACAAGAAGTTGGGCAGGAGCATAGCCAGGACAGCTAACCCAACTGACCAATGGGGTATTCCATACCAGATGATGTCATGCTCAGTATATAAATAGGAGGCGTGGTCCAGGAAGTAGCGATCGCTGTTGGGGCATTGGTTGGCGAGTGGTGAGCAATTACATTGTGCATCACTCATTTTGTATATTCTATCATTATTGTTATTATTATTATTATTATTTTCCCTTCTTTTTCTGTTCTATTAAACTGTCTTTTTTTTTACTTTTTTTTTCTATTCTCTCCCCCATGCCACTGCGGGGGGGGGGAGGGGGGAGGAGGGGTGGAAGGGAGTGAGCGAGCGAGCGAGCGGCTGTGTGGTGTTTGGCTGCCTGCCGGGTTAAACCACAAYATTAGGGAACAAACAGGAACCATTGGTTTAATCTATTCTTTTGGCACATTGTGATTTTCAAATTTCAGTATTTTGCATCAGACAGGGAAGTATTTTGGTTGTGGTCATATAAAGGATATGACACTTTGTGAGTCGTTCTCAAGGTCCCAGGTGTCTTTCTGCTCTCCTCTTCCTCAGAAGATTAGCAGACATAGTAAGCAACATGGTAAAACACTAAAGAATTGGCACTGTGTACTTAAATAAATCTTAGATAATATATAATATTCCAGTTTTATATTGACACAATATGTGTAACCTTTACAATGAACAGAGGCCTGGGCTTTTCATCAACTTTTTCAGCTTCTTATTTTTCTTTGTCTTTTTGCTGTGTGAAATAATGACAGGGCTTTATCTTTAGTATATGATATTTGTGTCATAAGCCTGAGAGGCAAGTTACAACTTGTAAGTCTGAATCCTTCCAGGACAATGCCTTCAGAAAGTCTGAATATACATCAGTAGTCAAGCTTTCTAGTTACAGTTTAAGCATTCCAATCCATTAATGCAAGTCAGATTTTGTAAATTCTGACTTTGCTGGCAGGTAAAAAAGGTGAAGGGATTGTGATATTGGCTATGACTTCTGTCAGTGCTCCGTTAAAATTATATAGCATATCTCTTTCTCTTTTGCTGGTCAAGGGGGAAAATAAATCAGTTCTCTGCTTTCACTACTATCAAACCAGACAAAATATAAGGACATTGGAAAGTGCCAACAAATTCCACCCTCACAAAGGCTCAAGGAGTAACATGAAGGGTACAATGCAAGAAACTCCTGGTGCACCTAAATCATTTCCCATATGGAAAGAGCAAGTATAAAAGGCTGTGGTCCAATGAATAGTACACTGATCAAGGAATAGAGGACTTTTTATTGCATTTCTAGCTTCACTGAAAATCCAGTCTGCAGTCGTACTCAATTCACCGTAATACCTCATGAGTCAGATTTCCCATGTGGGCAATTAAATGCAATAGCGCTTTACAAGTAGCTTCTATATTTGTGGTTGAAAATCATTGCATCAGACTTGAAATCCAAAATTTTCAAACCTGTTTTTAAAGCTAGGATTTTTCTTGAGATTAAAAGTGGGTGGAATCAGTAGGAAACAAATCACTTTCAACTTTTACTGGGTTTTGAAGGAATAGAATGTCAATCTCCACCAAGAATTGCACGTCCCTCAAGCACCAAAATGCAAATCTGGGAAGCAAGTATTACCTACACAGATATGAAGATTTCATTTCTACCCCTTTCATCTTAAACTGATAAACTGTAGTCTTTTTGTTTTCCCATTTTTCCTTATACTTGTTAAATCATAGTATTCCAACTTTGGATGAAGTGAAACCAGTTAATCCTTCAACTTGTATCAATGGTGTTCAACAAGGCTCCTGCAATTTTTCACTAAACTTACAACATCACTACTAAATTTTGCAACAAGTGTAGTGAAACATCTACTTTTCTATATCCTTGAATGGAATGATTCAATTTTCTCTGTACTGGAAGCATTAGTTCAGTTAAACACAAAAATCATAGGAACAGCAGAGTTTAACTGCCCAAATTAAATGTTTGGATTTTTTTTTTAGATCAAATCCCTTGGAATGCATCTGTGTTCACTTCATTGTCGTTATTTGCAATGGTAATCTGTATTAAGTCTGCTGTTTTGTCCTCTCTAAACATTCAGAGGAATTACAGCAAGTGCATTAGTAACTGACATGTTACCCTTTAAAAGCTTTAAGGAATGCCATTGCTTTTAACATGTACTCTTCCACATTTGTTAATGAAGTATAATTTGCAATAAGTGCATGTCTACTGCAAAGCATGACAGCAATCATTTTCCAAGGATGTGTGGATCATTTCATTCATAATTTGTGCTAAAACATGCGTGCTGATTTCTAGTGCCTGAAAAATGTATATAAGGGACACAAGAGACCTGTATTTTGCTACAAAAATTATTGTGGAGGCCTCAGTCCTGATGATGATGTCTGCCATTTTCAGCCACCATTTCTTAATACTGATCACAGCAATAATAACATATTCTATGCGTATACAGAAAAAGACTGTGTTCCAGCAAAAAAACCCCAACTTTTCCATGAATCGTTCTAAATTGATTGCACACAGAGATTTCAAACCAACATTTACAATATTTTATAATATTTATAAAAAAATGCAGAAGCAAGCATATGATAAAAGTGGATTTGCTGATGTTTATACCTGTACTGATAATGCAAGTCTGGTCATTAAATGGGTGAATGAATATAACTTATACTAAATTTATAACAACAGAGTGAAACATAGGAATAGACTAATGGTCTTGTGCATGAAAGCTTTGACTTAATGGACAAGAAACAAAAAGTATCCATCTTACTGTTTTCTCAACTCAATCTGGGTTCTTGCAGTGAAAGCATCATTATTTAAATAAGTTCATCCGGATGATGAAACTGCTGATTTTATTCCAGGCTAAGTTACTTCAGAGACTTCTCTGCTTACTGACAGTGTACTGCACCTAAGAATATTAAGGCAATCAAGAAACTCCATTACCTGAGCCAGGGACAGAAATGATGTCTTACACAGTGAAACGTCTAATGTTTCAATGTGCTGTTACTGCTAGGGAAGATTAATAAACATCATCACACAGAGAAGCTGTAGCTTCCACCCTGAAGGATTTTGTTTTATGTATAGATCAAATGTATAGGCTGAGCTGCCAGCAACTCTTTCTGAAAGTAAGCACAGCAAAGGCCCTATGAATCTTTAATGCCCAGATTTTATTAGAATACAAATTAGAGTAAGTTATCTTTTTAAGGGAGAAAACATGACTCTCCTAGTTGAGACAGACCAACAAGAGGTTTGAAAACAAATTTTTCCAGGCCTGCCTGCAGACTCAGTCCTTACCCTAGGAACTTCCAGTGGCTTTGAAGGTTGTATTAAACTCTGCCTACCCAGTTGCCTTCCATGCCTTCATAAGATTTCCCTTCCAAGCCTCTGAGACCTGTCTGCATGCACTCCTTTTCAACTCAATATTCTCCTTCTCTCCAACCAAGCCAGAAAATTCCCATTTCTCTCATTTCTACCTGGCCAACCTGTCTTTCAGCAGGTTCTTTCAGGTAAGTAGGGTCAGTTGTTCTCAAGGAAGACATAGTCTCTCCATCCATGAATTTGCAGGCAATCTTTGAGCGGGAGCCATGTTAATCTTCTCTGTATCATTCCATTGCGTTTTTAAATTATTTTTATATGCACTACTTTACTTAGTTCTGGTTAATATGAGTTGCTTGGCTTATCTCAGTCTTCAGAAGAGCTGTAGTTTTCATGAAGGACAGAAGGATTCAGTGCTTACTTAAATAAACAGATTTATGTGTGGGTGGAGAAAGCAGTGACTGCTGAAGATTCTTCATATGCCTACCTTAGTACACTCATACATACACAAGTCTTTCTTAGAAATCATGCTAGATATTACTCTACTGATTAAATAAAGCTTATATTTTCCGTGCAAAAGTGATACTTAGGCATATATTTTGAAAATCTTCAAAGCTAGTCTTTTTTTCTTTAATTATGACTCCAGTGGGCAAAAATCTCTTCACAGAAATGCCTGTGTAGTCATCCAGACCAATTTCCAAACACAATTAGATCCCTAGGAAAAATGCCTTAAGAAGCTTCTTTCCTTCACTGGGATTGCAAGGTATAGATGAGGTGATCTCCCTGATCAACATTTACCAAATACTTAGCTCCCTACTCCCAGCTTCAAATTTACAGATCCAGTAGTGGAGAAAAAGTTTCATGGCCAGGAAATTGCTGAACTTCTGGCAAGAACTGATCATTGTTAGCTGAAAAAAGTGAGGTAGAGGGACATGATTAAAGTTTTAAACTATTTTTTTGCTTCTGGTTATTCAAAATATTATCCTATAACTACTCAGTTAGTTCTTAATTAATTCTATGGATCACAGTTGCACTTGTATAAACACTGTTTGGGATACTAGCAACAAATACCAGTGATAGCAGAGATCCCAGTGAGCCTTTTTTTAAAAAAAAAAATCCATTTGACCTGAGGGGATGCCTTTTTCCCTTGGACAGATTCCGTAAAAACAATTTCTTCTCAATAAAGCATATTCACAAATTTTTGGGAAAGCATGTTGAATATTTTTCTTGTTCCTTTTGAAAAAAACAAAGAAGTCATTTTGTCATCTAATAGGTAAAAAGTTAAACAATATCTGAAACAATCTCCAAGTGCACAAGAAACAAAGCTTATACAATTGTCAGATACTGTTTTGCATTATTAGAATATCTTGTAATCATGTAATTAAAAACTGTTTAATAATACATATATCTACCTCAGAGGGACTTAGTGAAGATTATTAGTATTTGTGTAATGTTCTGAAGATGTGTGAGGCTATGTAAAGGCCAAATATTACTGTTATAGATGATAGTTATAGCATAGGGTCTTGTAAGACACAGGGGACAAATACTGCTTAATATATGACTCTCTGAAGAAATATTTTAACGCATGCCTCAGCTTCTATGGTTTCCTGAGTGATTTTCACTTTGAGGGAGTAACTTCAGTTTTATATAATAAGGCCAGTAGATGTGTGAAATTTGGCTAGTTTAACCAGCCACAGAAATTATTTTTACGTCTGACAGTTTTACTTCATCTAAACTATTCCTCAGTTAAAACATGCAATAAATGAAAAAGAGTCTAGGCTGCAGTGATCAAATCCATTTTTCAAAGATTTTAGAAGTCAGTTTATTCAGACCAAAGCCCATATATGTTATGAATTTATTTTATCATTTAGACATTTTAAGATCTTATATAATGGTATTTTTAATTCATATTTATTATGCATCTCAGAAATTTACTAGGTGGTGATAATGAATGGGATGACAGGGCATAATTTATAGAGAGACAACAGACAGGTTAGACCAGTAGAAGAAGGGAGCTACACATTAAATCAGATTAACTATAAATCATCCGTATCAAAAAGGAACACAGAAACTAAATGTACTGAAACCCATAACAATATAGATAAAGGAAAATATTTAGGGTTATAGTGTTGCCTAAACACCCAGGATGGTAACAATGACAGCAATTTGCTATGAAGTCAGTGACAATATTAATGAAAGATTTAGTTGGCATATGTAGACTGCGTAACAGTTATGTCAATTGGCGATGTGACGTTTATGTCTCCTATCAATGACTCCTTGAAGTGATTAGTGAGGGAACACATAAGAAGAGACATTAGTCTTCAGTACCGCATAAGATCTGGTAGAGAATGCTACACTTGAAGATCATAATATACTCAAATTCAATATCATCTAAGAAATTAAAAAGTTAAATAAATGCACTACATTAATATTTTAATTTTTTAAAGATCTATAAAAATTTAATTTTAAAAAATTATTTTAAACAATTAGTTAAAAGGAAAAAAATGTGGATGGTATAGAGATTGTTCAAATGCACTCATTTAGAAGCTGACAGTAAATGAATATCAAAATATCAATGCAGTCTTTAAAGGATAAGGGTACCAACCTTATTTCAGCAGTTTCGTTAAACAAAAAAGCGCATTAGAAGTCAAAAGGCATCCTTCATAACTTAGAAATTTTTATCACATGATTATGTGAGATATAACATAGCATAAGCTCTGACAAGTTAAAAGAAAGCTAAAATAGACATGTGTATTAGGTTTGCGTGGCAAGGTTTGGGTAACAGGGGGCTACAGGGGTGGCTTTTGTGAGAAGCTGCTAGAAGCTTCCCCCAGATCCAATAGAGCCAGTACCAGCTGGCTCCAAGACGGACCTGCCACTGGCCAAGGCTGAGCCCATCAGCGATGGTGGTAGCGCCTCTGTGATAACATATTTAAGAAGGGGGGGAAAAAACCTCTGAGCCACAGCAGAGATTCCCCTGCAGCCCATGAAGACCATGGTGAGGCAGGCTGTCCCCCTGCAGCCCATGGCGGTTAATAGTGGAGCAGATAGCCACCTGCAGCCCATGGAGGACCCCATGCTGGAGCAGGTGGATGCCCGAAGGAGGCTGTGACCCCATGGGAATACTGTGCTGGAGCCGGCTCCTGGCAGGACCTGTGGACCCATGGAGAGAGAAGCCCACACTTGAGCAGGTTTGCTGGCAGGACTTGTGGCCCCGTGGGGGACCCACGCTGGAGCAGTCTGTTCCTGAAGGACTGCACCCCGTGGAAGGGACCCACGCTGGAGCAGTTCATGAAGAACTGTAGCCTGTGGGAAGGACTCATGTTGGAGCAGTTCATGGAGGACTGTCTCCCGTGGGAGGGACCCCATTCTGGAGCATGGGAAGAGTGTGAGAAGTCCTCTCCCTGAGGAGGAAGGAGCGGCAGAGAAACCTGTGATGAACTGACCACAACCCCCATTCCCCATCCCCCTGCCCTGCTGGGGGAGGAGGTGGAGAAAATCGGGACTAAAGTTGAGCCTGGGAAGAAGGGTGAGGTGGAGGGAAGGTGATTTAATATTTAGTTTTTGTTTGTCATTACCCTGCTCTGATTTGATTGGTAATAAATTAAACTGATTTCCCCAAGTGGAGTCTGTTTTCCCCGTGACAGGAGTTGGTGAGTGATCTCTCCCTGTCCTTATCTTGACCCATGAGCCTTTCGTTATATTTTCTCTCTCCTGTCCAGCTGAGGAGGGGAGTGATAGAGCAGCTTTGGTGGGGACCTGGCATCCAGCCAGGGTCAACCCACCACAACATGTCAAAAAGATTTTTAGTAACAATTTGCTAAGGTGACAAAATATTCAAATGCTGAATCAGAAGCATGAATCAGAAGCTGAATATCTAGAACATGTTTAGGATGAAAAAGATATTAGAAAACTGATTATGAGAAAACGGTACAGTATACCTGAATTTCTAAAAGGTTTTGCTCAAGTCCAGTGTCAGTGGCTTTTAAAGAAACTATGCCATGGATGAGCAATAAGGCTTCTCATTGGTTACTAACCAGTTATGACACTGGAAGCAAAGGGTAAAAGCAATTGTGCAGCTTTCATAATGGAAGGGGAACAGATTATTAAAAGAAAAGCTGACCAAAAAGAATTGCCTGTGATGATAGCTGACTGGGAAGTAACGTAACTGATGAAAGTCTATGTCAGTAAACACATAAGGAAACAAAAGGAAAGAAAAACTGAAAAAGAAATTAAAAAAAACAACCAACCAACCAAMCAAACAAAACCAACTATACATACCTGGTATGTATAGTAGCTATTTAATGCTAAGGAAAGAGGCAGCAGAGACAGCCTTATGAAAAAAAATGTGTTGCTCAGGAGAGGTCAGCAAGTCAAACAGAATGCTAGGAAAAAATAGAGATCAAAACACAAACCCAGTATCGTGACATGGTGTAAACTCCTGATGAGTACCTATGACAAATACTGTGTGGGGTCCTGATCTCCCCATCTCAGAAAAAGTATAGTAGAAATATAAAAAGTATATAGGTGACAGGGATGATCTAAGAAATGAAATAGCTTCTTTACAAGAATTGAATTGATAATAACTCTCCTATTGGAAGAGAGATGCCTGGTGGTAGATAAGATAAATTATTATAAAATCATTAATGGCATACAAAAGGAATAGCTACTTTCCATTTTCTCACAATGCAAGAACTAAAATATATCTGTGAATTATCAGGCAACAGTTTAAGAAAAAATAAAAATTAAATGTAGTTTTCATCCAGCATGCAGTTGAAGTGTAGAACCACATTACCATACAAACTTGTAGAAGTCAAAGGTATAAAAGAAAGGTATAAAAGAGTTTAAAAGGTAAATAGACAAATTCATGGTTGAAAAGCTGTGAATGCAGTCTCTGGTTCACAGCTGACTGCCAGAAGCAAGCAGGATAGGATGCTCCAGGGGACTCAGCATAGGCTTGGTCAACTCATGTACTTATCTGGTCACTGGCAAAAAGAGAATATGGGCTGAAAAAGACTTTTTGTCTGTTCCAGTACAAAAAAAACCTATAAAGAATACCAAATTATTTTACAGGCTTGATCCTTGAGAKGATGTCTCCTCAAACTCTTCTGAAGTTCTAGAGGGAAGACTGGTATCAACAGTTTGCTGTCTTTCCACATGGAGGTTGTATGTGTTGTGCACAAAGCTCACAACTCAGATCTGCAAAAAATCATTTTCCCCAGCAGCTAAAATAATTCTAAAACTTGGCAGCAATACAAGCACTTTCTTCTGACCTTATTTTCTCTCAAATTAGTACAAAGCGACATGTGCATTAAACAGTAGCACAGCTGCAATATCAACAACAGTGCAAAATATGCCTCCTGCCATACACTTTTTCTTGTAATAAAAAAAAAGGGAATCAAGCAGCACATGACAAATGTTGTCCATAACTTTAATGAAACACGGGATGATAGTTAGATGTTACAGTGATAAATACAGTAGAGCATCCTATGTAAAACAGATAGAATCAACTTGTTATTTCATACCATAATCAGTGTGTGATTCAAAAAGTAAAAAAAAAGTAATCAAGTTATAGAATACCCTATTAGCTTCCACTTTATATTGAAATCCTTTATGTGAGACTAAAGGAAAATGTAAGGTCTTTCTTTACTCAAGTCAATGGCCTAGAAAATCATTACTAAACTCCGCTATAGAATAGATCTTCTGCTGTTGGGTATTGAAGCTTATCAGGGACTATGACTTAGTTAAACTATTTGACTTTACTTATGTCTTATGAAATACCTTATGAAATAACAGTAATTGTAGATTTTAATTATGCTTTTCTTAGCAAATTACAGTTACAATTTCAACAGAGATGTTCAGATTTATCTTGCAGGAAATGATAGACAATGCAATACTGTACTTTTCATCTTTCAAGCTGTCAGAGTAAATAACGTGTTAAAGAAATCTAAATACTACACTATGCAAACATGCAAATTCCTTGCTTATATGATCCATTTATGACTGATTCCCTGTATTATTGACACAGTTTTATGCCATATCATGGGTTTACACATATTTGGAGAAGTTTGTAATGGGTTAGGTTGCTATTCATTAGGAGAGCCGGTTGTAGCAGAGGTAATACAGAGAATGTTTGAAGACTGTTACACCTGTTTATTAACTAAAGATATGCTTCTCTAAAGATAATGAGAGAAAAGTTCAGTTCTCATTTTCCGCTTTTCCTGCTGTAATATTCTTTTTCTCCTTCCATATTATCTTGCACCAGAAATCCTAACTAATAGACTCTCATCCCTGAATGCATTGTTTAGTTTCTCATCCATTTTAGTCTCACTTCATATTCATTATTCTCATGCTGCTTCCCAACCACTGATCCTCCTAAGATAGTTATTTCCATGTTTTGTCTCATTTTTTAGCTGGTCTTGTGTGTCACATGCTTTCAAGAAGCCCATTTGTCTTGTGACATCTAAGCAGTACTATCACACAGCAACAGTCTTTCCCAGACTTGAAGATCATTTACCCCAAAATCACCACCTTTCTGCCTCAGAACATCAGTATCTCAGCTGAGAATTCACATAACCCACTTCTTTACCCTCCTCCAAGTCCTCTGCTCTAGTCTGCTTCAGCCAGACTTTGCAAATAGCCACCAGATTCCACCAGTCTTTGCAGCTGTCCAAGCCTTTCTCTCACCTAGCAGAACCAAACCTCATCTCCTATTCTGAAGATTTAAGAAACGTAGACACAATGAGTACTTTCCAAAATTCTGCCCAGGTGGCCATAAGAACTGAGAGCTTCCCAAAGAAATAATGATGCCTAATTTATTTATTTGTTTATTTATTTATTTGCAATTTGCATTGTACTGTACATATTATATTTAAAACTTGCTGATAAACAAAAGAGGGCACCCTGTTCGTTTTGCTGCATGTGATTATGTCCATTTGGGAGCACCATCTGGAGTTCAAAGAAAGGCAATAGAGATATCAAAAAAATATCCAAGAGTGCAGATACCCAAAACAGACAACCTGCAACATAAGTGAGAAAAAGTGATACTATTAATGCAGGTAGGAAGCAGTCATTGCCGAGTGACATAAGCGATGGAAAGAGAGAGACTTATCCAAGGGTTTGAAAGTTGTTGCCATGCAGAGAACGGGTAAAAGTCAGTTTTACCAGTAGCAAGCTGAAAGGACTTGCTCTGCAAAGTAGTATGTGGCATGCAAAGATTTGTTTGTAAACTCACTTTTTAAACTCTAACAGTGAGTTTTCTTTTTCAGGTTATCTTTGTCTTGTTTGTATTTTAATAAAATCTAATTTAGACATGCAAACCTCTCTCCATTTTTTATGTAAATAACCTCAGGAAAAACAGGCAGTCCCACCTCAAAGCTTTAGCCTGAGATTCTTTGAAGTTCATATTACTAAACTGAATTTGCAATTTACATGAAAAAAAACATATCTGTTGACCCTTAGGGACAGGTAGAGATGCACAAAAGGAATGCAAACAAATACAAACTAGTCCTCTTAGTCATTTGTGCAAAAGAGGTGCAGATTCTACAGTGCTAAGGATATTGTATGAAACTACTCATAGTTGCCATACTATTTTACAAATAAAAACCCCACAGCGTTAATTTACTGCGCTCTTATCTATTATTATGACAGAAAAGGGCAACATGATACATTTTCTGTTTTTTAGAAATTATTTAAAGTAGATATACTACGCAGTAAAAGTGATTTAAGGTCCTGCTGGATAAAATGAACCATGATAAACACATTAAAAACACCAAAAATTGAACTATCTAGTTTTATATATTTTCTAACTTCTTAGGGACTATTTAATTAATTGTATTTTTATTCCTATTCTTGATTGATCATTTTGGGTATTCCTCCATGTGACTGTACATACCACATACTAGTCCTCCAAGAGCAACAGGCCTCTGTAGAACTACTTGCTGAATGAGGATTACCAAATTTGGAGCAATAGGTGGAAAGGGGGAAATACAACCCTGCCTATGGCAAATGAGGGAGGGGAATTGCTTCCTCCACCCTTTTTAAAGTAGGAAAGTAATTTCTAAGCATGTCATAGTCCTCAGCATCATAGACAGAAATGATGTAGAGCGTAGTCCCGATGCGGAGTATAAAACTGAACAAGAGGTACCAATGCCTGATTCGCCTTTCACATGGAAAGATGAAAGTTGAGTGCTCTGACCTATGATGTGAAAAAGGCTGCAACGTTCTGTTGCAGCAGGGACTATTGGGGAGCAGCTCCTGATTTCAGGAGACGTAACCCAAGGAGAGCTGACTCAGATGAAATGGAAATGGATTGCCTTAGACTGAACCAACACATTATGATTCTTCCATAAAGAGTTGCCAGTGCATTTGATGAGCATCATGGCCTTACAGTTGCTCCTGTGTTGAAAGAGGATCTGCTCCTAAGCATTAAGTGGTATTTTCTTTCTATTTGTTATGATTTCCTTTTTTCCCACAGCTCACTGGAGAAGATACGGATTCAAAATGAGATGCAGGGCTGGTCTTCTATAGCTGACTTGTTCTAGAAGCTGCTTAGATGTCACAGGTCAATAACAGGGCCTGGAAAGAGAAATATGCTTGACTTCCTCCTGGAATGCTAGTGAATGGGAAAATACTGTACTGAAGATACAGGAGGGGCACTTCGTAGCAAAAATATTCCTTGTATTTCTCAGTCATGAGTTAGCAAGTCAAGTTGCACACTTAAGTCATTATAGTACTTTCCATTGTGAAGAAAGCAGTAAGTGTCCCAGCTCACTCTGACCTTTGTTATTCGATACCTTTCATAGGTTTTCAAGACTGGGAAAGAAGATGCTGAAGTCCTTGCTACCAAAATCTGTTCTGCCTTCAACAATCATTTACACAGACCGGTAGCTTGTTTTTGTTGGAAAACAAAATGAAAAGGGATGTAACGGCTCTTGCAGGAGATCTCTTGGGGGAATAGAAACAAGTGGAATATAGTGATAATATTTAGAAAATACAAGAGCTTTCAAAAAGCACCTGAAGCAGCTTACGCATTTTTTAGATAATAGTACCAAAGGAAGAAGCCCTAAAGTAAAATTCTAGCCCCAAGTCAAGTCAGAGAAGATTATTACCCTTAACTTCAGCCAGATCAGGAGTTCACTTCATACAACAAGTGATCAGACAACTATGTTCCATGCACTTTAGATAATATCTACAAACTTGTGTGGAAATAAATCTCATGTGTTTTAAGTTGTATCCATTGCCTCCTGTCCTGTCACTGGGCACTACTAAGAAGGTTCTGACTCCCTCCCATTTCATTCCCTCCTATCAGGTATTGATCCACATTGATCACATCCACCCCCTAGCGATCTCTTCTCCAGGCTGAACAACCCCAACTCTCTCAGCCTCTACTCATATGAAAGATGCTCCAGTCCCTTAATCATCTTTGTGGCACTTCACTGGGCTCACTCCAGTCAGTCTTCATCTTTCTTCTACTGGGGAGCCCAGAAGTGGACACAGTACTCCAGGTGTGGCCTCACCACTGCTGACTAGAGGGGAAGGATCGCCTCCCTTCACCTGTTGGCAATGGTCTGCCTAACGCAGCCCAGGATGGTGTTGGCGTTCTTACCTGCAAGGTTGCACTGCTGGCTCATGGTTAGTTTGTTGTCCACCAGGACACCCAGGTCCTTCTCTGCCAAGTGGCCTTCCAGCCATTCCACTTCCAGCATGTACTGGTGCTGGGGGTTACTCCTCCCCATGTGCAGGATTTTGCATTTCCACTTGTTAAAATTAGTGATTCCTCTTTGCCCAGTTCACCTGTCAATGTCCCTCTGAATAGTGGCCCAACCACCTGACATATCAGGCACTCCTCCCAGTTTTGTGTCATCTGCAAACTTGCTGAGTTGGCACTCTGTCACATCATCGAGGTCATAAACAAAGATGTTGAACAGTATTGGCCCCAGTACTGATTCCCAGAGTACACCACTAATGACTTGTCTCCAACTGGAATTTCTGCTGCTGAAGCACACGCTCTGCACCCAGTTTTTGACTCTCCATCACCTTCACAGCAATTGAGGTGAGGATGACTGGCCTGTAGTTCCCTGGATCTTACTTCTTGCACTTCTTGAACATGGGATTGATATTTGTTCTTTTCTAGTCATCAGGAATCTCTTTCAATTTCCATGACTGTTCAAAGATAATAGAGAGTGACCTCACAATTACATCAGCCAGCTCCCTCAGCACTTGTGGGTGCAACTCATCAGGCCCCATTGTCTACATGTCCAGTCAGTTTAAGTGCTCCCTAACCTGGTCCTTCTATGTCAAGGGTAATTCTCCCTTGCTCTAGACTTCCTCTCTGGTCTCAAGGGCCTGGGATTCCTGAAGACCAGTTTCACTGGTAAAGACTGAGGCAAACAAGGCATTGAGATCCTCAGCATTTTTCATGCCTTTTGTCACCGCTTCCCCTGCCCCATTCAGCAGTAGCTTCCTTTTACTGTTTATGTACCTGTAGAATCCTTTCCTGTTGCCCTTCACATCCCTTGCTGGATTCAACTCCAGGTTGACATTTTCTTTCCTATCCCTATCCCTGCAAAATCAGACAGACACCCCATACTCTGCCTCGGTCACCCGTCCCTCCTTCCACCTCTTGTATACCTCCTTTTTATGTCTGAGCTCAGTTTGGAGCTCGTTTCTCATCCATGCAGGCCTCCTACTGTCTTAGCTTGATTTCCTGCTTGTTGGGACCTTTCTGAGGTTGGAAGAGATGATCCTTGAATATGAACTAGCTCTCCTGGACTCATCTTCTCCCTAGGGCCATATCCCAGGAGATTTTTCCAAACAGATCTCTGAAGAGGTTGAAGTCTGCTCTCCTGAAATCCAAGGCTGTTGTCCCGCTTTTTGCACTGCTGCCTCCTCTTAGGATCCTGAATTCCACTATCTCAACATCACTGCAGCCTGACTTTCACATCTGTGATCAGTTCTTCCTTGTTTATAAGTATTAGATCCAGTAGAGCAATTTTCCATGTTGGCTCCTGAGTTACCCATGCAAGAAAGTTGTCATTGGTGTACTCAAGAAATTTCCTCAATTGCTTGAGCCCTGCTGTATTGTCCTTCCAGCAGATATCAGATTGGTTCAAGTCCCCTATGAATACCAGGGCCTGTGAACATGAGGCTTCTTCCCGTTGTCTGAAGAAGGCCTCATCTACTTATTCCTGATCTGGTGGTCCATAGCAGACACCCATGAAACTGGCCACCACATTGGTCTGCCTGGTAATCTTCACCCATAAGCTCCTGACTGACTCCAGACATGTCCCAAGGCAGAGCTCCATGCATTCCAGCTGCTCTTTCACATAAAGGGCAACTCCCCATCCTCATCTTCCCAGCCTGTCCTTCCTAAAGAGCCTGTGAGCCTCTCTCCACTGTATCACTCCAGTCATGTGAGCTATCCCACCACATCTCCACGATCCCAGTGAGGTCATAGCCCTGTAACTGCACACAGACTTCTAACTCCTCCTGTTTATTCCCCATGCTGCGAGCATTAGTGCAGAGGCATTTCAGAAGACAAAGGCTTAAATTGTTGAGAAGAAGAAAGCATGGATTTGTGTTTATTTTTTAGGTTCCTGTGCCTTGGCAATATACCTTATTTTAATGCAAAGTACCAGAAAGCTTTCAACATCAAAAAAGAGTCAAAACTAGAATCTGATTTAAGTCCATTTAAATAAAAACACTATTTCAAGCTTTTCATGACATAACCCATATATTTATTATAGGATTTATGAAAAATATTCTTAGACTTCATTTGGATAACAGGGAATTTGATTTCTTCCTACAGAATTTCTGGTACTTACCAGTACAGATGGAATACCAAACTAGACAGACATTAGTGTAATCATCTGTGATAGCTCCTTGCATTATTAAAACCTCCTCACATGCTGTTGAATAAAACAGAACTCACCTCCTAGATAGAGCTCACCTCCTAGCTGTTACTGTCTGATAAAATCTTACTATAATGATATTATAAAGCTATTAAAGTAACAGCAAACTAGAAGAATGAAAAATAATAAAAGGTGAGCCTGCATTTAGCACAAAATGAAGATGTGAAGCATGAAAGTAATGAAGCCACCAGTTAGCACTGGGAGAAAATATTTTCTAACTACTTAGATACCAATTCTACAAGTTCAGGTAATTAAGGGAGCTAATTAAGTGACCATTTTCCAACCAATGTCTTTTTTTAGTGGAAAATGCAATTTATTTTTTTTTAAACAGAGACTGTTTTGTTGAAAATTTGTGATTTCTTTTGACAATTCATTTTAGGAAAAAGCAAAATACATGATGCATTTACCAGAATATCAGAATATTTTGGCCTTTCCAAGAAAAAGAAAAGATATTTTAAATTTTCCTTTTTAAGTTACTACTAAATGTAGATTTTCCAAATTTGGCTTGAAACAAAACACTTTTGGTTTTTTTTTTTTCCATTGGTAGGAAAGGCCAAAATAATTTTAAAATATTGATTAAAAATTAAAGAAGGATATATAATTAATGCCAATTTGATTTCTGAAAAATATCTTGTCATACTAGTCTTGCAAATTTCTAACGACATTACTTGCTTTGATGCTAAATCACAGAGCTTATATTAACATGGCACTTGACTTGTGATTTTGATATTTTGATTCTGGACTGAAAAACATTGCTAAATGCTAAACTACAAAATGCAACTGCATCAAATACATTCACATTAGATACAATCAGAAATGCTTCCAGGGAGCTCTAGAAACAATATATACTTGAACCTATAGTTTTCAGCTTAAAAATAAACAGATAAGGACCTAAAAGAAACTGTAACTACTGTTAGCTTGCTGGTGGGCAATTCTCCAGTCTGATCACCAGCAAAGTAGCAATAATGATGGTTTCATGTTAGATAACAAAAAGAAAAGCAACCTTAAGAGTTTGGTAAGGAAGAACGCAAGACTAGACTGGATAGCCACCTATACTGCAGAAAAGGATTTAATGTTACAGTGGATCACAGTCTATCAACAGATGTTAACAATATCATTTTGTTGTGATTACAAGCAAATGTAATTCTGGGATTTATATGCAAGAGCGTTGCATTAAAAACATTCAGAATACATTTTTTAGTCAACTCGGTACTCTTAAAGCACCTGCTGGCCTTTTTTTCATTTTGAAGGACCACAGCTCAAGGAGGATATGGAATAATTGGAGATAGTGCAAAAGAGGCAAATAACAATGATCATGGGTATACATAGCTTGATCTACAACTTATATGATAAATCTTCAAGAATGTAAAAGGAGGTGTTAAAGAAGAAAATTCATCCATCTTTGTGTAGTCTGAAGACAAAATAAAAAGCAATGAGCTAAAATTGCAGAAAAGATTTAAGTTAGAAATCATGAAAATCTATTTAAGAGTGAGCACAGTGAAGCATTAGAACAGGTTGCTTAAGAAGGCTGTGCAATCTTTTAAAGGAAATTTTTACAACCATCCCTTAAGAATGACAGGATTATAGTATATACTGTCTTCATGCAAGAAATGTATCCAAGAACTAGTTAACCTCTTGCAGTCCTGTTTATGACTCAAATGATCAAAGATACCTGTAAATATATCCTTATAGGATGTCTTTTCCCTGGAAAGAAATTCCACTGGAATAAAATGGTTTAAGTTGCTATAATGTATCTAGTTCTAGAGTTCACACTAGACATAAGCAGAGATCTGAGGAAGATTCACGAGAATGATCAAAGCCTTGTGAAGCATCTCTTCTAGAAGTATGAATTAAATTGAACCTATATCAAATGAAAGAACAAAGAGTGACTTGGTCTCTCTACCTCCATATTACAGAAATTTCAAAAATAAATGGATCTTCAAAGCAGCAGACTAGGATACAAGGCACTATAACAGCTAATGAATACAGAGCACAATTTTTTAACAATTAACCATCAAAGTAATTTACAAGAACTATGATAGGACATATACATTTATAGAAACAGCTCTGAAAATGATGCTCTAGTTTAACTATAAATTTAGTCTCAGAACAAGAATTTTGCATTGATCCACTGAAATTTGAATTTTCATTCAATGCCACAGATGCAACGGCAGCACGCAGGAGCTGAGGTGCTGACGTGTTCAAAGCACCCAGTGAACTTTGAGTTCAGGAAGATACATGCCACAATATATAGGTATCTTTGGGTTATCCAGAAAGTCAACGTGGATTTTCAGGATTACCTATGTCACCCTTGAAAGGAGAACTGAAGCCCTGGAGTTCCATGTAGAAGGTAGAAAGCACTAGGGAGACAATACATGTGGAATGTTTAGACAACATATGCATCCAGTGCTTTTTTATGTTACCTGAGATAGCTCCTCTAAAAACTGTACCAGAAAGGTAGAAGTCTCCTGTAGCTGTGTTGAAACTTCCAGCTCCAAATGGATGGGTTTTTATAACAATTTAGTGCATCTTACATGGCACTGGGTGCCTTTGTTTAAGCAACTAAATCCAAACCTTGAGCCTTCAGTGACCTCGTAAGGCAGTGAATCCATACTTATTTTTTATCCTTTCTTCAGGAAGGATTGTTAACATTTTAGTCCATCACACCAGATCCTTACTGCCTCCTTCTGGTAAAACAGCAATGTCTCAGGATTGAAAGTACTGAACAAAGACGTCACAAGGCTGTGCGGTAATAATTTATTTTAAAAATCTTTTGGTGATATTTTCGTCATAGCTGTGGTGGAGGTAAATTAAGCTAGTAAAGATACTATCTAAAACACTTTCTAAAAACGGAATGACCAGGGACTTGAAAGTAATATTTTTTGCCTCAGGCTAAAACCAGGAGTAATGAAGGGAAATACTGAGAGAAAAAATGTTTGTACAACACAYTATTTTAATTTTAGTAGCCTGTACAGGCTATAATCAAGGATTAAACCCTACTTATTCYACATAGTTTGCATGTGCAGAACAAAAAGATAACTTCTACTCCCTAAAATTTTAATGCTTACAGTCTAGTAGGCTTCTCTGATAAATAATGCATTATAAGTTAAGAAGTGGAAGGGCTTTTTCCTTGGGCTATTTTCTAATGCACTGTTATGTAACTTAGTTCCCAGCACGGTGTTAACCACTCACAAAGATGATGGTCAGAATGTGCATTTGACCTCTAATTTCAATTGGTACACAAAGAATCACTATCTATAAAATACATCGTTTCATACATAAACTTTTAACATATTCTTGTATTTTCTTCTTTCATTTTCCTCCCCCATCTTTCCCATGAGGCTTAGGTAAACAATTGTTTCCAGGCGTCCGTTGCTTTTACTCACAAATTAACACAAGGGAAGTCTACAAGGCCATCAAAATCTCAAGGTTAGCTTTCAGAAAGTAGCAATTGAAATGTATCAGTGCTAACATCATACTGTTCCTTTTACCTCCCTCCCTCTTTGTGCCCCATTGTTTCTGTTTTGCATAATACCATTTTGCAAGATAGATTATAAATAATTTTCTTTCATTCAATAATTTTTGTGCTAGTTAAATGAGTCTGTCTGTTTTGTGGGGTTTTTTTAAAGCATGTATTAAAACATCCCTGGAAAAGAACAAATCCACACACACAGAAAGATGCGCATCCATGGCTCTGTTTAATAAGTATTCTACTCCATAGTTTACCTTCAGGGTAGTAGGATTAATCACCTGTCCAGATCTCATACTACAAGCTCATGTAAAGCAACAGCCTTGAACCAAGAATCGAGGCTGAAATGTGCCTACAGCTGAGGAGCTTATTGGAACACTTTTACAGTTGTGTTAGCTTTTCATAGCATACCTGACCCTCTGCTGGCTCCTGTGGATAAAATACTTTTTAAAATGGTTTCCGCCTTAGCAAAACAGAAAGTGCAATTTCTCATCATCTTCTACTTATTTGTATGAAAATTGCAAAAGTTATGAAACGTACTGAATTGTTTTTAATCAAGGGACATGTTTATTCCCTAAGACATGCTTGTTTTATCCCCAGTGACTTCCTGGAAGGAATGCAGCCCTGCATCAGAGTTGCCAATCAACCCCCATATTGCCTGCAGTATACTACATCATTACCCAGGAATAACTATCTTTACAATAGAAAATCAGTAACTATAAAGTGATTTTCAAGTCATCATCTATGCTGTGAACTGTATTTTGATTAACTTCCTGGCTTACATAAGCTGATTTTTAAGAAGTGGGCGGAAAGTGAGTCATACAATAACTCTTAAGAGTGAACAGTTTGGATGTTTCATTACAGACACTAGAGAAAGGTATTCCTCCCTGAAGGAGGACACTCTATTCCTAGAAAAATCAAGTAATCTAAATATTTCCAAGTGAGCACCAACTGGCATGTCACCTCTTGCCAATATTGTTCTCTGACAGTAAACCAGAAATAACTACATACCTGACTACTGCATTTGTTTTAGTAGAATAAAAAATTGGACAAAATCTGTGCTCCCAATTGGCATTTTGCTACCAGCTTCCACCCTCATCCATGCAATTGCCTATACTTTCCAATATTCTACATATGTTTTTTCCTGAGCTGATCTGCAATGCCACTAAGGTCCACGTTCAGACCAATTTATTTTGCAGATCCTACAAGCAGCTAGCCAATTAAAACTTGGGGTTTATTCCATTTTTGGTAATACCAATAGTAAAATGACAGCAAGACAAGATAAAGCCATTAATGGCCTATGACTACCCCTCACTTCTAACAACACATTGAATCATGCTTGAGAAGTTTCTAAGCCCTCAGGATAGGCAATATCTCTTTTCATCTATTTTGAGAAGCACTTKCATCCAATTAGGTGCTACAGGAAATAAATTGTTATTGTTGTTATTATACAGGCACTGACCAATGGAGAATCATGCTCTGTCAATAATCTAATGACAATAATTGTTAGTGATTGTAATAATGAAAGCTGCAGTGCTTGAACATTTGCTACCTCAGCAAGGTTTCCTTTTCTCTTCGTGATAAATCAGCTGCCAAGTTTGCCTAGTCTTGAGTGCAACACTAACTGCAAGGAGTTCATCCCTTTCTCATCATATAAAACAGTAAGATTTTAAAATTAATCAGATGCCTTCATGATGCAGACAGTTTTAACTGCATAATTACAGAAATTACTGCACTCACTTGCTGACCTTCCAGGCACTAATGCTTGGCTACACAGTACAAACAGATATTTTTGTGAAATGATGCACCTTCTTAATGTATCCTTGTCTCCATGATCTTGCTTTGCTACTCCAAATTCTAATAATGTTCCAAAATGAGACCCCCAACACAGGAAGTTTTTTGTAGGTAGAATAGCTCTTCAGGTGCAGTTTGTGCAGAGAACAGCTAAAAGAATAATATGGATTCTATGTCAGTAATATGCACCTAACGTTTTATGCATCTCAATTACATCCACACAGATATACAGATGAAAACAATGTCGTTTTATAGAACAACACTGTAATAAAAATGGTAAAACACTTCCCATTCTAATTTATGAGCTCAAACTAACTGGAATGGAAGGCAGGAATATTTTTAACACAAATACATCTTTTTTCTTTTCTTTATGAGGAAAACCTGTGCTTTATAGTGCTTCCACTGTTGGAAGTTCTCATTCCATAGTCTAATTTTACATATTCCCTCCCATTCCTTTTTCGACTCTTTCAACACCAGCATCTTTAACAGTGAAGCCTGATTAGGTAGAATATACATTTATTTGTAGCCTTTTGTCATCCCAGCTACACTATTAGCAGGCCATGCAACACTTTTTGGTGGTTTAAGATACTGCATACTTTTGACTTACTTTGAGCCAATATCTATGCTTAATATATGACTACAAATTTAAACTTTTTGTTTACTGGGAAATGAGACAAATGATTTACGTCAACCAGCAATCCTTTAAAAAAAAAWTTTTTAAAAATGTACATTTGTTAATATTCATTCACCTATAAATTAATCATGTACCTAGTGGTCAAAATGAAAACGTAGTACCCTTTATATGACAGTTACACGTCTCAATGTGAAATGTATTAGTGCTTCATTTATTTCTAAAATAAAAGCCAGTAAAAAGTTGGAATTGCAAACATAGCACATTGTTTGATACTTTTACATCTTCATCAGCGATGTTCCACAAAAAAAGTCATACTACTAATGATAGTACTTATATGTATAGGCAGTAATTAAGCACCTGGTCCCTTTGAACTTCTCGGTTTTGAACACTGGTTGTAGTTTATTTAACTCTGCAGTGGGTTATGCAATTTTGACCTTCGCTGGGTCCCTTACAAGACTAGAACTTTTGTCATCCTGCAGAGCTATCCTGACCACACAGAAAAAAATCACTAGGCTGCTGTATCTTGAGAAACTTAATGGGCACTCTAAAATGAGGCCTCTTAAAACTGCAAGACTACAGCCTGGTTGAACATACAGTAAGGGAAATCTATGCATATGCGTTTGCATTTTATATGCAAATTTTCTTATATGTCAGTAAGAACACTATTTCTTCTGAAAGTTTGTACACATTCATGCGTGACTAGCAACTGAAATGCTTGATTGCTCTTAGAAGTGTGATGAAATACTACTCAGCTAATTTATTTCCTGTATTAATACTAACCCAACTAAGGATGCTTAAATGGTATTGGAACACTCTGAATTCAAATGGATATGCTTTAAAACAGTACCCACAGGCTAAATGTGCCACATTTTTTTAAACTCTCCCTTGCTTTGGCTCCTTTTCTTGTAAGTACCACCTAACTCAGGTATTTTTAAAGCATATATCGCTCCGTCATCTAAATGACGTCATCTTCCTTTGAAGAACTATTTCTTCTGCTGCAATTGCTGGGAAAAAAAAAAAAAAATAAAAATCAGTGCATAAGACTACCTAGGTTGAATTACATTTTCTGCCAGAAGAAGAAAACATCATTGTCTCATCACAGTTCATTTAATCTGAGAGGAAGCACAAATGAGGCTTCTAATTTCTGAAGGAGATGAGTCTCCAAATCAAATACATCTGTAGACTGATAAGTACTCCAGGGAAAATCTTGAAAACAATATGTAAATTTTTTCTGTACCATTTTCTTTATGAGCAGAGAGAAGAAATTGTTTCCCCTTACCCGCTAAAATATGCGACTTTACTTTGAACAAAAGAATATTATAAAGAGTTACATTTTGACTGGCTAGACCTTTCCAGAAAAGGTCTTAAAACTTAGTAAGAAATGAAAGAAAGAAAAAGCACATCCAAATATATGCTAACATAAGTGATGTGCCAAATATTTTCTGCATTCATTGCCCAATGAACAACCTTCATATAAATCCAATACATACAACAGCACACAGTTCAGTAAGCTTGGTAGGCACTCCTACATTAACAAGGTATACAACATTTTGGCCTTGTAAAATTATTACCTACATTAGATTATTTCTCTCTGTAAGTAAAGGAAATTTCTACTTGCATACGTTGCCTAGACATACAAAACGTAAATGGAACTTTCTGAGGTGGGTACAGTACATGTCCAATGGCTGTAATTCCAACCTTTTTTCTAGCTTATCCTGTTTTGTTTTTTTTTATTTCACAACACAAATTAAAAATATGCAAAACCCACTGTTTTCTAAGGAAAAACACTGATTTTCTAAATTTCAAAATTACTTTAGACTYTGACATAACTACTATATGTATAGAGTAGTTTCATTTTTGAAACGCTGGAACAAATCTCTAATAGACAAAACAGTTTAGTGAACCATTCCATAAATACAGGGATTAGTTTCATGACAGAAAAAGAGTATGACCTTTAATAAGGCTTATTTATATTCACAGCTTAAAGATCTAGAGTTGTCCATGGCCTGAAGTCAGGTAATCTGGCTGTGCACTACCGAAGTCTTCATAATCAAAGCTTTCATTGCTTTAAATGGTCTGCACGACCAGTCTTTACTGTTTTAAAATTACCTTTCCAAACTTGTAAGAAGCAGGCATATAGCTACCCAAATCCCACCAAAATATTATAGTATCTCTGCTGCTGTTGAAACCTTTAGGTGAAAAATGGACTAGGACTTTGCCACTTTTTGTGGCACAAAAGCAAGGTTGTCTTTAGCTTCTGCCCAGGAAAATGTGGGATGCAGCAATAAGAGGCTCTGGGAAGAAGGATTCAAAGAGGCAGCTATGTATCAGATAAAGTGGCAGAGACTCACAAAACTTCGAACGAGGAGTTCTGGAGTAAGAATGACTACCAGAAGGAAAATATTTTTTCCCTCTCTGTGTCCAGAGCCATCCAATTTTACCAAATAGTTAGCAAAGAACAGGATTAAAAATGAAGCATCAAGATTAGAGTATTGATGCCACATTTTCAGTATCAAGAGGAAAAGAATGAAAAGGAGGAAAGAGTGATGTATGTTCCACGTTCAAGGTAGTATTATCTGTATTCTGACTCTGTAGGAGTATTTTCCTACCTGGGAATACAGCTCAGAATTAAATTTCAATATTAGATTAGTTCTCATTAGATTCCTGAAATGAAAAACCTCATCTGTGTTGTCACTAAATGAACTGTGGTAGAACAATAAGGTTTCCAGCTCCTGGCTTTTCACCTGACTTAGTCTCAAGGGAATTTGTTTTTCATACTTACCTCTGAGAATTGTCTGCTAAATATTCTAGGACAAAAAGTGATTATAGTAAGGATTTGAAAAAGTAGGGAAGTGTAAGAGAGAGAGATTCATGATTTTGAGACAAATAGGACTATTGAGAATAGAAGGAGAGACTACAAGCACAGGCTATTCCCTCTTTTGTGTTTGTTCTGAAGCCAGAACAGTTTATTACAGCTATTATATCCATAAATAAAGAACAAGTGAGAAGATACAGGATATAATGGAGGAGAAAATTATGGAAGCTGCAGGAAAGATAAGAATATACACTGAAAGCAGGCTAGGGAAAGGTACACCTTGATCTAACACAGAAAAATAAGCAAGCATTAAGACCAAGAAGGAAAAAAATATAATACAAGATATTAAAAAAGAAAGTTAACCAACAATGTTACCACAATCATATTAACCTCCCTTGTTCCACCTAAACTTAAACTGAACATAATTATTTAATTTCCTTACTATGCAGAAAGGCTTGGAGGAAATGTGTGATATAACAGTTTTGGTTTGTTGGTGTTTTAAATCTTAGCAAAAATGTTCCAACATAATAGATCTATGTCACAACAACAAATTCTAGGGTTTTTTCCCTCTGATTAAGTGAATGTATTTTTTCTTTCTGTTTATTTCGTAACACTAGTAAATTTTTATCCTGTAAGCACATACTCTTAATGGAACATGATCAAATTAAGCTTCAGTCTTAAGCTTTCTGATTATCTTATTTTCAAACAAACTTTCCTAGCTCCAGTGGGAGTTATTGCACATGGTAAAGAGAAAGTGAAAATTAAAGTTACGTCCTCCATAAAAGAGAAGTGAAGAGGAGCCTTAGACTTTTTTTTTGAAAGAGAGAAGGAAAGAAGAAGAAAAGAAGGAAAAAAAGAAAGAAGGAAAAAAAAGGAAAAAGCAAGAAAGAAGACAATGTAAGAAAGAAAATGGAGTAAAAGAAAAGTTTTGTAAGACTGAGGAAATGATATGGATATCAAGTTTTCAAGTTTCGGTCTCCAGTCTATGCCAACTCATTTATTATTAAAGCATGACATTCCTGAATCGCTTTCAACATATTCCTTGTTAATGAAATTATTCAGATACTCACAAGAAATAGTATTAGAAATAAGCATTACTGCAAATATATTTCCCATCAGAGCATCAGACAGCATAAAGAAAACATCATGCAACAATTCTGCCTGTCAATTTTTTCAGAACTCAAAGAGAACCACGGGAGCTGTTGAATTTACTTGTTTATTTTGTTTATATCTACAGTGTGAGACACTCATTCCAAGTATTTTCATCCACATACGAGGTGAAATACTACTTCTGTTGAAATCAATGAGAGTTTTGCTATTGATTTCAATGAAACCACAATTCTAGTCACTGTTTGCAGTCTGTTTCGGGCCTTAGAGACATTCTTAAAAAAAAAAAAAAAAAAAATCAGGCAAACTACACCACAGGGATCCAACACATTATCGTCACGTTTCATTAGGCAAAAGGGAGAAATGTTTTCATTCTATGGGAAAACTGTGCTGTTTACCTAGTGCAACAATTTGTACAGAGTCAATCTGAAGTGCTCATCAACAAGTGTTCTGGGCAGACTTCTGATGTTACAGTAGAAAATGGGTATACTTTTTTTTTATTGATTTGGTTACTAATCTCATTATGGCAACTACGCATAGCCCATTTTCAGTTTTGCAAAAAAGGAAGAGTAAAGCACACATGAAACGTTAGCGTATGAAACATCGGTAAAACCACTTTTACATTACGGCAATTATATGCAATTACAAAATGACTGCGTAACAGGAGTATTTATCACACTTTTATCCACGTATTTTTTCCTGATTTATTCCCATATAGCTGACATGGTATAAAGATGGGCAATTACTCCAACGCACTTTCTCAGTGCATCACCACCCTGAACGCCTTGCTCTAACCYGGAGCGCAAACCACCCCCCTTCGCAGCGCAGGGGTGCCGCTCTCCTACACAGCCCTGGGCATCGTTTAAGCCACGGGCTTTATCCAGCCACTACCATTGAGCAAGTTCTTCCCCAGCTGAAAAGCAACCAACAGTCCAGCAAACAACTTTACCCAAATGAAGAAWTTTTAGGCCTTTTCAGTAAAAAAGGCTATTTCAAGGCCCAACGAGGTCTAGCACGCAGCTGCTCACGTCCYTTCCCTACAGAAGGAAAAGGGACGGAGCCCCAGCGAGCACCCGGCAGTCTGACGAGCTCGGCTTCGCCCCCGCAAACCTACAGCAACCGGCGCCGAGGCGTCACAACCGCGGGGTAACGGGGCACCGGCCCCCGCCCCGCCCACGCGGCCGCTTCCCCCGCCTCCCCGGCCCCGCCGCCGGCCGGCCCCGCGCATGCGTGCCCGCTGGCGCATGCGCGCCTGCCCCCCAGCCTCGGCGGAGTGGTGCGAGCCCGCCTCAGCGCCCTTCCTCGGCCTGCCCGGCCGCCGCCGCGCCCGGCTGCCCYGCGAGCACGCCCCCCTTCCCGCCCGCCCACCGGCCGTCGGACAGCGCCCCTGCTTCGGGCGGGTGAGTAACGGCAGCGGCCCGCGGAGCATCTGTTCCGGCGGCCCGTCGCTGCACCGCGAGCGCCGCTGCCGGCCCCGGGGGCTGGGGAAGGGGTAGCGAGGAGGCGGGCGGGCCGGGCGCCGCGGCGTAACCCTGGGCTTCTCAGAGTCGGGCCCTGCTGGGGCGCTCCTTGGGGCCGGGAGAGGCCAGGAGAGGAGGGGAAGGCGCCCACCCCCGCCCGCAGCCCTTGCCGGAGGGGCCGGGGACGCCCCTGCGCGGTGCCCTCTCTCCTCGCTCCTGCCAAGGCCCCTCGCCGCGCCCCTCGCCCGCGGCAGATGCTCAACTTCTGGCAAGGGGCTGGTGCTTGGCTGAAGGCTCCGGCGCTTGGCTTGTCAGTGTTAAAAGTGTGAACGGTAATTTGGTGGCTTGCTCAGGGAAGGGGAGGAACGCGGCAAGCTGGCTTCGCTCCCCTTTCTCACTTTCAACTCTTGTCGAACAGCCTCGCTCTGCATCTGCCTGTGCTGTGAGCTGCCCCGGGAAGCTGGTTCGCAGGTAGCTCCCGATGCGGAAGCAAGCTGAAGGTGGCTTTCTTTTCATGGTCCACAGCTGCTCCAAGTTAGGTGTGTGTTTCGATGTCTTTTCAAACCAGGAGAACGCTGGCATGTTGAAATAACATACTCGTCTATATTAAATATAATTTAATGCTGGAGGCTGTCTTACCACGTTTAGAACAAGAAAATGCAGCAGGATTGATTTTTGTTCTTGCTACTGTCTGTCTTAAATTCAGATCTGGTTAGCAAAAAGATCACATTCCCTGTTTTGTGAATGATATAGTTATCCATGTTAGAATTGCCATATTTCAAATACCTCTTTCTAAATYAGGTGGACCAAAATGAAACCTTATATTATTGGAAGTGCTTAAAAATAGATATATTTAATATGTAAGCACAGCTATAAAGTGTCTGCATGCCATATGTAATGTCTTCTTCCATCTTTAATGATTTTCAAGGGCTTTTTGAAAAAGACTTTTCCTACGCAGACACTTTTTGAGAAATTTCCCAGTTTTTCTAATACTAGAAACACTCCCGAGGCTCTCACAAGGAAGATGTGGTCAGCCTCTGTTGCTTTTTTTTATTATTWGTGTTCCCCAGGCCAGAATGTGCTATGTAAATGCGGTGGTTTGAACAGACTTTTATCAGCCCTCGGGGAAGTTTACTAAATCTCACCTGGTCAATCACTTGGGAACCGAAGTAATGTTTCTAGGTGCACATCTGCACTGTAGCTCCAGAATGAAGGGCTTTGAAGGCCTAGAAGCTACAGTCTGTCTAAAGCTTATCTGTCACTTCAGAGTCCTCAGGTTCTTCGAGCTGGGAAATCTTAGCAGAAGCTAAGCTTAGAAAACTTAGTTGAGAAGCTTTGATACCGGCCATGGGCTACCAACCTCAGTGATTTTTGGATGACCTTACCCTTGCATCAAGAAATTCAGATTTTCAGAGCTCTCTTCTGTCTTGAATTTTCATTTGTTATGTTTAAGGAACATCAGAACAAATAAATTATAGTATTTGATTGTTCTTACCAAAATAGATACATCTGTTTTATCTGACAATACTTTCTTTACATTGCGTATTTCTCTTTTGGAATCAGTAAAACTGGAAGAAACAAACCATAGGATGGGGTATGGAAACTTCAGTTATYGTATGACCAAAATGATCTAGAGTAGTTAAACCCCTTTTTTTTTCTCTGACTAAAGAAACATCCTTATTTTGGAAAACGTGATGGGGGAAAAAAAGCTCTGTTGTCATCTGTCCGTCTGTACCCTTTTTTCTTCATGTAGTGGAAAGGGCAAACAGAAGGTTTGCCTGCAGGATAGCTTAAGGGTATAAAAAGGAGCAGTGAGGGAGAAAAAAAMCCCATCACTGTCAAGTATGAGCTTGAATGGGAGAGGTTATCCTTGAGGCATGCTTGCTATTGAGTTTGGGGAACGGTTTAGAAAATACTTCAGCTTTTTTCACGGATGTAACTTTTTTTTTTCACGGAGGTATTTGTTTTAGGAAAAACAGCTGGAGTACTACTGTGATAAGTTTTATACTATTTATTCCCATATAAGAAATTAATTTGGAACAGAGATGGTCGTAGAGGGATAAATATACTTACATTTATTTGGGGCCTTTAAGTCTCTACAGCAGCTTACAAACTAAAACTAAAATAACTGTGTAAGATCTTTTTGGAGAAGGGTACTGAATGTTATGGAAATATAGGTTCTACCCTTTCATGGTAAAGCTTCATATTTTTCTGATGTGTAATGAAGGAAATTGTAGTATCTGTAATCATAAAAGGAGAAACCAAAAGACATCAGTTGACTTCTGTGCTTTTGGTCTGGACCTGAAGGTAACAATTCGTGRTTTGGAAAAGTGTGTGTGGTAGTAAAGAGTACATTGACAGAGTTAACTGAAGATCCTGACTTCTTTAGGCACCTTTCAGTGGAAAATTTGCGAAAGGACTTTACAGTATGGAGTGACTGGGTGATTTAAGAAAAAAAAAGTAAACAAAAATCTAAATTTATTTTACAAATATGTAATGTAACACACAGGTGAAGGAAACAATTTTAATTTCACAGTGGTGACCTCTGAGCTCATTTTTACCACTCCGGAACTAGATTTAGGGATGATAATTCTGTAGTCAGGTTCCGTTCATTAGCTGTGAACTGGATTGATAGAAAGGATCTGGAGCACAGGTCTTATGAGGAGCGGCTGAGGGAGCTGGGGTTGTTTAGCCTGGAGAAAAGGAGGCTGAGGGGAGACCTTATCGCTYTCTACAACTACCTGAAAGGAGGTTGTAGCGAGGTGGGTGTCGGTCTCTTCTCCCAAGTAACAAGTGATAGGACGGGAGGAAATGGCCTCAAGTTACGTCAGGGGAGGTTTAGATTGGACATTAGGGAAAACTTCTTCACTGAAAGGCTTGTCAAGCATTGGAAGAGGCTGCCCAGGGAAGTGGTGGAGTCACCATCACTGGAGTTATTTCAAAGACATGTAGATGTGGTGCTTCGGGACATGGTTTAGTGGGCATGGTGGTGTTGGGTCGATAGTTGGACTTAATGATCTTAGAGGTCTTTTCCAACCTTAATGATTCTATGAAAGCAGAAGTTTTTGGAAAAAGGATAGGGAGCAAAATTAAAAAAAAAAAGGGCAAATAAAAAAAAAAACAACATTTTGAAAGTCACACTGTATTCAAATGTGTTCCCTTAATCTCAGAAAGAAAGGATGTAGTGGAGCTGAAACAGCACAGAAAGGAAACACCTCAAAAATGTTTAAATGTATCCGGTGATAGGGATACAATATACAGATTAGACAGACTAGAAATTTATCTAAAGGAAAACTCAAGAACCTGATAGAAGCAATTAAATTATTAGTGATGTAGAAAATGTAAATAGTGATAATTAAATGTARACAAAAGCTTGCTTAATCTCCCTTCTAATTTGGGAACTAGGGGCATCAAATTAAACTAGCAGATGAGTTTCTAAATGGAAGGTGTTGTTTCATGTTGTACGAAGAAATGACCTTTGTTCAGGGAGTCTCTGATCCACAAATAGCTGAAGATGCCTAACCATTCTGGTAAAGCATTGCTGTGTATTGGACCTGTTCTTTGCCCATAGSCAGAGACTGGTGATCTAGACTAACTTGTTCTTCCTTCTGACCTGTTACAGATGGATTTTTTCGTTCTTTTAAAATGAATTCACTAGGCAAGAGAAAGAGCTTGAACTACTTACATTTTTGGCTAGTACACCAACATGGGTCAACAAACTTGGGGTTAGAATCCGAAAGGTGCTACTAGTTAACGAGTCATCATATGAGTCAGAGTTAACTGTCTGCSTGTGAGCTTTTAATCTGCATAAAGCTGAAGTTATTCAGGGTGACTTTTTCCTACTGAGAAAGGGAATTGCTGTTAGATCCAAATGCACCCAACAGACCAAGGCAAGATACTTCATAAGTATGTAGGAATGACCTGTGTACCTCAGTAAATTGAAGTCAGATTCTAAAATTTGGATGTCCATGACAGAAATACAAAATCACAGCTATGCTATCTCTAATAGCTGTTGAATCAGAAATGTATTCTAAGATTTTTTCCAGTTCCAAATATAGAAATAACTTCAGGTAGCTGTTTCACCCGGAATGTTTGCTCAGTCTGTTTCCCCAATATTACTGTTCTGCTGTGGCACTAGCGTTGATGAGCATAATTTATCTGTCACTGTCTCTAAAGAGTAGCTCTGAACAAGATTAAATGACATAATGCAAGCATTGCCAACCTGTAGCTCTTCAGTGCAGCTTTTACAGTGCAGGTATCTATGACAGGGCTGAATTATGTCATCATCATTGAGACTGATGTCTCCCCAAAATAAAAGCCTTTACCATAGGTATCATTTTAACTTGTTCTAGAAATTTTGTACTTTGATGCTGAGCCTCTGTATAAGCATACTAGAGGTTCATAATGTGCTATGGTAGACCAGGGTCTGTCCTGATGCTATTCAAATTTTAGTAAGTATGCTACTCATTTTTTAATATACTTTGATGATAAACATTCCATTGAAAAAATACTTGTCGAAATAAGAACATGGAGCACTAAGATCAATTCCTGATACTTCAGAAAAAGCACTTCGATAGTCAAATCTTGATGCAATAGAGGAGGAATTTAGTAGCAGATAATGTCAAGCAAAGAATAAAAAGGAACAGTTTCTTCGATATGGAATAGGAAAGCCCAAATGAAAGACCTTATGAACGTTCGAATTATAGACATTACAGTCATGAATTCTTTTTTCCAGAAGAGATGAGATATAATAATAATTGCAGAAGTAATTTATCACTGGCAGTTCTGTATGTTGTTTGATGAAGATCAATAGCATCTGGGTTAAATTAAAGAAAACTGAATACATTAATGCATTAGCCAGGTGAATAATATTGTTTTCTTTAAAAAATAAAAAAACCCTGACCCTTTAGAAAACTTCAGTTTGTCTAATCCAAAAATTGGGTTAAACTCCCAGGGAGGGCTAGCATGATAGACTAGAAAGATGACTGAAAAGGTCAGTAAAAATAGTAGAAATCGTTTGAATGTATTTAAAGTTAATTTCTTATTAGAAGAAAAATGTTCTGGACTCTAAATAATCTCTTTGACAAAGTTCTAAGATCTTGGGATGGATTGTGAGCTATAAAAAAAGAACCCAGTAATTTGATGTAAAGTGATGTGAAATCCGTTAATGAAAAGTCTTAAATGAAGTACTAGAAGCATATATGCYGTAAAATAATTTTCTCTGACAGTAGCCAAAGGTATGGTTTCACAATCCAGTTGGGCAAAATGAGCAGCATCATTTTTGTTCTCTTCCCTTCCCCCATCTGTGCTATTAACTCATTTGTTGGCATTAGTGCTGTGATTGATACTCATTCAGCCGAGTCAGCTCTCTAATAAGGTAAAAGTGCATAGGGGTTTTTTTGTTGTTTATTTTTGAGATGTTAACAGGGTTTTGCTGTTGAAATGAATGAGTGAGCTTACTGTGAAAACCATGTGAATCCCAAAGGTAACTAAAAGTAGACAGCCGGATGAATGGATTAAGGTTGGAAATGGTAGCAGAACTTCCCTTTTTGTCAGTGTCATACTGCTAATCCAATTCAGGCTGTATTGTTAAAAAGCATATTCTAAAATTCCTTATCTAAGATTATCACAGCAGTAACTATTTGTTACTGTATATGACAACTGAGCTGTATGTTAATGCAATTCAACAGTAGTAAATAACATTGGTAGGAAACTAGGTAAGGTGTGATACTTTATAAGTATTTTAAAATGACCTGTGTATACCTCAGTAAATTAAAGTAAGATTCTGAAATTTGGAGGTCAGTGACAGAAATACAAAATCACAGCTATGCTATGTCTAATGGTTGTTGAATCAGAAATTTATTCTAAGATTTTCCAGTTTAGTGTTGTCAGTTTTATGCATAATCTTGTTCCACATAATTCTGTGGTAACCTAAATTTCATTAATCCTTTTCTCTGGCTCTCTTGTGTTTAAAGTTGAACAGGAATTAAAGTTATAAATAAAGTAATCAGGCATTCCATTATACTGATTTTATTCCCCCTACTTTCACACTTGCTGTGTACTATTGATCTTGTTTTGAACCTAGTCCTGGAGTTCTACATGGAGTGTCACACAGCTGTGACATGGTACTAACAGGCTGCCAGCAACTAACTTACAGGCTTTCTGGTTGGGGTACATCCTTAATGCTACCCTGGTTTTTGTTTACATAATTCAGAAAACAAATTAGAATTTTAGATCTATAAAGTTGCAAAGCATCATTGTTTCGAGTTTAATTTGCCAAAGTATGTAGTCAGTGTATTGGTTAACTAAACACGAAGTGGTTGGTCTGAAGCCAGTAAATATGTTAGTAAATAAAACCTGTATTCTGAATATAAGCTGTACTTCTCTCATATCCCATTTTGTCCTTTACTCTTGTTCTGCTACGTTATTCTTCTTACACGGCTTCTGCTTTTTTTCTTCTATTTTCTGTGCTATTTCTATCAGACTTGTCAAAACAAGGTAGTTCTGAAATAACGTAACCAGAATTTCCATTTCATGGGATTTATTTGGGTTAGGAAAACAATGAAGTTCAAAAGTAARATGCTTTATAAAATATGTAAGTCCTTGGTGGTAGAACCTCAGGACCTGACACACATTCTCAAATGCAGAAATGTGTTTTGTTCCCCCCCACCGCAAAGGGCTGTTAGTTATGCAGTCAGTGTATGTGTCACATTTGTCTCCATATTATTTCTATTATGTAGAAACTTTATGAAGCATTTCATACTGTTGAATTAGGTAGTAAGAAATCTGACTTTAAAATGTTTGTCTTTTGATCAGTTGCGGCCAAAATCCTTCTGTTCGGATTCTGAACTATGACATCATGGCAAGATTTCGCAGAAGAACATGCATCATTTTGTTGCTTTTCATTTTGTTTATTTGCTCCATAATGATGGCTTTGAAGACTTTGAGACCTGACAGAGCTGGCTTTGGGGATCCATTTGGACTTGGTTTGTTGCCTGAGCTTCAACAACGGACAGTGCTCTTAGACAATAAACAGAATTCACTAAATAGGGTTCAAGGAGATACTGTAACGCGTGTCAGTAATTTGCATAGTATTGCAGTCAATACTATGAAAGCATCTATGCCTCCTGTAAACAAGCTGGAAGAAGAGCCGTCTTCTCCTAATTATAACTTTCACATATTCTACTATAGTTGGTTTGGGAATCCACAGTTTGATGGTAAATATATTCACTGGAACCATCCATTGTTGCCACATTGGGATCCCAAAATTGCAAACAATTATCCGAAGGGAAGGCATAATCCTCCTGAGGACATTGGGGCCAACTTTTATCCTGAACTCGGATCTTACAGTTCCAAAGACCCTTCTGTCATAGAAGCCCACATGAAACAAATGCGTTCAGCTTCAACTGGTAATGAATGTTAATGTTTCAGCATGTTATTCATTTATCCAGCCTTAAATATGTGAATGAACACAACTGACCCATTCTTCCATTTTTCTATGTAATTCTGGAAATGTCTGAAACTAGTAAATGTCTTTGTATTTCTGAGTTTTAAATCCCAACCAAAACCTACTTCTTCAAAGCTGTGTCTGATGAGTGTAACAGCACAGAAACGTAAGAACTATATTTGTAATCCTGTAGGTGCATGTGTTTCATGACTTACTGTTAAGCACTGATAAYGTATGTAGAAAATACAGAAACCATTGCTAGAATATATTGTCTGTGTATTTTATTTTTGGAGATGAATACTTCAGTTTTAAGAACAGGTTTCAGTAAATCATGTTAACGTGGTTATGGAGCAGTCTGTTGAAATAGGAGCGGGTTTTTTTTTCTGAATTCTTTGTGTGTAATAACAGTTATGTATTAGTTCATATGTCAAAGAGCATGTAGGATTATAGCTTTTGTACAATTTATATTTTATGCACTGTATTTATAGGTGTTCTCATTAGCTATGGAAACGTCTAATTCAAACCTTCTTGAACTCGGGTACGATAGTTTAGATGTAGCTAATTATAGTTTATTTCTATGTCCAAAAGTATATTTTTTTTCAATACAAATTGATGTTCCCTTTCTTTAAATAAGATGGACAATATACATAAGAATATTCAATATATTTTTGGTGTCATTCTTTGTTGTTGGGCTTTTTGGTCCTTTTTATGTTCATCTTTTTTAAAATAAGCAGTCATACAGGCTAATATTAAACTCTGAACAGCTTCTGTAAATGTAGTTGGAGCAACATGACCAGAGCTCATCGCGTTATTCAGGGTGCTAATCACCTTGAATAGAATCACTTTCATTCACCTAATCATTAAGGTTTGATGTAACCGTTCTATTCCCATTATTAGTGTTTGCTTGTATAAAGTTTACTTCTTGGTTATTGTTTTCTCCTGGTTTTTAACCTAACCTGTATTTTGTACAGGGGTTAATACAAACGTAGGAAACTTCTCACGCTTTTCGGTAATATGGTAACTCCATTAACAGGAACACCAGCAACAGCGGGAAAACTGTTGCAGAGAAATCTCAGGTATTAGTTGTCAGTAAGCACTTTTTTAGTCTTACCTAAGCAAAATAATGCATGATAGTGTAATGAAAGCAGAGAGGGCACTTGTAGCTTTAGAAGAATCTGTGATGTTTCTCATCCTCTTAATACAACTGTGTAACAAAGCTGAACTGCTGGTGGAAAAGGCACCAAATACTAGGAAAAATGTTTGCAAAATAAATTTTTTTAGTAGCTTAAGTTAGTTTTCCATTTAAAACTCAGCAATGTGAATGAGTAGTTCATGCTTCCTGTGACTTACTCTTTGTAACATATTACTGATATTTGTCAAAAGTGATTTTTTTCTTCTGCTGTTATTCTGACTTACAGATTTAAGTACACTTGAATTTGTTCTCTTCYGTCTAGGTTTGACCAACATAAATCATCAACTTCTTTTCCTCATGTCATTACTTCAAATATAGCATCTTCTTTTTATAAGAATYATACTTTGTTCATTTTTTGTGTACTGTGAGGTTGACTATTTACAGTTTCTTCTTTTTGTCTCTTAGTCAATGTCTAATCCATGACTGCATTTTACATTCTGTCAAATAATAATTTTTCTTCTAGCCTTTTTTGAGGCTTTATCAAGGATGTTACAAAAGGAGAAAAATGTAAGTGGTTCTTTCAGCCAATATTGTGTAATGATCAAAGGCATATAAGAGATTTGAGCGGCAGGAGGCTCATGCAGTGCTTCCTTGTATTCTTCTTATATTTTACAATTCTTTCCTTACTTATTAATTTCCTAATTTTTAACAGATTAATACAATAGATTTTTTTCCTCAGATGGCTTGGTGAAATTTATTTTTTTGCACCTATTTTTGTTGTAGTCCAGTTTGAAGTCCTTCATTTGTCTTGAATGACTCTACTCTGGTTTTAAACATGTTTATGCTATTGTTTTTGGCATCGAGTCCATCCTTTTTTAGACTCCTGAAGCGGTATATAACTTTATTTTTTAACCACAGGAAAGAAAATACTACGTAGTCTTTCTCAGGGAAAGACGAATGCAACTGTGAATTTAGGTTCCTTGATGAACAACTCTGTCTCCTGAATTTTTCCCTGTTCCCTAAAGGTATAGAAGAGGGTCTTGACAGATGTTGTATTCAAGATACCTTGAGTGTAACCTGAGTTTGTTGCTGCTSTTCTGCTTGTCCTTTACTTCTTACTTATTTGAGTTTTGTCCTTTGTGTGAAATAAAAGTAAAATASTGCATTTTTCTTGTCCTTGAGCAGACTATCTCTTGTGATAGTTAGTCTATTATTTGTGATTCTCTTTTTGATAAAATGTGGAGAGAATATGCTGAGAGTAGTTCAACTAACTTCGCCTATGTATAGTAAGCTCAAATTTCTGGTTTTGATGTTAGAAGATGATTGTGTATTCACTCTAATTTATTCTTTCTTTTTCATAATTTTGGACTTGTTTGGAAATTGTTAGAAATGTTGTAATGTTAGTAAAATAGATGGAATTCAGAGCATATGCTTCCCTGTCTCAGTGACCTGATTTGTGTACTTAAATCTTTACCTRGTTAAAAAGAATCACGTTGATTTATTCTTCCATATGTTTTAAATAGTATTGTTATGAAATACTGATGTAGGAATATTTTCCTGTACTTCTTTCTGTCTTACCTTCTTCCTGATATTATTTCTAGCTACACACCTAATAGGTCTAACTTATTTATCTGACAGCATTTTATTTTAGAAGGAGAGGGTTTCTGAAGAGGTATGTCTTCTATTGCTTTCATGGAGAGCATCAGGAAAATTTACAGTATAGCAACATTGTATTTGTCATCTTTTTTGACAGGAATATTAACATCCTTAAATTATTCAGAGTTACTCAAGCATTCTTTTAGGTAATAAATTTAAAAACTAATTTCACAAGATTGGAAGCGTGGATTACACCACAGTAACTGCTTTCAGCAAGAAGGAAGGTTGTGGGATTACAGTCACTGCTTTTAATATGAAATGGTGGTTTTGTAATAGAGCCAGAGGTACAATGCAGAAATATGGTGGGGAATAAAGTTTCGTAAAATAAGAATCTCTTTGATCACGTGTACAGCCCTCATCTCTTGAGTGTTCTCTAACCATATGTATCGTGATTACTGTGGCATAACTATAATGCCTTAATTGGGACCGTTATCCTCCTCTTGGTACAACCTGGAGGTTAGGATGCTGTGCTGAAAAGTGGGAGGGAATGGTTCTAAGTGTTAGGCTTGAGACACTGAGCACACATCTGTTCCCTTGACAGATGATCTTACCACTGTTTTGTTGTCTTTAAAACAAAGAGAGAAGTTAAAATCCACTCTGAGAATACTGGGATTTCATAATTGGTTAAAAAGCAATGTGAAATTCTCATTTATATTATGTAGATTTCACATCAAACAATAATTATAACTCATGCCAATGYTAAAACGTACATTTTATATGTTAAACAACATTATTTAAAACTTAAGTTTTGTGTTTTCAGGTGTAATAGTGCTTTCATGGTACCCACCGGGTATGGCTGATGAAAATGGAGAACCAACTGATGATTTGGTGCCTGTTATTTTGGATTATGCACACAAATATAATCTAAAGGTRAAGTATTTTTAAGATGCATAAAATAGGACTACTTAGGGAAGTAAACCTTGCTAAGAATTTACTACATTTGACTCATGGTGTAGAGCAGGGAGGCTTGTCATGTAATGGTGGCTTCTGTTTCTGTCTTCTGTTACGCTGCACTTCTTTTGGGTCATAGAAGCAGGTGTAGGTGCCCTTTGAATTACACTGAATTTTGATAAGACCTAAGCAATATTGCCTTATAACTAGAATAAATATCATAATCTGCCTTTTTTTTCTGGTTTGGTTCAGATCTAAAGCTGACAGAATCTAAGGTATGATGTTGTGGRTTTTTTCTTTTTATTTTTAGGAAACCATTTTTAAAATTAGACAATATGTTGTTTTCAAATGAGTCTTGGGACTTGATGGAAATATTACATATTTCAAAATACTATGGAATACAATGATCTATAAGCTAAGGAACTTTGAGAAAGAAGAAAGACTAACCTCATTTTTTGCATTACCACATAACTTGCTGGCACCTGATTATAGAAGTCAGGAGCAAGCATCTATGAGTAATAAAGAGGGATTTAGAAGTTCTAGTTTGAATGAATGTCTTTATTCCAGAAGGTATCAGGAACACTTGCCTTGGACAGTAAGGTCAGAGAGGTGCTGCTCTGACTTTAGGTTACTCCAGGGCATGACAGGATAGAAAGGCTAAATTACCGGCTTCCTGAAATAGGTGAAATAACAAATCAGTTAAAGATTACGTGGATTGACCAGTAGAATCTAAAATGGTGGTTTGATATTGTTTATTTTTAGAGTAAAACTTGTATTTTCCCTTGGGATAAAGAAAACATGCRTTGCCTTTTAATCTTGCTAAATAATAAATTTGAGTTTTTAAATTATCTAAGTAGCTGTATATGTTTCATCTCTGAAGGGTGTTGTCTGTACTGGGGACTAAAAATACAGCCTGTTAATCTGCTCTGGTTTTAGTTGGTCATGCAAATCCAGAGTCTCAGAGAAATTTCCTGTCACTAGTAGCAACTGTAGATTCAGATGCAGATGACACCAAGTTGGGCAGGAGTGTTGATCTGCCTGAGGGTAGGAAGGCTCTGCAGAGGGATCTGGACAGGCTGGATCGATGGGCYGAGGCCAACTGCATGAGGTTCCACAAGACCAAGTGCCGGGTCCTGCACTTGGGTCACAACAACCCTAGGCAACGCTACAGGCTTGGGGAAGAGTGGCTGGAAAGCTGCCCGGGGGAAAAGGACCTGGGGGTGCTGGTTGACAGCCGGCTGAACATGAGCCAGCAGTGTGCCCAGGTGGCCAAGAAGGCCAACAGCATTCTGGCCTGTGTCAGAAACAGTGTGGCCAGCAGGAGTAGGGAGGTGATCATGCCCCTGTACTCAGCACCGGTGAGGCTGCACCTCGAATACTGTGTTCAGTTTTGGGCCCCTCACTACAAGAAGGACATTGAGGTGCTGGAGTGTGTCCAGAGAAGGGCGACGAGGCTGGTGAAGGGTCTGGAGAACAAGTCTTCTGAGGAGCAGCTGAGGGAGCTGGGGTTGTTTAGCCTGGAGAAGAGGAGGCTGAGGGGAGACCTTATTGCTCTCTACAASTACCTGAAAGGAGGTTGTAGCGAGGTGGGTATCAGTCTCTTCTCCCAAGTAACAAATGATAGGACGAGAGGAAATGGCCTCAAGTTGTGCCAGGGGAGGTTTAGACTGGATATTAGGAAAAATTTCTTCACCGAAAGGGTTGTCAATCATTGGAACAGGCTGCTCAGGGAAGTGGTGGAGTCACCATCCCTGGAGGTGTTCAAAAAACGTGTGGATGTGGTACTTCRGRACATGGTTTAGTGGGCATGGGTGCTGGGTCGACGGTTGGACTTGATGATCTTAAAAGTCTTTTCCAACCTTAATCATTCTATGATTCTATGATTCTTTGACAAGCAGGAGAGAAGTAGGAAGGTTAAATCAGATACAGAAGTAATTCTGAAACTGTTAAAAATGCTGTGTGAATTGCATTATCTGACATAAGTTACACATATGTAATAGTAAATTATTAAAAAGAAAAAAAAATAGTATCCTTCCCCAAAATTTTCAGATAATCTCATGGAGCTCACTCTGACCTAAAAAACTTGTTAACATTCAAGTCTCTCAAAGGAGCCAAGGCAAAATGAAATAAGCAACCAAGGAAAATGCATGTAATAGTATGGTAATTTCCTGGGCTGATGGTTGCACTTGATGATCTTAAAGGTCTTTTCCAACCTTAATGATTCTATGATTGGAATATGGTGGAACTGCTGGTATTGCTTGGAATAACTACTGCAGTACAGATATTAAGCATAGATACTACCAGGGAATGCTACCTTCACTGTAATGTTTTTAAACATTCTTGCACTAGTAAGTTACTACAATTAAGTGTTAGGAATGTCAGTAGACCAAAACCAACATAGAAAATACATTTCTATTATGTCTGCTAAATACAAGTTTGCTAAAAGATATGTCCTTTTGATTTGTCTGGTTTTGATAGTTGGAAATGAAATATGAAATTACAGTGCTCGTCAGCCTGTCCTGTCAGTCCTAGTGATACAGACTAACACTGTATTTTTCTATAGTTTGTACCTAATAGAGATAGGTATTGGCTCTACAATGGAAATTTGCCACTGTTGCAGAGTTGTTGAAGACTTTATTAAATCCATTCTGCTCTAAAATTGCTTCTGAAAAACTAGTTGCTTTGATTAATGTAATATACTCTTCCATTTAATTATATATATGAAAACAATGGTATTTTTACATTGAAATGACTTCACATACATAGGTTAAATAATTCCATAATCTCCAAGCTTGAAATTCAGAGCAGTAGCAGTACATTATATTAGATTTAGTTCCAAGAGTTTATTGCTGTTGATAAATCTATAAAATTTTAAATTAAAGTTTTCATATCCCATATCTTAAAATCTGTTTTGACACTGAAAACTCTCCTTGGGGAATTATCTATAGCAAATTTAGTACATAAATTAAATATTAAAATGTTTCATTGGTTTATCAGTTCTTTGACATTTGAATAAGCAATATTTTATTTTAATTTTTAGTTTCTGCTGTAGTTTTTTAAGTTGTCTGAAGCATGCTTACTACTCGCTGTAGCCTAGGGAAAACAAAAGCAGTGTTTTGTTTTGATGTAAAAAACTAAATATTTACTCTATTACTARACTTCCTTGGATCTGAAGCTTCTAATCTTAGCAGTGCAGGAGTTGAATTAGGGTTGGATTATTCTCAAAATTGACTAATGAAAAAGTTTGCTCTCTAAAGAAGAACAGTATTTAATGTGACTCGTGCTTGCTTCATATAATACGCGGTGCCCATGTATTCAATAGTATTTTACATTTGTGTTGCTCTTACTATGTTTTCATCTTTCAGGTCACTTTTCATATTGAACCTTACAAAGATAGAGATGATCGCAGTATGTACCACAATGTCAAATACATCATTGACAAGTAAGTGCTTTCAGAATGGTTTCCTTTGGGGTTTGTTACATGCTGGTTTAGGGGACTTCTGTATATTATCTAAAGCTTGGAAGAATATATAAAAATGTGTACTGAGACTGAAGAAAACTATAAGAAACTTTGTTCATGTTTCAGTGGTACAAAACTCAGTCTGTTTTTTAAATACTGAAGTGTGAATTTTACATAGATACTCAAATGTAAATTGCTTTCAATGTTCATTAGTATCACATGATACTTCAGATTAAAGAGTTAAAGTATTAGCTACATGATATATAAATTAAACACACATTTTTATAGTGACAAACTAGCAGCTAGAGCTTTAATATGTTGACCTCTAATGATTTTAATTCAGCTTGACAACAAATTCTGTACAGCTACTAGTTGTTTTATCAATGCTACTTAGGCTGTCGTACTTCATACTGAATTAGAGAAGTGCTTTACAGAGGAAGCTAATACCTATAGCACAGTTTGACACTAAGTTACTAATTTGTAGTAATTTAAAGGTTCTTTGCAGATTCATTGTTTAATACTTCAGCAAGCACTGGATTGAAAATGGATATGAATTGCTTTGTTTTGAAGTGCATGCACTGTCTTTTTAAATGAGTTTTTAGGAAAAGTCTTCAGCTTAGATTGTAAAACAGTATTTTCCAAATGGCAAATTTTGTCTTAACGATACTTGTTTGCTTTATAGATATGGAGGCCATCCAGCCTTTTACAGGCATAAGACCAGCACAGGCAGATTTCTTCCCATGTTTTATGTTTATGATTCTTACGTAACAATTCCTGAAATATGGGCAAATCTGTTAACTGTTTCCGGATCCCAGACTATTCGAAATACTCCGTATGATGCRTTATTCATTGCACTTCTTGTAGAAGAAAGACATAAGCATGACATTCACAGAAGTGGCTTTGATGGAATGTACACGTACTTTGCCACCAATGGCTTCTCCTATGGCTCATCTCATCATAATTGGGCAAGTTTAAAAGCCTTTTGTGATAGTAACAACTTAATGTTTATTCCAAGTGTGGGGCCAGGGTATATTGATACCAGTATCCGACCATGGAACAACCACAACACCCGTAACCGTGTCAATGGGAAGTACTATGAGACTGCCTTCAGTGCAGCCCTTTTGGTGCGACCAGAAATTATTTCTATTACATCTTTTAATGAATGGCATGAGGGAACTCAGATTGAAAAAGCTGTCCCCARACGGACTGGACAGGTGGTTTACCTTGATTATAAGCCCCATAAACCAAATGTTTACCTAGAGCTTACTCAGAAGTGGTCTGAGAAGTACAGAAAAGAACAAGAACAGTGGCTTATGTGAGGTGTTGCTGCTGCTGCAGTTGTTTCCTAATGCATTTACTACATTGAGAAAGAAATTGAGAGCTGAAAAATCTGTTATTAAATGTCTATTGTAGATATGTTCAATTAGATCTCTTGAATGTATATGCACTACTACTGAATTTGAATTTTGAAGAGCAAAAAGATAATGAGAATATTGGCATTTATGTCTTATTGGATATTGTAGTTCAAGATTATTCAGGGAAAATGCTGGGTTGTTATTTGTTTGTTGTTTTGTTTTGTTTTTTTTTTAAACTTTGTAATTTGCATGCTGAACTTCCAGAACATCTGCATGGGATAACTCTATATGACCAAAGTAGAACAAAAATTTGGCATAGTTATACTTACTTCCTTTATTCTTGTAGTTGTGTTTCTAATCAAAGTGATGCTGTAATCTAAGTTTTTATCATGACAGCTTCTTGCAGGATGCATGTCTGTAGTGTGTGGAATAATCTGTATCTACTGTTTTTAATGCTTTGCACACAGGGAGTTCTTGACATATGACTAGCTTGTGGTAAAAACACTGAAGAGGTATGTGTGATGCAACATTAGTGGTTTTTGTTTAAAAACAAAAMCAAAAGTATTTGAAAGATTGAGTTCCAAAGAACTGCTGAAAGATTTCTAGTTTACTTCCATTTGTTCTGTTCAGTACATGGTGCAGACTTTTGCAGATTACTGGATGCTGATCAGTAACATATTTTTTTCTATGTTACTTTGAATTTAAAAAAAAATATGTTTGAAACTGAGAGTGGAAAAGATTTTTTCTGAGGGGGGGAAAAACCACTAACCATGCAAAAAAATATACTAAAACTTCCATTGTTATATGTTGTCTGCTAATTGACTGCAGACACAGATCTAGTGTGTTTTTTTAAATGTTTAAAGATTCTAAAGCTAATATCTTACTAGTCATACAATAAATATAATTTTAGGAAATGCTTTTTTGTTTCTGATTCAGGAGCAGTCTCGTTTGGTAGCAATGACAGCAACTACCCATTAGTTTAATTTGAGCTCTGAGATTTCTATTTTTCATATAGTTCATCTAGTTGTTCCAGGATTCAAAACAGTAGATACTAAAATCTTGTTATCGTTCAGATAAGCTCCCTACCAACATTACCTTTAATACTGTGGTGTGGCTGGAAATGAGTACTTTCAGACCTAAGAATCTTACCTTTCAAATGTTGTGATTAACTGTTTTCTTAACGAAGCTTGAAGGGATCAAGTCACATGGATGTGTCTCCTCAGCAATCCTTTTTTTGGCTTTTTCATACAACTTCATAGAAAAGTCCTGAATTTTGGAATAGTAGAAATTACAGTGTTTTGTTTATTTGCAGCAAGTGTTTAATCTGTAGCAAAATGGCTTTTTTTAGTTGTTGTTTTTTTATTTATATACAAGGTGCTGATCCTGTGTTTTAGTTCATATGCTGGAACTGTTGTGACCACTAGAGTTCCATTCATTTCAGCAGGACCCATGGAAATTACACTCTTTACTCGGTTCTCACAGTAATCTGTCCTTGAAGTTACAAGGTGAATGTGAGGACTTCGGTTAAAAAAGAAAACAAACCAAAACACTATGTTTTTTCCAGAAACTTTTCTCATTCCAAATGAACATAAGCCAGTTACTACTAATATTTTCTAGAGTCTTTCTGGTATGAAAAAAGTTTGTTTATATATCTTTCACTTATTTACAGTTTAATTCTCTTTTCATTTCTCTGCAGTTTTTAAAGAGATGAGGTATCATATGATGCCTTCAGCTGTTTGAAAAAAATGCAGAAATTGGATCACAGATATATAACCTGGCATGTTGAAGTGTGCCTCTAGAGTTATTGGAGTCTTATTAATATATCTTCATAATTTTTTGCATTTTCCTACTGCATTTCTGCAAMCTCCAAAGTGCTTCTGAAAGAAATGTGTACTAATGCTGATTTTGTTTTACTTATGCTCAGGTGGATAAACTGAAGTAGATACAGGTATGACCACAGTCACAAAATATTGTCTGAGACATATGAAGCACTTACTAGACTTTTATAATTTCCAGGTTAACCACTCACTCCCTTTATTAAGGAAACTGATTTATACGTTTTTACTATAAGTCCCTTAAATASCTATACATAATTTGGTTTTATAATTTGTTATATGTTTATGCTTTTACAGCCCAAAGAGCCCATATATTTATTTTAAGTGTGAGGGAATTATTAGATTTTTACATATCAATATTGCATATATTATTAAAAAAAGTCTTCTGAAATCAAACCTTTTGAAAGGACAAGTTTCTGTTTTCCCTTTGCTTAAACTTTTGTAATCCACCGGTCTTTTCTCGCTGTAGTTGTCTGAGCACTTTACTAGTCTTGATAACCTTGCACTCTGCTGTCAGGTCCTTACTTTCTCCCAGTGGCAGTTTATTTTTGCCATGACTGTAAAAGTTGCTCCTTTTGTTGCTGTTTATAGAAGAAATGTTCGACATTTGTTGTAGAGTGTTGTACAACTGAGGTGATCTATCTTTTTTAAAATATAATTTATGGTAACAGTGTAATGGATCTTCATTACTCTGAAAGACTTCTGTAACTGCTGTAAAGGTATCATTTAGCCCTTGCCGTGAAGTGGGATGGGCCATAACACACTGGTGTCTAAAGGGATCTTTAGAAGAATTTACAGAATTTCTGTAGAAAAGAATGAAAATTAAGTGTCTAGAAAGTCATCGCCCCTGAGCACTTACTGTATTTTTATGTGCTTGATGTGTTTTAAAATATAAATATGCAACCCGATAAAATATATCAGAGTTTAAAATTTAATTTGATAATCCTAAGGAGAGCTGATGGAATAGCAGCTACTAGAAACCCCCACCTGTCTGCCTAGTGCTTTCTCTGTACTTAGAGCAAATATTAGTGCTACTTGTTATAGGGGATGGAGAGTTTTGCTGATGGACTGCTGCTGCAGTCATGATAGCTTTTGGAAATCTGAGTAAAAATAGGTCTGCGGGAGAGGATTTGTACAAATGCAAAGGAATAAGATTGTTACAAGTGCACGGTTATTGGGGTGAGGGAGGAGGAAGGTGAATGTATTTAGAAGGTGATTGCTCCAGCTTTACAGTTACAGTAAAAAAAAAACCCTCCAGTGTGCAACTAAAATTGGGAGGGAGGGAAGAATATTTGTTATGAGCTTCAGATCTGAAATAGAATTTAGAGAACATCTAGATTCTATTTCAGTTTGGCTTCACACCTCTATTATTTCTTAACTAATTGAAAAAAAATATTATAATGATTACTTTTAACATTTTTACACTGATTAATTGCATTTGACTCATCCAGTTATAGTATGTTATAGCACTTAGAGTGATATACTGCATTTATATAGATTAGGCAAGAAACACTATGGGAAGTTTTAATAGAGATCATGCCATGCTATGCCTCTGCAAATATAGAAATACCTGAAGTTATCGATCACATACTACTGACTGAGTATCCCCAGAGGGGAAATGGTTTCTGAGACAAGTAGCAAGTCTTTGCGGTAAAAGAGAATTTCTTTTTAAAAGAAAACCTATAGGTTCATTTCTGCTTCTGTCAGTTGTGATCAAGTAAATTATTTTAGTTCTGTGAGCTATATCAGAACTGAAGCTTAATACATCTTCTCTGAAATAAGAGTTTATATTAAATCTTGTATAGTAGTGCATGTTTCTCAGATCTGTAAACTTGTACTGAATTTTGAGGGAAAGAACATATGCAAATGCTGTTACTATTTCAGTGGCAAGCTGTAGATTATTGTGAATGTAGTTTCTGTACTGATGTTCATTGTGTTTGTCTAGTGCCTTTCTTTTGAGGTGCCAATGATTTGTCTCTTAAGAGGTTGTTGAAGCAGAAGGGTATTTAGTGAACTCACTTTTATTATGAAACTTGATATGTATACACTCTGCGTAGTTTGAATTAACACATTTTACACATGGCTCTTGGGTTCTCTTGAAAACATTTCACAGTAGTGTTTTCAGCACTGTTGCTAGTAGGAGAATATCTCTGGGCACATGGACAGGGACGTACTGTAATTTAGGGCAGGGTATTTTTGTAAATATTGTGTAGCTAAAAAGATGAAATAAAGTATTTACAGACAAACTATTTACCACTTAATGTAAGCTGAAGATCTCTCTCCCACTTTTAAGGTATTTTACAAGTATTGGTTCTCATCTTTCTACTTGCTTAAGATAGTGTCAATATTTCATTCCTTTTTTTATCTTTTACTTTTGACCAGCATGTTAAATGTTGCATAAACTTCTAAAGTGGTTGTATTTCTAAGACTTCATAGTTGTAACATTCAGTAAAGAGAATCCACAAGATTATTGGCACTGCAGAAAAGCCTGGTACGAGTTTGATATTGTATAGGTAGGATTTTGTTGTGAATGGGTAGTGTATCTTTGCTATGTATTGAACATGAATAAAAAAAAGTACATTTCTTTTAATACCCTGCCTGACTGTGGCAGAGATGCATTTGCTTACATGCATATATAAAAACAAGTGTGTGTGTGTGTGTCTATTTATATGTATTATATATGTGCATATAACTGAAGTCATAATTTTTGAAGTGCTATATCATTGTATTAAAATTACAGTCTGGATTCTGCTACTTTTAAGTAAGCAATGTTTTTAATTCCCTATGATGTTTACAAAAAAACCTAGTTGCTTATGTATGAATACTTTCATGAACAATAAATATACGCCCAAAAAGTGTGATTAAAATGGAGTGTGTGATAATAATTTTTTAATAATATGAGTTTTAGAAAGTGAATTTTTACTTTTCTGTTACAATATATGTGTATAATTTAGTAGACTGAAAACAACAGGCTTATCAGAATGTTTTTAAACAATGCTCCTGAAGTTTTTAGGCCTATTTTTATTACATCTTATGAGGCTACTAAGTGAGTTCACTAGTCCATAGTGTTGCAGATACTTTGAGTCCCGAGGTACAACTGTATTTTGACAAAGTAAAACTGAAGTTTACAGTTCATACAAAAGTTTAAGAGGGATGGATGCACAAATAATTAGCCTCAGAGGGGAATGGTTTACAACTGAATACTACAATGGGGTCAAAGAAGTATTTGTTGCATTCTGATAGTATATTGTGCTGTTTGGGTATAAAAACTCTAGAAGGTAAGGGTTGCCATTTTACTTAAGTTTCACAGAAATGTGAAATTACCTTCTTGGTGTTTGAAAAATATGTCTTGTTATTCCCAGCAAACTAACTACATTGGTAAGAAAGCAATTAAAGCTAATTCACACACATAGTCAGTACTGTRTATTTCTGTATGTGAATCAAAAGTATTTTAAAACGTTGAATAATTTCATCATTTCATATTTCCTTTGTGTATCACATTGGAAGTGACTCTTCCCTCTAGTTAAGGCAGAATATTTTGCTCCACGATGCAAATGATTTCCTGAAAGTTTCCTGTCTCAGGRAATGCAAAAGGTAATCAGCACAAGGTGTACTTGGAATTTGAACTTATGTATGTACTTTAGTAGGAGACTGTGAAGTACTTCTGCATTTTAGTAGATAAAATATCTCCTAGGGTATTTCATGTCGCTTCATGTGAATTTAGTAGAAAGAAGAGAGAGATAACAATGGAACAGTATTTATTGCCTTTTTTGTTTATCTAATCTGATCACTTTCTATACAGTATATGGAATGTATATTCAATAAATTCTTTGTGTGAAAGATAAGGAAGAAAGACTAAGTTCATGTTTGTTTTCTTCAGTTGGGCAGTGTAGATAGAGGAAACAGTAGTACAACAAAGAGCATCTATAGCTTTCATTTTTTGAACTTCAGTTTAGTCACATTTAAAAAAACGCTGTGAAAATAATGGAATATCCAGAAGTTTAATACAATAAAAATTTGAAAAAATAATTCCCTGACCCACTTTACTGGTAGATTTGGAGTAAAAATATCTTGCGCTTATCATAATTGCTTCAGTATTTTACAAATAGAAAGGTACAGTCTGTTAAGCTGGAGTCAAGAAAGAAGATACTTACCATACAGTGTGATGATCGTATTGAAAGTGATGAGAATTCTTTTCTGTATATTCCATTATTGCTACTATTCAAAGCTGGCTTAGCACATTCAAAAATGGGGACTTTTTTAAAACAAATTCTGATCTTAGAATATATGTATGCAAATGTATGCACACACTTTTTTTTTTTTTTCCATTTCTACATGAAAAATATAACTGCCCTTGTATGATAGAGGAAATTTAGTGCAGTTTTAAGCAGTTCTCAGATCTGTGCCTGTCAGTGATCATGGAGTGATCCAGAATGGCTCTCGATCCTAGTAGTTAAGCAGTGTGGATAGTCAGAAGTAATCAGAGTATTCAAGTTCACTTCCTACAATCTTTTATCTAGAAGTATGGGTATAAATGTACTGAGCTTTTCATAATTAGGGAATTTTGATAATGATTAAATGGAACTGCTTTCAACATAGATTATAATGTAACAAAAGTGTACACTGACTGACTAAAAATCCATTTTTAGTCTATTTTATTAGATAATGTTGATGTCTGCTATTGCATTCAGAGCTGATTTAGCACTTTTAGAAAATAAGTTTTATTTTTACATTGCATCTCATCTCTATTTAGAATATATAAAAGACACATTTTTATTTGGTTAGAATAGATGTTTTATAAAACTTTGAAGAGGTGTGTTGCTAGCTCTGCATAGTGCTAACACAGTAACAGGTGGTTTGTTGGTTTTTTTCTTTTTTTAATACATTGAAATGAGCACTACGCATCTGAGAGCAGGACCTGGCCATCACAGCTGGTTTTATAACTTGAAGTCATTGCTATGGAAAATAGCACGATCTCTCAAGACTGATTTCTGAAACTGCAGTGTGATTCAACAAATAAAGAACAAACCAGAACTCCAGTTGTTTTTAGAATACTAGTGAAAAATTAGGCTGCCAGTTTGTTGTGATTTTAACGGAAGTTTCTTGGAAAATTGTCATGTGCTATGGTAGAAAATACTTTTATCATAAAGCTAAGATTGGCTACTCGTTAAGATCAGATAGCCAGTTAAAGTTTGAGAAGTATGAATTTATATATTAAATATATATATATCAACAATACAATATTTCATAATGTCATTACCACTAATCAAAATATTTAATAACAATGAATACTTATTTTTAAAAGAGAAACACATTGGCACACAAGAAGCCAATAACCTCAGAAAGCAACATTGTCTATTAGTAACAATACTAAGATTTTTCAGGGGAAAAAGAAGTAGCCAGACATTTAGTTTGTGAGAAGCTCAGCAGTCCTTATGTTGCCTCATATATGATTCTTGGTGAGTACACAAATTTTATTCCACGTAAATGAGTGAAAGATCTACTTTCAAAAAATACATTCTGAAAGCACAAATGGAAATCAGCATTAGTCATACTTTAGCATACTAAAGGTACATCTGCTTTGCTATTTAGGTCCAGCCTTTGGCAAGCTTCCTGATCTACTACTAGCACTTGGAATTTGTTGCATATATTTGTACATTTTTTTAAAATGAAAACATTAGAGAACAAGCACAAAGGAAAAATTTTAAAATTCCATTGCAGTAACACGACATTGAAAAAATAAGCTGCATAGAAGTGAGGAAAATAGTTAAGAGATGTCAAAGTGATAAAGTGTCTGGAGGTTACATACAGACAATATAGCCATATTCCGATTATTACACCAATCAGAAAAGATTTTTAAGAGGACTGGAAGAAGTTCGTGTAGTTAAACAACAGAATAAAGAAAAGTATTAGAAATATAAGACATCTTTCAAAGGAAGTTTATGTGCAAATGATAAAACTAGTAAAGAGCGTAAGTTCTGTCATTAACGAAGGCAGGTTAAAAAAATCCCCCACCAAACTTGGAGGAACAACTTCCTAAATCTATAAAAATAATAATGTGTTTTGTTTTTTTTTTTCCCCAGAAGAAAATATAGCAAACCGTGTAAGGCAAGACATAATACAGTATTAAGACCAAAAAAAAAATACTTTGAAGACCTATATATTAGAGGCATCATTAATGCATATTTCTAAAACATGTCAGAAGCAGACAGAAAGCTGGTAGTCTGCTGRCAGAGCTGACAGATAACAGAGCAGTAAAAGGAGCTTTCTAAGAAGATAAGGCTGTAGCAGAGAAGGTTAAAGTGTTTTGTATCTATGTTTATTGCAGAAGAGATTAGAGAGTTTTCCATGCTGGATCCAGTCTTCGTTGGCGATTAATCTGAAGAAATATCCTAAACTGAAATGTCATACAAGTGATTTTTGAATGCATCGATAAAATGAACAGCAATAAATCACCCAGTCTCAATAGTACTAACTCAGGAGTTTTCAAGGAACTTAAATATGAGATTGTTAATCTGTTAAAAATGTTGTATACTCCGTTGCTTAAGTTGGGGTAGTCACATGAACAAATGGGACAAATGTGGTATCAATTTTAAAAAGACTTCTAGGAGGGATGCTGGGAACTAGACAAGTCTGAAATCCACGCTGGATAAAAAAATAGCAATAGATATTTAAGATAGACGTATTGGGTAATGTCAATATGGCTTTTCCACAGCAAAGTCATACACCACAAATCCATTGCGTTTTTGAAAGTGCAATTAAAAATGTGGTCAAGGACAAGAAAGCTTTCAGCAAGATACTTGGCTTTCAAAAGATGCTAAATTGTTAAGTAGAAGGAAGAATCTTCAAAAGATTAGTTGCTGGTAGAAGTTAAGAAACAGATAATAAAAATGTTTAACTTTCATAGCAGTGGGCAGGTACTGGTTAGGTCTCAAAGAAACCTGTATTGGGATTTTTGCTGTTCAGAAAGTAATTTTACAAAAAAAAGGTGTTTGCTAGTGATACACAATTTTTGAAGATAATCAAAATTAAAAAGCTAATTTTGTAATACTAACAAATTGGGTGATAAAATGACGGCTGGAAAAACAATATTGACGGATCCATATCAGTRAATACATACACAAAGCTGTATTACATGATAGTGGTCTCTTACTGCTTAAAATAAAGATTTGGCTGTCCTTTTTTCTAGTTCTATAAAAAATTAAGCTCAGTGATAGTAACCAACTTGAAAAAATTGAAAGTATCACTATATCGTTCTACAAATTTGCATTGTGCTTGTGTCTGGAATACTGGTTATCCCATTTTTTAAAAAAATTGAAAAGATAATGGAAGGATTACAAAAATTACAGATGAAAAGAGTTTCCAACTGAGGAAAAAGTACATTAGAAATACTCAGCTTCAAGAAAAATAATTCTTTAGAATGTGGTGATGGACTAGAATCATTGAATGCCATGAAGAAAATGAAGAGAGAACAATATTCTGTTCCTTATAACAAAAGAGGAGCATCTAATTAAATTTTCAGAAAACCTGTTAAAAAAAGGAAGTATTTTCTTCATTCAGTACAGTTAAATTATAAAACTGATTGATACAGGATATTGTAGAAATCAAAAGTACAGTAGGTGCAAATTCATATAGCATTGATGAGACTTTTACGTTGTTAACAGGGTGGCCCAGGTGCAACTTTTGCCTCAAAAAGTCTCCAAACAACTGATTGTCRGAAGGCAAGAGAAGGTATTTATGGAAGTAAATACGAGTATGAATTCTATTGCATATACTGCTTTAGGTATTTTATGATAGACATTGTATTGATTTCTGTATGGAAAGAAAAAAATGCCTTAAGCTGTTTCTGAAATTAAGAGGGATATTCAAATTAGAAGTAGAAAAGAGAGGAGGAGGCAAGAAACTTTATGATTTGGTGGCAACTACTTAATGTGTTTGGTTTGGTTTGGTGGGGTTGAATGTTGTTAACTTGAAACAATGGGACATCATAGGAACRTCACGGGTGCTCTGCCAAACCAGAGCCATTTACTCTTGAAGATATTAAAGGTAGTGGTGTTGCAGCTTGTCTACCATGAAAAGTAAGCCCCAGAGGGGCTGGAAATAGACCCCACATGTTGCAGGAAAATTCAGACTACCCCTGTCTATGTTCCTCAGCCTGGTGCTATACATGATCAGTTTGATTGCAGCAAGTTTTAGAGCTTAGCAGAGAGACTCTAAAGCGTTAGGGGGCCTTTGAATACGGATTATAGAGGTAAAGAAGGGGACAACCACAGCATTAATCATAAGACTTCCAGGGGATCCAGCATAGAGACTGTAATTTGATAAAGTCAGAATGTAATTTGCTTTATAAACCCCCAAATTTCTCTTCTGATTGGTAGTGGGGAACTTTGTACAAGTTAATGATTGTTTTTCCATGGTGTACCCATTTATGTTTATACATCGAATTTAATCTGCAATTTTATTTCCTTATAAAGTTAAGTCTCATAAAGTCTTTTTGCAGAATTTGTGCAGTCCTGCAAATTGGCCTGTGACTAAGGAATAAAATTATTTAGTTGTTATGGTCAGAAATCTTTGGACTGCTGACTGCTAGTTACCACTTGTGACAAAGCTTGGTAAGTGACGTGAATTACTCCTAGGATATTTTACTGTAAAATAAAACATATGGCTTAAATCATCTTCAGCTACATCTGAGGTGAGAAACTGGATTAAATTAATTCACTGGAGGTGGAACTATGATAGGTGTTCATTTGAACACAGCTTCACAGGAGCAATGTGGGACTACTCACATGCCATGAAGTCTCAAATTCTTTCTAAGTGTGAGATGTTTTCAACCATATTTCTTATACATCCAAAGGCTTTTTGAATGAATCTACAAAAACTAATGATTAGGCTATCAACTTTATCAACTAAGTCTCAGATTTGGAAATAATTTTCCTATAAGACTCTGAAAATGGGAAACTAATGAAAAGTTGTCTAGTTCTATGAATGCCAATACTATAGTTGGCATGTAAACCGCATGTAAATTAGCTATTATTATGTAAAACACACAAGTTTAATGGGTAAAACTTCATGTGTCACAAAGGAAAAGATGAGATTGCTTCTAACAATTTCCTTCAATAATATCTGAAAATGCCACTCAATACTATCCTAACAATTTCTGAAACTTGGGATGTTTGCATAGTTATCTGTTACAGAACCGCATGCTTATTAAGGATTTAGAAAATGGCATTTTTAATTTTTAGTACAGCTTATCTGTAAAGTGTTTTTTCTGTGGTGAAGTAATTCCTTCTTTGTTTTTGTTCTTATGGTCTCCTTTTTGCATTTGAGACACGTAGAAAATCTCCATATTCTTAGTTTTATGTACACAGTTGATTCTTCCCAGCCCCAAATGTTCTCTCCTGAGTCGAAGTACTTGTTTGTTCATTATAGGAATCTATACTGATTTCTTTTTATTTGTATCAGGAAGGAGAGAAGGATTGCACATCCCACAGATGCAGCTTGAATATGTGTAATAGATGGGAGCGGGGGGGAATGAAGGGGGTGTTCATCATTTCACAGAGATCAATTCATACTTTTATCTCTCTGAAAATTCATGCTTAGAAAAATTTTCACTGCAGTAATATGCTACTAAATATGGTACAACCAAATCTATTCAGTAAACACGTAAACAATGCGATACTGAAGAAATTTGGTTTTCCAATGACATTCATATTGTCCTCTGCATTCTTTACCAAATGATATAATACATGTTCACAGGTACTTAGATCTCTTTTTGTAATTCAGAATCTAAAATACTTTTATATACCAAGTCTGTATTGATCAAAAAATAGAAAATAATTTTAAATTGTAAGACTAATTGAAATACATTAAAAAAACCCTCAGAGCTAGCTTGCAAAATGTTCATACTCAGTATGATTATAAAAGCTTTTTCCTCTGCCAGTGTTCAGAAGAGAAGAAAGTGAACAAGCAGTGAATGCAGAATATAGGGATTTTTGTTCTTTTTTTTCTGCCAGTGCTTGAAACCTACAAAATAAGGCTGTCATATGATACAGAACTTGTGTCTCAACCCTACGCACCCAATCACTCTTTTAGTTGAGATTTTATAAAATGTTAACCTGTAGCATGTATAGTGCATTGGAATACTAGGGTCTAACTGTGATTTTTAAGCTTTGGTTTAGGCCCTAAASAGATTTTCTAAAATCTTCTAGAAGAACAGAGAAGCCAGCATATATATCTGGGTGGTATGAATACTTAACATGCTATGTACATAAAAGTATGGCAGCAACAGCCAAAAAGCATTTTAAATCAGCACAAATAAAGAGAAATTGAATAAAACTTTATTTTGCTTCCTTAAACCATATTTTTAATGCCAGTGCTTTCTAGTGAGCAAAAAGAAGCTAGAGGTGGCTAGATGCAATGTTCATGTGTTTTTTAAAGTACAGTAAAATCTGAAATCCTAAAATCTCAGTTTCTAAGCCTTCTTCCATGTAATGACAGCATGCTCAGCTTTTTTGCATTTACTGCTTGCTGATGTCAGTAGTATTGGACAAAGTCCTGAGGAGGTATAAATGAAGACAGACCACCTAGCAAAAATAACAGGCGCAAAGGTGACAGTCCACAGATCCACATGACAGAGTAATGAAACAATATCTGCCTTACCTGAGCAGCACCATTATAAGAGCAGCCTCGATAAGGAAGTAACATCCAGATTAGAGACAGCATATAGCAAATTCAATATTTTGAAATCAAAGTTACAAATCAGCAGAACAAAACTCATCATCCATCTGCCAGAACTAGCACTACTAAAACAAAACCAGGCACGTTTTTTCCCATACCTAACTTCCTGTGCAAGCTAGAGAGTATTGGATGGAAAGATGTAGCCTGTGCTGAGCAGCCCTGCTAAATCATCAACTTGTAGCTCGCTTGCACAAGAAACAGGAGGAAGAAGCGAATGTATTTGGAGCACGTCCTCTGGAAGCCAACGCACACCCACATGAAGTTTGTCACATGGAAAACAGCTGAGGTGGGGAGAAGGCACTCCTCCAGAGGGAAAACTCTGTTAACAAGGAGGGCAGAGCAGCCGATCTTGAGTTGAGTGATCTGTAGAGCAGATGGGAACAGAAGCAATTGACGGAGGGAAATGGAAAATGGGGCTCTGCCCTCTCTGCCAGAATTGGCAAGGATATAGTGTAATGTCAATATGTAATGTGAATCTAATGCTACTGGAGATGTGTTAGTGTAAGATATGTGTAAACTTTTGAGCTTAGTTCTGAATTTTTTTTTTCCCATTATTAACCCAAATTCATGAAATTACAGAGATGTATGCTATTCATAAATGTTTCCCATAAGCCCTTCCCCCTCTCTCTCCATCTTTTCATTTGCATATTTTATTGTACCACAGATGCAGAAAAATAACTACATAATGTCTCTTGGTGAGATTCTTAGAGGAAGGGTGATTTTTTTTATTTGGATGGGACTYAAGATACAAGATTCAGTTCCCAGCTGTGTTACAGAAACTTGCTGGCCTCAGGCAATTGCCTTAGTCCCCCGTGTGTAAAACAGAAGTAATATTCCTTATCTATTATGATCCGGCTGTCTGATTTATTCAGTTGTCAAAAGTATTCTTTTCAGAGAAAGACTGTTGCTTATGATGATTTGTGTGCAGAGCACAATGGGTACCCTGTCACTGTCACATGCTTATCTAGATGCTGCTAAAACATAAGCTGTCTTCATAAGCTAAAAATATCAGACAGAGCTTTTGTCTGGAGGTGCCTGATGTTTCTGCTTTGTATTTACAGCAGTTAAAACTCAGCTTTAGATGCAGCTGCACAAGAATAAAGGTTGTCTAACCAATACAATTTTTTTTTCCTAAACTAGGAAAAAAGGTACTAGCAGAAGAATTCTTTTATCAGCAGTTACTATAATTATAACAACTGGGCTGCTGAGAGGGATGACAAGTAAGTAGTGGAGTTCCCTTAGAGAACTGAGGGGAGAGAAATGAGGGGCCCAGAGGGCCTCGGGGAGTACTGCAAATTGCATGTGCTGATCATGCGAGAAAAGGCTTGTCTCAGAATCGCTTCTTTCAGAGCTGCAGTCACTATTTGAGGTGACTGAAGAACTTCCCTTTTTCTCACTTTTCTGCTTCATGCCCTGCTCCTATAGTCCAGGAGAGGGCTTACAACATCTCTCCACAGTTCCCGTTCCTATCTCACTGCCCCATGCCATCTCCCACTGTTGCTGCCTCCTGCTTACTTTGCAGTTAGCCCATACTTAAGATTTTCTAAATTTTCTTATAGCTAAGATTACTACAGTAAGAAGTGAAAGGGAGTAGCTGCTGGAGTGAAAGAGTAGGTCTTTGAGAAAAAGTCAAAATAACAGCTTCCCCTTTCTTTGATGGAAAAGGAGCATTCAGCAGTGTATAAACCGAGGAGTGGTGTGCAGGCATGGAAGGTAACCTCAGCACTGGACTGTAGCATGTACCCAGGCGAATAGCTACAAAGCTAAATCCTATGGATGCAGTGTATAAAGTAAGGGGTTGTACTCTAGCACTTTGCTGGTATGACAAATCCAGTGTCAAGTGCAGGATGAAGAATGACCCCGAACTGCCAATGGCTTAAAGCCAAAGTACAGTTTGCTTTTTTTGAAATTTCTGGTTAGATATTAACCTGCCAGTAAGAACAAAATTCTGAGCATGGGTCTTTCCTGCTTCCTCAGACAGAATTTAATGCATGAGCAAGACTAGCTCACAAGATAGCAAATCAGAAAAATACATTATGGACAAGAAATTGTGCAGTGAAATTCAGAAACTCTGTCAGAGTATGGGTGGGGAGTATCTAAGGAAGCAGATTAAAAGGAGTAGGATAAGGCTGAGACATGAACTGTCAGAAAAATGAAAGAACAGTAAGTGTAGTGAGAAGTACTGCTATACTGTAGCCAGTGTTCCCTTCATGAAAATAGCAATGGTTAGACAATTTATTGAGTGCACGCACTCAGGAATTCAGTTAGCTGGGTTCAGCCGAGGCTTGTGTCATGGAGAAGCAATCACAAACCAAGATGATATTAGAAAATAACAGAACTGAATTTTTGGGTTAGACTAAGCGTGAGAAAAACTTGGAAAAGCTCTTTAGAAGTTTGCAGTTGTTAGAGTTTGGGAAGAACATGATTTCATGTGACTACTTCTATTTCCTTGCCTTCTTTACTCAGATTGCTAAATGTATGATTTCACTGTGGATTGCCTGTTGCTGTCAGAACTATTACAGAAGAATAGGAGTAGTCTGTATGAAATGGCAAGCCTTTTTTGCATTTCCAAGTACGTTTCCTCCTTCCTAGCATAGGTTATGATGAACTGAATGATTTGATCATTGGGTACTGTGTTTTTAAATGTCCTTAGCACGTTACTCTCTCTTACATACCGTAAGAAGACAATCATTAGTTGTATGTGGTAACCATAATCGGTTTTGCTCATTGAGCTTTTAAATGAATGATTTTTTAAGATGTAAATACAGAGTAGCTTTATGCATACATAGATACTAATTCACATGTACTTTTTATATAGATACAGAGATTCATTTAATCCTTTGTATCTCTTACAGCCTTCTATTTAGCTCCTAATTATAGCCAAGTGCTTTGGTTTACTTTCTCCTGTTTTAAATGTGTTGAAATAATTTTGATGATTTTTCAAGCTCTGTTGGTTTTGTAACTGAGTCCAGATGACGCTTATTCCATAGTTGTAGTTCATTTTGTAACTAAAGTATTGAAGTTGTTACTGCCAACTCATTGCTGTTTACCATTATTAGTAATCATGGTATTTTAGGACTGTAGTGCCTGAGGATAAAGAGTGAAATCTCTTCAATTTTCTGTTCCAGAAATGGTAATAGGTTTATTGCCTCCTATTCTTACAGAGGAGAGAACTGCATACCACAGCTCATCCTATCCTATATGATAAGGCTACTGCACATGCACAGAGCAGCTGTGGCTTCGTAGGATCATAGAATCGTTTAGGCTGGAAAAGACCTTTAAGATCATCAAGTCCCACCGTTAACCTAGCACTGCCAAGTCCACCACTAAGCCATGTCCCTAAGCACCACATCTACATGTCTTTTAAATACCTCCAGGGATGGTGACTCAACCACTTCCCTGGGCAGCCTCTTCCAATGCTTGACAACCCTTTCGGTGAAGAAATTTTTCCTAATATTCAATCTAAACCTCCCCTGGTGCAACTTGAGGCCATTTCCTATCTCGTCCTGTGCTTGTTACTCGGGAGAAGAGACCAATACCCACCTCGCTCCAAACTCCTTTCAGGTAGCTGTAGAGAGCGATAAGGTCTCCCCTCAGCCTCCTTTTCTCCAGGCTAAACAACCCCAGCTCCCTCAGCCGCTCCTCATAAGACTTGTGCTCCAGACCCTTCACCAGCCTCATTGCCCTTCTCTGGACACACTCCAGCACCTCATTGTCCTTCTTGTAGTGAGGGGCCCAAAACTGAACACAGTATTYGAGGTGCGGCCTCACCAGTGCTGAGTACAGGGTAACAATCACTCCCCTACTCCTGCTGGCCACACTATTTCTGACACAGGCCAGGATGCTGTTGGCCTTCTTGGCCACCTGGGCACACTGCCGGCTCATGTTCAGCCGGCTGTCAACCAGCACCCCCAGGTCCTTTTCTATCGGGCAGCTTTCCAGCCACTCTTCCCCAAGCCTGTAGCGTTGCATGGGGTTGGCCAATGCAGGACCCGGCACTTGGTCTTGTTAAACTTCATACGATTGGCCTCGTCCCATCGATCCAGCCTGTCCAGATCCCTCTGCAGAGCCTTCCTACCCTCAGGTAGATCAACACTCCTGCCCTACTTGGTGTCGTCTGCAAATTCACTGAGGGAGCACTCAACCCCCTCGTCCAGATCATTGATAAAGATATTAAAGAGAACTGGCCCCAAAACTGAGCTCTGGGGAACACCGCTCGTGATCAGCCACCAACTGGATTTAACTCCGTTCACCACAACTCTCTGGGCTCGGCCATCCAGCCAGTTTTTTACCCAACGAAGAGTACATCCATCTAAGCTATGAGCCGCCAGCTTCTCCAGGAGAATGCTGTGGGAGACAGTGTCAAAGGCTTTACTAAAGTCCAGGTAGACCACATCCACAGCCTTCCCCTCATCCACTAGGCGGGTCACCTGGTCATAGAAGGAGATGAGGTTGGTCAAGCAGGACCTGCCTTTGATGAACCCGTGCTGGCTGGGCCCGATCCCCTGGTTGTCCTGTATGTGCTGTGTGATGGCACTCAGATGATCTGCTCCATAACATTCCCCAGCACCAAGGTCAGCCATTCCGGGGTTGATTACAATAGCATTTTTATTTGTTAATTTGGTTCTACTAACTGACAAACAATGTCTCAAACTATAGCCTGTACAAATCTCAGCAATCTATTCAGCACTTAACACAGATATATTGTATTAAATTGCTCTGGTTAAGTGGAATGTCAGCAGCATTTATTACAAAATTAGGCAGTTTCCTAGAGCATTTTACATAATTTTTTGCTAAGATTCCATTAAATTATTATAATATTTTGTCTCATAATTTGGAACTTATTTGGTGAATTATTTAAATTCCTTTTTTTCCCATTAATTTATATCATAAAAGAAAGTATAACCAGTTTATAACTTTTCATCCAAATAAGCAAAAGTATCCACAGTATAAATAACAGGAGCTATTTAGTAGTTCAGACAACACTTGGGCCATTAAAAATGTTTGGGCAGCTAAGTTAATGTAATTCCACTTGCAAAACATATGGATTTTTTCTCATAGAAAATGTTTCAAGAGATCAGTTAGGTTTTTTTTTTCTTTAATGGAATACAGAAAAGGGAATATATTGAATTTAGCAGAACCTTACAAATGAGTGCATCATTGCACATGATTAAAACTTGAAAATTAGCAAAAAGGCAAATAAACATTCAAAACACAAATATAGTCCATTACAGAAATAAACTGTATTTATTTCTGTTTAAGTGCATAATCAACAACATTGAATTGAATTGTCCAGGACAATTCAATCAAACACAGAAATGCTGTACAGATACTGTTGCACGCCTATAATCTTTTTTCCTTAAGTAATGTAGTTTGTGGGGGGGTGTTTCACTGTAGTGCCTTCTTTGCATAATGCATGTACATAGTATCTAATACCTATGCTGTTAAATTTCTTATTGCTTAGCTGTATCCTCTGTGTTCATAATGTTGAAGTATTTCCTGAGCTTTCATCTGCTTTCAGCTAGAATACTCAAAATATTAGGCAAAGAGAAGAAATATGTAATAATAAATAGCACACACATATACATATATGTATATATGTTTGTGGTCACATCCTTCAAAATGCTTACATGCTTTTGAGAAAACAAAACTCATATTGGCCTTCTTTAAGTCTTTCTACCAAGCAAGGTAGCTATGATATTGCTTTGCTAAGAGAGGCTGTTGGATATAGTACATGAGGAATTAGCCTGATTATTTAGAGTCAAGTACCCTGTTCCTGACCCTGGCACAGGTCTTCAGCATGGCTTTTGGAATGTCGTTTTCCCACTTCGTGCCTCAGGCTTTTGCCTGGCATTTGAGACTAATAGTACTGATTCTCCTTTATACAGCACTGCAAGATCTACAGATGACCAATGCTTTGCAAAACAGTGTTCCTTTGTTGGCAGTATTTAATCTTATTTGGATATCCTAGCCTTTATGTCCCAGCTCAGCTGATAAATAATGAAGGAATATTCACATCATTTTCATTTTACATATCTAAAAATAGAGTTATGAAGAAACTAAAAAATCTTGTTGCCTGGATTCTTTGCACAGTTACTGGTGAAAGCAGACAGCTTCAGGAGAAGGTTTAGAACAAAGTAAATTACATGAATATCCCATTCCAATTACATTACATTTTCCTGGGCCAGAAAGGGCTCAGCTGAAGTTGAGGGGTAGAGAAATGTGAATGGAATAAGGAGAGGGAAAGCAAGGGAAAATAAATACAGAAAATGTGAAGAAAATAGGATGAGAACAAAAGAAAGTAAGCAAAAAAAATTGAATGAGTTTAAATTAAGTTTTACTTTTTTTCCTTCCTAATCTGATGGCTCATTTTTTGCAAGTCTTTTTAATATCTCATTTGAAATTGAATATTTAATGAAAATTTCATCCTAATAATAGCTTGAGGTTGCTTCTTGATAATTTAGCAGTAATAATCCCATCCTGCTCTAATAAACTGTGAGGCTTTTGGCCTCAGAGATTAACCTGAATATGATTATTATCTAATAAATAGGGAACTTCCTCAAGATATCATTATATTATTTATAAATCTTCAGACTACACTAATAACTGGCCTGTTTTACTTTGTAAAAGCAATGAAAACATAGTAATATGAGACCTTGCTATGTAGACCACTCGGTCAAGGCAGAAGTAGAGAGAAATTGCTAGGAGAATCTTTGGTGAGTTTTGGTTTATAAGCAGAGGACAAAAAGTGAAAGTACATGAAATATCCTGCAAAGCAGACCCTGGCATATGAATATCTCCATGCCTTGCTGTTGATAATGAGCTGAGGCAAGAAGGAAGGGGAAGAAAAAAGATAGTTGCCTGTTTAGTTTTGTCTCCTTTTACTGGAGGTGGTCATGTAAATGTTATGGGCGATATTTGCCCAAATTGATTTCTGGCCGACTAAAATGTTGCGGAGGCCAAAATAAAAGCAGATCCATAGGCTTGTATGTAATCCTGTTCATGGACTTCAGGAATATCTGGGTGACCACAGACAAACATTTTAAGGCTTTGAAAAAAATGCATCAAGAACTAGCCTTTATTTAAAAGCTTTTTTTTCCCCTTGCTCTTTGCATTCTGTGCTGGAAGTATTAGTTTATTACATTAGAAATTACCCTAATGTCAGTAGATCTATGTTGCTGCTGAAGGACCAGAGTACTTCCCAGCTTCTAGACCTGAGTATGCACTTCAGCTGCATCTGTCTATGTTGTAAGAAGACCTTGCTCGTCATGGATTTTCGCACAAGAAAAACCCAAACACACAGGAACTGCAGCACTGGGTAATTACAGAACTGGACTGAAGGCTAGATGACATAGCAGTAGGTAGACAACCACAATCCTCATCTCCAGTCTTTTACATTGTCTTTGTACCAAAGCTGATTATAACTGTTTCATCCTGAGAGCTGTATTATGAAGGAATTGTGACTCGGAATCATAGAATCATAGGATCATAGGATCATAGAGTCATAGAACATTTTGGATTGGATGGGGCCTTTAAAGATCATCTAGTCCAACCCCCCTGCAGTAAGCAGAGACATCTTCAACTAGATCAGGTTGCTCAGAGCCCCGTCCAACCTGACCTTGAATGTTTCCAGGGATGGGGCATCTACCTCCTCTCCAGGCAACCTGTGCCAGTGTTTCACCACCCTCATTGTAAAAAATTTCTTCCTTCTATCTAGTCTAAATCTACCCGCTTTTAGTTTAAAACCTTTCCCCCTTGTCCTGTCGCAACAGGCCCAGTACCCCCAAGTCCTTCTTGGCAGGGCTGCTCTCAATCCCTTCATCCTTCAGCCTGTATTGATACCGGGGGTTGCCCTGACCCAGGTGCAGGACCCTGCACTTGGCCTTGTTGAACCTCATGAGGTTCACACAGGCCCACTTCTCGAGCTTGTCCAGGTCCCTCTGGATGGCATCCCATCCCTCAGGCCTGTCAACCACACCATTCAGCTTGGTGTCATCTGTAAACTTGCTGAGAGTACACTTGATCCCACTGTTTCTGTCATTGATGAAGACATTAAACAGTACTGGTCCCAATATCGACTCCTGAGGGACAGCACTTGTCACCAATCCCCATCTGGATATTGAGCTGTGGACCGCTACCCTCTGGATGCGTCCATCCAACCAATTCGTCGTCCACTGGGCAGTCCACCCATCAAATCTGTACCTGTCCAGTATAGAGAGAAGGATGTTGTGGGGGACTGTGTCAAAGGTCTTACAGAGGTCCAAATAGATGACATGATAATATTATTTAATTAAGAGTTTTCAATATTATTTGTTTTATTATTATGGGTTTGGAATGGTTTGTTTTCATGATAATAAATTTCCCTGTTGATTGATGTAGAAAATATTTTTCAAATGTGAGTGTATCTAAAAACTAACTTCAGCCATAGGTAGTTGTTGTGATTGCTGTTGTCTGAAACTTTAGCTCTTCTAAGTTTGGGCTGTGTTTTTTTTTCTGGTAATCCTTATGTCACAGTTACATGTGCAGCCCCTAATAATAACATGCATTCTTCTGTTTTCCCTGACTTTGGATTTGAAGGTCATTCACTCTATTATTAACAAAATGCTCATAACTTACTTAACATCAGCTACAGATTTGTTCTTATCACATCTGGTCTTTCTGACAGATGTGAATGTCAAGACTAGGTGTCTAATTTTCTCTCATGTATTGTGGTGGGTTGCATTTGCTTCTGTAACACCTTTAAAAGATATATCTACAGTAGGCGTAGATAGTCTTGCTTTGTTTGCATTCAATTCACACCCATGATGATCCTTTAGGACACAGTACTGCAAGGTGCTGAGCGAACCCAGAGAGATACTGAGCAATGTCAATTCTGACAGGAACCACTGAAGTTAAGGGCAGTTTGCTACCCAAGGAGACCTTTAGTATTTCAGAGTTAGTTAATCCATTTGTCTAGTAAAATAAATGGATAAGACTGGTGAGGAAAGCATCCTCACCTGTGGCTCCCCTGAGGTGTATCTGTGCTGCAGCCAGCACGCTGGCTGCTTTGGCACAAAGCTCTGCATGGGCTGCAAAACTTGTCTCAAAGAGAAAACAGCATCTGCCAGCAGGGTTGACATGTCGGGCATGCGACAGAGTTTTCAGAAAACACCTGCCAAATCCAGTCACTGGTAGAAGATAGTTTCTGAATCTGACAAAGCACAGTCATGAACTGAACCCAAGTATGCGTGGGCCTGTCGGGACTTGGGCCACTCTAAGTATACACAGAAGTAAAAAATCTTCAGCCTGGGTCAGCAAAATCTCTTAGGTATTTAATCTTAAAATCCCCCATATGCTCTGTAATATCTCAGCCTGCTGCCCCCGTCCCAAAGTAGACAGCCAGGCTTGGATTCATAATTCCTCCTCTTAGGCACTTCACTAAGCCTCATTTCCCTGCACCCTCTCTACAGACGATGGAAAGGAATTGTAATCTCCCATTTCCAAATTGCCCTCAGAGGCTGTGCTGTATAAGTAAAAAAAACTATATTAGGAAGTATTTCTAGGCACTGCAACTTGATCACCCATGTTGTTAATGTCTTAGGATGGGCCTGGCACAGTTTTGGCCAATGCTAATTGCTGCCTCCCAGCCCCTACCCCTTCCATGTCCCCAACAACTTCTGGGCATAGTTTGAGCATCAACACAATCAGTAGATCATTTTCAAAGGGTAGTTTAGATGTGACCTTGTTGTGGATGGTAAGATCATTTAACAGTGTGGCTGCAGGCCATTYTCTGTCAGCCAGCAGCAGTAACAGACAAAGAATGTGAGTATATTTTATTTACTGGTGGAGACAGCTTTTCATTCTGACAAAAAGCACAGATGGAAAAAGTAACACCAACTTTTAGTTATGGGTGTTGCAATTCCAGCATTCATACAGGAAGGAAGAGCCCTGGCATCTAGTTTCTTCCAAGCATTTGGTTTCCAAACCTGTTCTTGTGTTTCCTTGGAGGCTCTTCTGATTGCCGTAGCAATTAGACATAACTTGGGTTGAGAGCAAAGCTATTCGTCACTTAACTTAAAACCAAGTCACACGAATTCAAGCAATGAGGATAGTGGCTAGTGATGTCCTGTGTTCTGGTCCTGATTGCACAGGTTACATTTGGATGGTATAGAGACATTCTCTAGCCAAGGAAGTTTTCATTTCTCAATCAATTTTCACTGAGAAGTAAAGAGGTTGAACTCAGACTAAGGAGACACAAATCCCCTATGAAAGTGCATTGACCACTGAACTTCATGGCCAAATGTGGCCACAAATACTTTCTGTTTCAGGTGCTGTCAAGGGACCCTGACCTTCTGAATCGTGATTACATGGAGATAGCACATGTGTGCAACTGAGTCAGACACCCCCTGTTCACCATTTCCCAAGCTCATGTGCAATATTGCAGAATTTTTTCACTTAACCTTTGTTCATGACAGTAACTGTTATCTTTGCAAAAAATGTAATTTATCTCCAGAGACTACTAATAAATTTGTTAATATTCAGATAGCATTTTGAATCCTGCTATGCTCTTTTACATCAGAGAAGGTTAACTCTTCTATGTATGACCTCATTAGTTTTGTCAGTTTTAAATATACGTCCAGCCTTGTTCTTGACTTTGGGAAAAGCTGAGCAACATTTGCAGAATCATGTTTAATGACTTTTTGGCATTTAAGGGTACAACAAATGCAAATATCATAGCATGAAAGTAATATTTGCATGTTATAGGAGGTAAATCCTGAAATATATTTAAATATAATAGTATGACACTGGGGCCTTTCCTTGAAGTTTACCAATATCTGCCAAATGCCTAAGAAAAGAAGAGAAAAGAAAAAAGAAATGAAAAAGAAATTTAAAAAAAAAGGAAAAGAGAAGAAAACAAACAAAAAAAAAAGGAGAAAAGAAAGAGAAAAGAAAAAGACAAGAAGAAAAAAAAAGAAAATATAGAGACAATTGTAATAGGCAGGAATGTAATTTTGAACATCTGAATGAAAATGGTGTACTTTGCACCTAAAGTATAGAACCTAGTCTGTTTGTTCGGGTACTCATTTTCTACCACTGGTTTTTACTTTGTAAAAAATCTTGTCTTGTATACAGCAGAAATGCAGAACAAATGCAAGAAAAGGCAAACAAATTCATGTGAATAGCATATCCAGCCTGTCCTAGATGCTAAGGGTACATGTACAGCTTCCTCATAATATAATAATAAGTATTTGTAAATACAGTATAATGAATAATTATGAGTATAATAATATAATATAACAATACTACAACATACATACAGGGGAGCTTCATTTTAAACCCAGGCAATTAGTAAGTGATATATAAAGCACAAAGTAACATAAAGGTTTGAATTCACCAGACATTTTAGGCTGGCTCCTGGGTTATTTAATATTTTTTTTTATTCCCACAATAGCATTTGAAATCCCATTGTACTCTGCTTCAAAGTCAGATTAGACTCTGCTGTATATAAGCACATTCCTTTCACCACTTTTGAATATGGGGTCAGCCAATTTTGTTGAGGGCAAGGCTCTGAGGAAGGATAAGCGGGAGTGCTCAGATGACCTTCTCTATACATTCATACGTTCTCTAGAGCACGTCACTTCTTACTTGTCTCAGTCACATTGCTCAGATGCAGTATCTTCTTTTCCCACTGTAGCATGAGAGAATGCAGATGGCAGGACTGCTGGCCATGATCGTTGTTCCAATCATGGAAATTCACAGTTGGCACCTGTGCTTGAACACCTGCAGGATTTAGGGTGATCTGGCAGTTTTCAGCTCCCTGCTGTGATTTATTTTCATGTTCACTGGCAAAGTGTGTGTGTATGTTTATGCTTGTGTGTGTGTGTGCGTATGTCTGTCCGTGATGGTGGGACAGCTAACGGATTGCAGTTTGGGAATGACTGCTCAGGCTTAGCTTGCCCAGCCGTCCTAGCTAAAGATAAGATTTAGTTCTCATACTGCCTGCATGTCCCACATACATTTTCAAAGTGTCAGGCTCGATTTCTATCTTTCTCTCTGCCCTTCCTATTCTCTGGTGCATGTAGCTGACACATGAAATGGATTTTTCTTCCATTTGAATTTCACTGATTTCCTAAATCCTGTTTGCCTGGAGGCAGAATGACATAATGAATTCCTGCCTTTTCCACTTTGCTCTTAGATGTAGTGCTCAGGACAACACTATATGTTAAGCACTTAAGCATGACCAGAAGTACTCCCCACTATGGCCAGTTCTTCTCTTCATCTTATTTTTCTTCAATTTTGTATAAACTTTACTACTGTTTCTTGTGCCCATTCAGTGCATGTGGCTTTGTGTCCTCAGCCACTGCTTAGATCACCTTGCTTATCGAGAGCACAGAGGGAGGCCATGCTGCAGACCTTTTGCCAACCCAGCTATATTGATTGAGGGTATGAAAAGTTCACCCCAGCAAACTGACATCATGCTGTTCCCAAAGCTCCCGTGAACTTCTGGTTGTTTGTTTTCTTAGTTTATGTCAGAGTCATAAAAAGGCACTGGATCAGTGCTAGGGATGGAGCGTGGATGCAATTGTGGTTGCAGAGCCTTCGCCGCTGAAACTCTGTCATGTGGACAGAGCTTTTGAATAAAATCCAGAAACAGGACAGATGCTCTTATGACAGAGGTAAGCACCAGATTCAAAACTGCAACTTGAGCTACTATCCCCTTCCTCCACCCAAATGACAGCTGCTTAGTCTTAAATCAATAAACACGTGTTTTGTTTCATTTTTTAACTCCAAGTCTCTCTAGTGCCTACAGCTTCCCTTTTTTATGTGACCAGACTGCACTAACCATGACATAACTAAGTTCAGTGCCTAGATTGGGTCAGTGTCCAACAAGGATCAGAAGGAGAGATCTTCTCAGAGCATCCCTAAGACACAGCAGAGGGATTGGCCTGCTTTAAAAACACAGTTATGACAACTGCTTTCTTTTGAGGACAAGGCTAGAGAAAACTGCTCTCCCTTTCAGAAACTAGCCTACTAAACATTTGCCAAGGAAGTGGGAGAACCTGCTCTGCTGAGGATGCCCTGTAACCTGCATCGTTCTAGAAAAACATCCTTAGTACTGTGCTACAAGTCATTTAAATTAACGAAGGGCACTTTCTAACTTCCCTCTTAAAGCTATGTCATGGTGCAAAACAGACATCAGGATCCATTGAGCTAAAGAGATAGAGGAAGAACACTCACAAGGGAGCATGGTAGCCAGGCCATTTACTGGTCCTTGCTTCAATAACTGGTTATTTTGTTGAAGACATCATGGCCATCATGGAGGGAGAATGTTACAGACCATCTGATCAAGCAAAGGAACTGGGTGATGCTTTTGAGCAGGGTATTGAACATTAACGTTCAGTTAATAAAAAGTCAGAGGCCTATTGAATTCTGCCAGGTGCAAAGCAGTGTTTTAAGAAAGGTAATTTTGACCTTTGGTACCAATCTTCCACTTAAATCCCACTAAATGGACCAATTTTTTTTTTTTTTTTTTTTGACTCTGGTTCTTGTCCTGAGGCAGCAAAAGAACATATATGGAGCAGCTGGAATTTTTTTAGAAGTACTTTGTCAATAACGTAAAGAGTATTTTGTCTGTAGTTGTTTTAGGGCTCTATGGATTATCGGTGCTACCTTTATGCTAAGCCAAAGTCCATTCTTAGGAGACCTTCAAGCCATCTAGTGCTTCAGGGCATCTGTTGCAGGTATTAATTTAAGTGAACCCTTCTTCTAAATATAACACAGCCACACAGCACTTCTCTGAGCTCTGTATTAAACATTGTGTAAAATCCTGGTTCTCTCTGTAGTAACATAGCTACCAGGAAACTCAGGGGACAGCCGTGTCAGACCTGTGAACATTTCAAAAATTGAAAAACAGTGTGCTCTGAAGAGCCTGCAGAAAATCTTGCCCTTGGATTCAGCTGATGTTACCATGTCAGCATGAATCACTTGAGGGAGGAAGGAATGGCAATGCTATTCTATTTCTAAACACTCTCCTTTACATTAGTTTAGTTTAGGCAGCACAGTTTCATTTCTATCTATGCAGTGTTATACTGTTGGCATGTTACTTTCACTATTTGCTTAAAAATAGAGACTATAAAACAGGGAATGTAAACTGCAGCAAGCGTGACAAATGGAATTTTTCCTCTTATGTAAAAAATGCAAAGTAATTAATATGTATGCAATCGGTTTTTACTGCGTGGGAATACAATGAATAGGTCTTTGTGCCTCTATCACAGCCCCTGTATTGCTACAACCTCATGGAGATTCTCATATAAATAAAATGGCGCAGAAGAATCTATCGTCTTCTCATTACCAAAAATGGGAAAGATGCCCCTTCTTGCGGGGGGGAAGGGGGGGGGGAGGAGGAGGAGGAGGAGGAGGGGGAGATGTTTAATTAAAAATATTAAAAGTGTATTTTTGTAGACCAAAAAAAAGAATGCCATAATAAAACCAAGTAGCCTAGGAAGGAAATACAGCGCACTTCGAACAAACGATCTCTTCTACCCTCTATCAGTTCTTCTGCAGCAGTGATCATCCAGATAGTTGAAGGACTTGTGTTAAGCCTATGCCTGCATCTCTTTATAGCTGTTTTGTCTATTAATTTACAAAGTCTGTTAAAGCAAATATAAAAATCATATGTCTAGCTAATCGCATGAACTAACCGTAAGATTCACATTCTACAATATTTGCCCAGGAAATTAGGGTCTTATTTTGTAAACAGCTGACAGAAGTGACATGCAACAAAGTGTTTGATCAAGTAGTTTGAACAGTCAAATACAGTGAAAAGTTCATTAAATAGATCTTAGATGAAAATATATGTTGTCAGAACAAAGCCTTCAAGCTAGGGCATATCTTTGAATACCTCTGAAGCACTACCGTACTTACCACCTATTCAAAATAAGAAGTAAAATATGCAGAAGTGATTTTTCACTTGAGTCTAGTGAGACAAGCATCAATCTATTTGTTATTTTTGGATGATTGAAACRTGGATGATTTTATTGTCCCTATAAAAATATCTTCAGAAGAAGGCAATTCCTAAGCCATTGATCCAAACAAAATTCAGTAATTGAGTAAACAGTAGTTCATACTATATCTTCTGCAATACCTAAGCATGGCTCCGGAGTGCTGTTGGAAAATCTGAACTCCAGATGCTTTGTGGGCTGAATTCTTCCTCCTGTGCCTACCTTGCACTGCCTGTGAACCCACAAACCTAATGCTCAATAGGTTGCTTGAAAGCAAGTGTGGCAGACTCTTATCTAATATTTAAATCGTGAGACTGACTAAATGTGGGATAGTTCTCCTTACAATTTCTGCTCCCTGGCCGATTTCTGTTTGTCAGGTTGCTGTATGTACGCATTTATTTTAGAACCTACTGTTCACTATTTGGTTAAGTCATAACTGCTCAGCAAATACATCCTTTCAGTCACCATAATAAAGAGCTATTGTTTTGAAAATTAGTGCTGCTTAATTTACAAATCCAAGATGATTTAATCTGTTGTCTTCTCCAGCAACACAATGGATTTTGCCAATCATCGTACTAAATTTGCTTAAGAGATAAAAGCTAATATGAGCTCGTTCAGCTTTGCCATCTATCATGCAGTAGCAGTGAGTGTCCTCTTTGGTATGCAACATAATTAAATGTTGTCCTTGAGGACATCCTTTACGTGTTGCTTATTTGCTTTCTCCTGTTCTAATAGGAAAATTGCTGCACCATGTAAGCTTGATCTCCACAGTCCTGTATCAAAGACGTGTTTATTTACTGTATTTTCAAATAGAAGAGATACGTTCCAGAAGGTAAAGACCTTGTAAATGTGTTTGCTTTTAACTGAACAAAATAGGTGGTATCATAATACGTACCTGAGGGCCCTAATGCTGGGAGTGCTCTGCGGGTCAGACGGCTCCAGAGAGCCAGCGCAGCGCAGCCCCCGCTCCTTCTCGGCAGCCGCAGTGGGCCCTGCAGGAGGGCTGCGGCGGGCTGCTGCCGGGAGCAGTCCAGAGCCTTCGCAAAACCATGTCAAGAGGGCACGTAGCGCCAGGAGGCAGCAGGACGGGTCTGCTCCTCAGGAAAGGCGGGCCGGGAGCCAAGGCTGACAGCAAGGCTGGCGGGGCAGCACCCTCACCCGCAGGGGTGCAGCACCCTGACCCGCAGGGGTGCAGCACCCTGACCCGCAGGGGTGCAGCACCCTCACCCGCAGGGGTGCAGCACCCTCACCCGCAGGGGTGCAGCACCCTGACCCGCAGGGGTGCAGCACCCTCACCCGCAGGGGTGCAGCAAGGAGCCGGGAGCAGGTGGGGTGGCAGACGGGGCCAGCCCAGAGTCCAGCGGTCACCAGGGAGGTGGCGAGGCAGCTCTGAGGTCAAGCCAAGAAATCAAGCATCAGCAAGGTCCATGGCCAGGCGTGGATGTATGTGCAACGCAGATCAAGGCACGGGCCCCAGCTCCAGCGCAGCTCCTGGGTGAAGGGAGACCATGGCTTCCCGCAGCTCTTGCTCGCATGGCCCGGCCGTGCCGTCTCAGAGCTGGCCTGAGCACCCTCAGCCAGACCCCCAGGAGGGGCAGAGAGGCTGCAAGTTTCTCCTGACAAACAGGAGACATGGAGACTGCTGAGGCTGCCATAAAGTGCTGTACTTGCCACCAATTTTGGCGTGTCTCAGAACGATTCCCACAATGTTGCCACGGGAAAGTAGTGTGGGTGCTAAAGAAGTATCACGCTCTTCATCGTCTCCTCAGTGCCATGCATGCGTAAAGCTGTAAAGCCAATGACAGCATGGATCTCTACCTGTTCATAGAGCTAAGGACGTCTATAATAATTCCCAAGCCCACATTTAATTGTTATTTTAAAAGGTCATTGACTATTTGAGTCACTTTTCTTTTGGAAAATCAGAAGTTAAACATACATTGTCCTTGGTTGTTTTTGCAAACACAACCCACATGGCACTAACACAGTATGAAAATACCATTTACTTAAAGCGTGATTTTAAAGCATTCTTTATACTCTGTCAGCACTGAGGTCTATATATATTCTGTACACAGGCAGATTTGTAGATTTATATAATTTACCCTAGTTTCATACAACATTGATTTGCTGATTAAAATTAGGGGAAAATGAGCAGAGAATTGCACAATTATTAGCTTATTGAATGCTTTAAGAAAAATTACCATTATAGGGAATTATGTAGAAATAGTGGGAAATGTTCAAATCCACAGGAAAAAAAAACCACAAACAAAAAACCTGAAAAGCAGCAAGAAAATTAATATGGAGACATGAATTACTTCTGCTCTCTGGTCCAAAGAAGTAGAAAAGCCACAGGTAAAGCTGCGTGCCAAACTCTACACAGGTAGAGATTAATTTTTCAGATATTTAGCAGGGGAGGATGGAATTATCACTGCTTTACACAGGCTAGGACAAGAGAAGAGTCCCTGTTTGCTTTACACATTCACTGCTTGGTCTTGTTTAAACACGTCCTTTGTAGCGGGAATATCAGGAGCTATTTGCCGCATATCCCCTTCTGTGAATATGCAGGACAGGAGTGGCACAAAGAGCTCTGCTCTTCTTCATGGGGGCACTGGCTGTGAAGGAAGATAGTGAGGCTGCTGCATCGCAAGAACTGAACATGCTTCTTTCCTCCTCCACCTCCTCAAGCAAAAAAGAAGCAGAAGTGCAATTAACTATAAATAATCTGTTTTCTGGCTTTCCAGGACAGTGCAGATGTGCAGTGTTTTTTTGTTTTGGGTATGTTGTAAAATTACARTCTAACCTTCCTAAACATTCAGGAATGCCCAGAATCAAAGCCCATATGGCACCTACGTGATCAACTTTTTTTCTTATGTGAAGATTTGCTTAAACTGCCTGCTTACCTCAGCCACCCGTAAGTGTAGTTAGTAGACTCAGACTTTCACACAAGATTACAGTCATAAAATTTGCTGAATTTTATATGATAGACCCCAGCTTTTAGGCAGAAATTCCCTAAAACTGAATGAAAAATAACATGCACTGTCCATACTTTAGACCAGCAGATTGATGTCGTTCACCCGTCTTGTGTTTTCTCTACAAGACGCCAACACCAAGCTGCCATCCCTCAGAAGGGTGCGCTTCACTTTTAGGCCACCCATTTTACAGATATGCTAACCATAGCCCTGAACCAGGGTCAACGTCTAACAGTCATTTATATTATATGTCCTATTTCACGCCCCTGAAATATCGCCTTGTTTTTAAAGTGGTGTGTTTACAATGGAAACAAAGGACAATGTTCTTTCAAAATGTTAAGAAAATTTGTCGTAATGTTTTTGAGTTAAAGGCTGCAGACTTGCCCTGATCTGAAATCTAAACATTTACATCTTTTTTTTTCCTTTTTTTTCTTTATTGCCTCAATGCCTTCTTGCTAACAACCTTGCACAAAAGTTAAATCTCCTGGGATTCTTAGACACTAACCATGTTTTCGACACAAATTTCTCACTTTGATCATTTCTTCCGGTGAATTGTTTTCGGTCCAAATTCTGTGAGAACTAAGTAAATAATGATAATTTCACTTACATCAAGAGCTTAATGGAGGGTTACCATCAACTTTGCTGTAAGCAGTATTGGTCCCACTACAACAGGATTGTTTTGCACTTTTATTTCATGGGTAAATTGGAACTTCATGTGTCATACCTAGCTTCTGTAAGGCTTCTTAAAAAAAGAAAATAAAACACAAACTAAATCTTACTTTTCACCTCCCAAGAGTAAAAGTAGTGAGATCTTAAGCCAAGAATAGTTAATTTTCTTTCTCAAGGATGACAGAGAAACACTATGGAGCAGCATCACAGTTGGCAACTGTACCTTTCTAGTTGTGTAGATATCTATTTTTTTAAGGTGTATTGGCAGCACGGAGAAACAGATGGAAGCGTCTGGATGAGACAGGAAATGTAATCTCAAACTGGRGCTCTCATTGATTCAGGACAATTTTTGTGTGACTAAGATTATGAAAAACGGTGATTTTTTTTTCCTGCCACATGAAATAAAGTCATTGTTGATTTCTTTTTTTGAAGAGGAATATTGTTATTACCAGAGTGAGCATACACCATTTTAAAGAATAATGAGCTTTACTTCAAGATTTTTTTTCCAAATGTTGTGTCCTTGTTCTTACATAATTAATTCAAGGAAAACCTAAAGGTGCATTTTGTATCTGAGCTCAGATTTGATGATCTTAATGCTGATTTCTGGTTTCATATCTGTATACCTATCCATACTGGTAGACCCAGCAAATTCATAAAGGGTCATTCAGGTTGGAGGGCCTACACTTCATCTAGTTTTACAAGGCCTGAGGATAAATCTCAAATCTATAAAGCAAACTGGGAACCATAGTATCAAGGGGGTTTATAAAACTGTCAAGGTGAATTGATCATTAATGGTCTTTTTTCTAAAATACAAACACTATCTGAATGTAACTCATAGACAATATGTCATATTAAAAGGTATATTAATGCAATTAAAATCTAATGAATTACAATTCAGTTTCATTAAAATCTAATTACTCATCTAGAGTTATGTAAATGGGACCTGAAATTAATGACAGAGGTTTGTTTCTGTCTTGTATTTGCTACACTCAGTCAGAGCTACTTCAGCCACAACAGCTAGGCAGCTGAGATTTGAAGTTTTTCAAAAGATTCAGCTGCCTCTGAGTCCATGAGAATTATTGCTATACCTTCCTTCCATTTATAATGTTRTTTCCCAGGGATGAACTGTGTTTTTCAGTGTGGTTGATGTGATTGCATTATCAGTCAGAGCTCCTGTGCACCAAGCACAGCATAGCTAGCCAGTTTAGGGAGGTGGTTGCCTCACTCTGCACTGCACTGGTGCGGCCCCACCTCAAGTACTGTGTGCAGTTTTGGGTGCCTCAATATAAGAAGGACATCTAACTCTTAGAGTGTGTCCAGAGGAGGGCGAACAAGACAGCAAAAGGTCTTGAGGGCAAAACGTATGAGGAGTGGCTGAGGTCACCTGGTTTGTTCAGCTTGGAGAAGAGAAGGCTGAGGGGTGACCTCATCGCAATCTACAACTTCTTCAAGGGGGGCAGCGGAAGTGGGGGCTGATGTCCTCTCTCTGGTGACCAGAGATAGGACAAGAGGGRATGGARTGAAGCTGCATCAGGGGAAGTTCAGATTGGACATTAGGAAAAGGTTCTTCACTGGGAGTGTGGTCRGYCRCTGSAACAGGCTCCCCAGGGAAGTGTTCATGGCACCAAGCCTGTYMRAGKWSMAKSWGSAYMWKGMYMWTRSTCWTAKKSWTWWGKTTTAGKT
>JASVER010000001.1:13378644-13421932 GCA_030449065.1 Oceanodroma leucorhoa
AMCTAAAMCWWAWSMMTAWGASYAWKRKCMWKRTSCWSMTKSWMCTYKRACAGGCTTGGTGCCATGAACACTTCCCTGGGGAGCCTGTTSCAGYGRCYGACCACACTCCCAGTGAAGAACCTTTTCCTAATGTCCAATCTGAACTTCCCCTGATGCAGCTTCAYTCCATYCCCTCTTGTCCTATCTCTGGTCACCAGAGAGAGGACATCAGCCCCCACTTCCGCTGCCCCCCTTGAAGAAGTTGTAGATTGCGATGAGGTCACCCCTCAGCCTTCTCTTCTCCAARCTGAACAAACCAAGTGACTTCAGCTACTCCTCATAAGTCTTGCCCTCAAGACCTTTTGCCGTCTTGGTCACCCTCCTCTGGACACACTCTAATAGTTTGATGTTCTTCTTATATTGAGGCACCCAAAACTGCACACAGTACTTGAGGTGGGACTGCATCAGTGCAGTGTAAAGTGGGAAGGAAGAGGAGGAAGATGACACCCTAACTATGGTTCATGGATCAAAGAAGAAGAATCTGTTACAGATCCTTCCTTGCTTTGACAAGAAATAATCCATACTGGATTACACTTTACATTCTGATCTATTGTGTTGTCTCAGTCAGATGAGATAGAATAGGCCATCCACCCACTCTCAGTATCCCAGCACCAAAGACACCTTTCGTCTATCTTCACTATGAACCAAAGCCTAGCTGAAGCTACCCAATGCAACTTGTATGTTTGACATAGGCAACAATGAAAGGAATAGCACGAGAGCTCTAGAATATGTCTCCACACATTATTCTCAGAATGAATAGCTTGTGCAACATCTATAATTTTATGTCTGAGATGTCACTTTTTGAAAACAGTCCTAAGAATCTAGCTTAAGTGTCTATTCAAGGGTGGTGAGTAGAGGTATCAATGTTGTAGTTAGACTTCATAAAGTCATACATGAGGGACATCTCTAGATGAGTACAGAAAGAATTTCTTCCACAATACTGCTCATCCAATGATAATCTAATAATTCCTTATACTTGCTCTTCCATTTCCTAAATATCGGTGTGTCTCAGTTTAGCTGGGACATTTAAGCTATTTGTAAGAATCTCAGTATTTCTACTGGAAGACAGGTAATTCAGGGGACAGTAAATACTGACACTCAGATTGTAGGAGGCGTAAGGATAAGGAATACTGTGTGCAGTTTTGGGCCCCTCACTACAAGAAAGACATTGTGGTGCTGGAGCGTGTCCAGAGAAGGGCAATGAAGCTGGTGAACGGTCTGGAGCACAAGTCTTATGAGGAGCAGCTGACGGGGCTGGGGTTGTTTAGCCTGGAGAAAAGGAGGCTGAGGGGAGACCTTATTGCTCTCTACAACTGCCTGAAAGGAGGCTGTAGCGAGGTGGGTGTCGGTCTCTTTTCCCAAGTAACAAGTGACAGGACGAGAGGAAATGGCCTCAAGTTTCACCAGGGCAGGTTTAGATAGAATATTAGGAAAAATTTCTTCACTGAAAGGGTAGTCGGGCATTGGAAGAGGCTGCCCAGGGAAGTGGTTGAGTCACCATCCCTGGAGGCATTTAAAACTCTTGTAGATGTGGTGCTTAGGGACATGGTTTAGTGGTGGACTTGGCAGTGCTAGGTTAACAGTTGGACTCGATGATCTTGAGGGTCTTTCCCAACCTAAATGATTCTATGATTCTATGATACTCATTTTCCAACTGTGGACGGCTAGAGGGTACCATGTTACAACATGGTATCTGAGATATGATTCTCTTAGATAAATCAAGAGAGAAAAATGATAGAAATTTTTTTTTTTTTTTTTAATTCAGATCTGCAGATGCTTAGTGTTAAAAAAGCCTAGCAGATGTTGAAGCCTTGCTTGAAATGCTTTAGGATAACTGGATGATGCTATGAAGTGTACTTTCGTAACAGAGCTATCAGGACTGTGTATTTCTGTATGCACTTTTTGAAAACTATTGACCTGAAATGTGGAAATGTTCCCTGCTGTAGACTTCTACCTTACAACGATTCCTGATTTATGAATGACGATCAAGAGTATTAAAGTTAAAACATGAAGGAAAAAGGGCTACTTGTATCTTCTACGTAGAGAGGGTAAAACTTTAAAGGGCAGGCTCAAGGCTTTCCTAACTTTTTGAACTCTAGTTTCTTTCTAACATTTATACCCAGTACATATTCCTGATTGTCCATTGACTTTTGGCCTTCAGTAACGTCTCCAATCAAGCAAATTTTGCCAAGCCTTTTGACATATGATACCGCAGCAGTAAGGCTGAGAAAATAAAATATCCATTTGTTTTTGTTTGCTCGCAACAGAGTTTTTATCTTCTAATACAGTAATAAAAAGCAAAAAGCAATTGTCAATGGTAAATGGTGGCTTATACATATTGCTACCACCATGAAGCCTAAGGTGAGACCTAAAAACAATGTATCACTGCTAGATTTTTATGTGGGACACAGACATTAGGGATTGAACTACTTGCATTAAACAAAACTGTACAGGCTGTGGGCAGATTCAGTCAAGGAAGAAGGATGACACAGAGAGCAGCTGCAACAGAAGTAATAAAAGAAAAGCTGAGCAAGGGAAAGCTCCTACTTGGAAACACTCTGTCTTTTAATTAATAAGAGAATCAAATATCAATCCCTTTCCACTGCAATTCTATGGAATATCAACTTTAGAAGAGCTGTTTGAACTCTTGGGGGAAAAGACAGTGAATAATCAATACAAAATACTTTTTTTTTACTTTTTTTTWAAATTTTTTAATATGGTATGAAATGGAAATACCAGTCTCTTCATTCTAATATTGTACATTGATCTAGTGACACAAAGGCAGCCAGCAGAGAAATGTGTCTGTAGTTTCTAAAGGCTCAGATGTTGCTCACGTCATTGCCCATGATGAGTGGTCATGTCTGAGGTACCAAAGGTAGCTAATTCCAACCAGCATTATTGCCAGAGCTACAGGTGATCTGAGCAGCGAGAGATTCCAGAGAACTGGTACTAACAAAGGGAACATTATTATCTGAGACAACTGATACCATAAAGAGCCAGACAAAAAGTATACAGGTTAAAAAGAACAAATGCACTTACATATTTTCCCTGATTTTCTTTACAGAATCACAGAATGGTTGAGGTTGGAAGGGACCTCTGGAGATCACCAGGTCCATCCCCCCTACTCAAGCAGGGACACCTAGAGCCAGTTTCCCAGGACCATGTCGAGGTGGCTTTTAAATATATCCAAGGACGGAGACTCCACAACCTCTATGGGCAACCTCCACCAGTGCTTGGTCATCCTCACAGTGGAAAAAAGTGTTTCCTGATGTTCAGGGAGAACCTCCTGTGTTTCAGTTTGTGCCCATTGCCTCTGGTCCTGTCACTGGGCACCACTGAAAAGAGCCTGGCTGTATCTTCTTTGCACCCTCTCTGCAGATGTTTAGATACGTTGATGAGATCCCCCTGAGCCTTCTCTTCTCCAGGCTGACCAGTCCCAGCTCTCTCAGCCTTTCCTGATAGGAGAGATTCTCCAGTCCCTTAATCGTCTTACTGGCCATTCACTGAATTCAATCCAGTCAGACCATATCTCTCTTGTACTGGGGATCCCAGAATTGGATGCAGTTCTCCAGGTGTGGCCTCACCAGTGCTGAGGAGAGGGAAAATATTATTTTATTAAAGTAATAAAATCATTTTACAGTGAACTTCACAGTAAAAAAAAAAATTCAACTGATTACACAAAATGGGTATGTATATCCATGAATATGCATTTTATCCTGATCTTTTTTTCTTCTGGCATTTCAGCAGTGTGCAGTCATAGGAGACTGTCACCTTATATTTGATTATATCACTGGCATTCTCTTATTATACTTGAACCTAAAGCTATATACTTGTTTGTTTGAATCATTGAGACGCAACCTTATAGCACCGTCAACTTCCACCTGGAATACATAGCGATAGTGATGACCCCCGCGGATTTAATGAAATCATTGCTTCTTTTTCCTGTGTAAGGACAAAACTATGACTAGAAATGTACATTTGTTAATAATGTAGGGGATAGGGGGATGCTGTTATTATTTTTTTTTTACCAGGAGAGTGATTAAACAGGGCCTTCAATGCAGTAGTCATTCTTGGCTTACTTTTTTACATCTTTCCAAATCCTGTTGATGTTTATGATGTTACCTAAACTCTTTTCTACCCTTTTATTATTTTAATTTCAAAGTTTCAACTTTTAAGAGACTTCCGTCAATAACAACATATGTTTGTTGGGTATCAGAGCTCTGTTGCTCTCTTTATTTTTAATAAAATGCTTCCATTAATAGGTCTGCATGCCTCTTCAATAACAGAATTTTGTTTTCATTTTAATACAATTTTACTGTCTTGCTAAAGTGTATATTTCATATAAAATGCAAACTTTTGATCTGAGTATACTTGACGAAATCAATAGCAGAATTCTGCAAGGCAAGGCTTTCCTTCAAAGCATTTCCTTTGCTAAGTCTGGATGACAATACAATACAGATAAACAGGCTTCCCAGCCTTTGGTTTTAATAATGCCATCCAACTAGCAAGAGAGATTTTTGAAGTTCTTCATGTATCAGGAGAAAGTACCTAGCTTGATAAATAAATAAAGTTTTGGGTGGTTGTTTTCCTTGACGTGCAAAGTTCACAGTGTGGTTTAACCCCAGGAGGCAGCTAAGCCCCACACAGCCACTCGCTCACTCCCACCTGGTGGGATGGGGGAGAGAATCAGAAGGGTAAAAGTGAGAAAACTCGTGGGTTGAGAGAAAGACAGTTTAATAAGTAAAGCAAAAGCCCCACACACGCAAGCAAAGCAAACCAAGGAATTCATTCACTGCTTCCCATCGGCAGGCAGGTGTTCAGCCATCCCCAGGAAAGCAGGGCTCCATCACGCCTAACGGTTACTGGGGAAAACAGAACACCATCACTCTGAACATCCCCCCTGCCTTCTCCTTCCCCCAGCTTTCTATGCTGAGCATGACGTCATATGGTATGGGACATCCCTTTGGTCAGTTGGGGTCAGCTGTCCCAGCCGTGTCCCCTCCCAACTCCTTGTGCACCCCCAGCCCACTCGCTGGTGGGGTGGTGTGAGAGGCAGGAAAGGCCTTGGCTCTGTGTAAGCACTGCTCAGCAGTAATGAAAACACCCCTGTGTTATCAACACTGTTCTCAGCACAAATCCAAATCACAGCCCCATACTAGCTACTATGAACATCAGTGTGTTATCAACATTATTCTCATCTTAAATTGAAAACACAGGTCTATACCAGCTACTAGGAAGAAAATTAACTCTATCTCAGCCAAAACCAGCACACACAGTTCATTTCAAACAGACAACTGGCATCATGATTAAAGCACAATGTATGTTATATTATTTGGCTAGAGGTAGAAATGCAGGTGAGTGATATCACACACATAAATATTGAATAAATAAGTTAGCTCTGAATTCTTTAGAGGTCTGATGTTATGTGTGTATTGGGGATTTTTGAATGAAATATGAGTTGGAAAAAACATTTGTTGATGTTCTCAATCTGGTCCCATTATTGTCTCCCTGTCTGACTCACAAGTGCAGTAAAGCAACGCTTTTGGAAGTTATACCTACAGGTACACACTACTGCAAATACTTTGTGGACAGTGAACTTTAAAGAAAAACAAAGAATCTTGTTTTATCAGAGCAAATTAAGGGAAGAACTTTAATTTTCACTTCCAAAGCCTCCAGGATGGGACCCTCAGACCCCAGTGGTCCCATAAGAGGGCAGAATTGAGACAGAGGTTGTCAAGTGACAAGTTTTGCATGGGAGGCATTGAGTGGATATTAAGGTGTTCTGAGGTATTTTCATTTAAACCAAGTATAATTTTTACAGAATGTAATTGTTGGCCATAATAGATACATATGTTTTCCCAAAGCCAGAACACCTTCTAGAGATCAAAGTATGCAAAGAACATACAAGAAAATCAGCTTCATTAGCTAACAAAGGTCTTAAAATATCTCTTAGAAACTCATGTTTGTAGATAAATGTAAATGGCAGGGATTATTCTTCACTGCAAGATAAAAAGAAAGCCGAGTTACAGATGCATAAATGTATTATGAGGTACATATGGTTACCTGAACTTGATTCAATAACCATGTATTCAACACCTGGATGGGGCTGTTGCAATAGGATCATGATACTTTACAGAACCAACACATCAGTTTTGCTGGTAATATAATACTTGCATTGCTGACTACCTAACTTTTATAGTCTTACCTTTGATCAGTAAGATATGGTATCATTGCTGCAAAGGAACACAAGCATCACCTGCTTTCGAAATTGGATCTTACGCTAGATAGCTCATCTAATCTGCAGCTAAGGCTCAGATCCTCACAGATGTTAAGGCACATAAGGTAGGAGTGAGTGTGCCTGAATCTTGAGTCCCACTGTATTTGTGTCTCCTGTCAGATACCTGGAAGTGTGTCCATGTTCCCCTTGCGTATCATCTGGGTCACGCCTCTGATGAACCCAGTTCTCCCAGGGTACTGTCTAGAGAAGCAAGCAGGCCTGGGGCTTTGAAGGTTTCTTTAACCAAATGGCTTATAAGGTATTTACTGAATCAATGTATTTAAACATGAAACCTATCAGAGGCACTTCTACTCTGGTTTCCTTCCAGCCTTCTTTTAGAATCCTATCATATTCATGAGGTTTTTGAATGTGAAAACCAAGTCTCAAGAGAGCTTGGTAATAATTTCATATTGGCTGGGGCTGGCTTTTATTATGTTTGATAATCCAGGAGAAACTATTTGTCATATAATCCATGAATAAAAGACTCCTTTTAGAAATCACTAATATTTATGGCTTTTTATCGCGGGCATTAGATGCAAGATTTACCTGTGATAGCAGAATGCCAGTGAATTACTGTAAAATAAGACTGCTGTGGTGTTGCCATACTGTATCTGGTCACTTCTTGCTTAAGAAGAAATACAAACATCACATGTGACAATCTGACTGCTTTGGCAGTCACCCTCTAAAACTACTCAAACTCTGACAGGGCATGAAAACTGTCAAAGTATTGTTTGTGTTTACTCCTAAACTAGAAATGACTTAAAATACAGTTTCATCTTTAGAACCAGTTACCTAGTTGGCAGCTCAGAAATTTCTTTGAAAATTGGTATATTTATCAAGATCAGACCCTTTTGAATCTCTGCATTTCTGCCTATCAGTCAAGATTCAGATGGCCCATATTTACTGCTCTCTTTGAGATACAGCGTAGAAAGCGTTAACATCCTGCTGTTGGTTTTTCAATAAAGCACAAAGCACTCTAGCTCTTGGCCTTCTTTCTGATGTTATTTAGCTTGTAGGGTTGTCTTACATTCACCTAGCTGATCTTTTCAGAACCCTCCCTTCCATCAGAGTGAATGGAAGTAACCTTTTCTATAATTGGCTTTTCTTGGAAAAGAGAGGACCATTTCTCAGTGGATAATAAATGATGTTAATCTTCTGATTCCTCACATAATACATAGCACCCTCTTTTAAGACAAGCAAAAAATAATAATTCAGGAAAAATAATTAGAAGTKAAATTGCTTCTCAGCTTTTCTGTTTCCATGAAAACCTCTCTCATCCTTAGTTTTCTATTGGACATATCTAATCTAATCATCAGCTGTCACTAAGTAATTGAATATCCTTGGGTTTGAACTGTTACAGAGCCAATGCTACATTTCTGTTCCTGTTACTTCTGGCTTCAGAAARAGATGGCTTATATGTAATTGCTCTAGGTGGTTCGACATTCAAAGTTGCTTTGCTTGCCAGCTATATATATGTGCATATGTGTGTGTGTATATATATACACACACATTAATATAGTGAAATCAATGATATCAGAGCATACAGCAGTATTTTCTGTTCCATTTAGACATGCATTCATGTCTTTTGAATAGCTCATTTATATCATAAAGCCAAAAACTCTGAAGTCTGATGATGCCTGAAGGGAGCTTTATCATTCCTTTGTTTGCCCTCCTGATGCTTCGTTGCTTATCATCATTCAAAGCTTTGATGTTGAAACCCCTCTTAAGCTTGCAACCTTGTTGAAGCCCTCAAAACATTTCACTACTAATTTCCATTTGTCTCCATAATCAAGTTCCTGTTCTTTTGTTATGACATCCATAATTTACTTTATATCTATTTTTTCTTCTTCTCATACTTCTTTGAATGATCTTAAGATTTAGGAACACAGAACTCAATGGGACCTCCCTGTCCATAAGTAGRGTCTCTGACCCTGCAGGTGATAAGATCAGATGACCACTGGCTGAGTTTCCCTCCTCCTTCTCCTTTTCAACAAGCCTCTTCGTAGGAACCTGTCCTCCTCTACAGTATCCTCAGGTCCCTTATCACAGTTTCCTTCAAAAGAAACAGGCATGTAAAAAACATCTATATATACATACACACACTCACATGCAAGGCTGTGTAAGAAGAAAATATATAGTGTAACTCTCAAAATGCATCACACTGAYAAATAGGTGCAGATTTCTCCTGACACTTCCATTTCCACTCAGGTTTGGACATAAAAACTAACAAAGTTGCTGAATCTTGAGAGGCTAGAGATTTCAGGTTTTCTGGGAAAAAATAAACCCCCTAATTTCATGACTGGCAAGCAGGGCAGAAACAAGAGTGTCTGCCGGTTTGGGGACCAGCAGAAGGAGTAGGTTTCTGACTCCTAATTCCCTCACAATTTTTGCTGCTCTCCCACCCTGCTGCTAGTCACATTTTGCTCCTTTACTGGTAGAATTTCAAGAGATACTTCTAAGTGCTAAATATGTAACAATGTAGAACAAAACCTCTGCAAGCCTCTTAATCTGTATGGAAGAAAATCCCTGATCCAGAAGAGCTAGAGATATTTGTGGGGTCAAGACTGTTCTTTCCGATTTTTTTTTTAGTTCTTCTGTATCAGGATTGTCTGTGTTCAGTCTCTCATAAAGGAAAGCAGTTGGAAACTTCAAGAGTTTAAAATTGCATCATGAATTAAATTTCACTGAAATTACTAACGCAGGATTAAGTAGTCAAGGGCCAGCAGTGAAACAGGACACTTCCTCAGAACTATGTTAAGACTTTATCCTTTTATATTAATATCTTTATATATATTATAGAGTGCATTAAGAAACCATTAAAATAAATTGTGTTATCATGACTTGAAGAATAGAGCGCCTGCTCAGAGTTCTCTTGATACAAATATACCATCAGCACTGGGATTATCTCCACAGGTTTCAATAGACTGTAGAGGTCTGTGAGGTTTCGTTGTTTTACAGTCATCCACATGGAAGAATTTAGCAGGTTATGATTAAAAAAACAGTAGACTGATTCCCATCATCTCCCACAGAAATTTAGCAGGGAGTCAGATTTGGGAAGAGTTTAAGCAGTTAAAACCATCTTCCACATCTTGTCTTCTCAGCTCCCACATATCCTGGAGGTATGAAGAGACTCCTTCTCTGATCTTTACATTCCCCGCGTACCTGTTGCTGTTCCTTGGCCCTTGCCCAGAACTGCACCTCAGAACTGAATTCCTCTAGGGGTTGGTAGGTAGTCCCCTGACTTCCCAGAAGACCTATGTGGATTTAACAGACACACTGAAAAAATCTGCTGCACAGATGTAAGATAACATAACACAGCGGTAGTTACTCCTTTATTTTAAAGGTCAGAACCCCAGCCTTTTATTTAGTACCTTAGTAACTGTAGTGGTAGAAGAAAGGGCAGAGAAAAGGCAAAAGGAATTYGGAGAAGAATGTTTAAGGGTTAATCACCAATACAAAAATGAAAACATTTGGGATCAGGGTTTCGTTCTCTGGACTGCTTACAAATTTTATATTAAATTCTTTCTCTTCCTTTGTCTTTCTTTTGTCTTCCTCTATCGCAGTAAAGCTTAAGTTCCTTTCTACAAAATGGAAAGACTTCAGCAGGAGAGTTTGAATGTCTGGGAATGTTTCTCCACCATCTCAATCACCGAATAAATTGCAACTTGCTGCTTAAACCACTCCTTTGGCACACACTGTAGAGGCATTGGATAAAAAGTGGAAAGAGCACATCACCTCCCACCTTCTGCCATTTTGGCAACATGGTAACTGTGCTTTGAAATAAACAAATGACCTCAATTTGTTCTTGGACATAAGACCATTGGAGTCTATTTTCAGTATTGGGCTTGAAGTCTTCCACCCCAAGAAGAAGGAAATATCTTTCTGGAACACCAAGCAAGAGCTAAAATCCACCGAAGTGTAAGGTTTGAGAAAACAGTAGTTGTGGGGCTATTCCTACTAGTTAGCTCTAGGCACAGATGCACTCAGCATATTGGTTGTTCTGAGGTGCTTCTCTCTCTCTAAGCATTTTGTGTTTAATCCAGACACGTAAATCAAGTGTACTGGATTTCTCGCTGACACAATTAAAARTTATAGGGATGAGAGGACATTCTTCCTGGCATCTATTTCTTAGTGCTAAAAGCATCATAGCATTTAATTGACCTRATAACCCCAGCCACAGAGCTAATATGCTTCCACATGTAAACTCCGTGTGCCAAAGTTCATGTTGTTACAGCTCCTACATTAAAAGGACAAAAATTAACATGGTGACAAAGAGACAATCTAGATTTGCAAGCTTAAGCATTTCAGTGAAAACATCACAATATGTGTGCAATATTTGCCCAACAGTATATCAGAAAGAAGTGTTCCGCTGCATGGTACATATGGCTAGGTAGGATAACAGAGGCACAATGCTGAGAGGGAAGGAAGAAACTAGCCAAATGAAAGCATAAAGTTGCCTGTGGAAGAAGACCCCTGTGATACAAGAATACTTTGGTTCACCTAGTTAGTCTAATCGCTGTACTGTAATGCCTAGCAGTCTGGATTTCCTGTTTCCAAGCACTAACTCTTAATATTTAAATTCTCTAAGCTGCTACACAAAAATGTGGACAGAGAGTTGCAGATAAAGAAAAAAAGCAGCTTATCAGATTATTCAAAGACAGGCAAAGAATAAATTGCTTAGTAGAGTCCTCCTGAATCTGTTCAATGACAGGTACCAAATTTTAGGCAGCTAGGGAACAAGCCAGACTAGTCATGGCCTCACTCATGAGCAATGTTATCTTCTGCTGTTGCTGCTGCTCACACTTTATATAATATCTTGGTGACTTTAAACACCAGTGAGTTAAACAGATCACTATCTCCTGCGGTCTGGAACTTAGGCACAAATGTTCCATCTACACCTTGTGTTTATAAATCTCTCCTTTATTGGATATCTCCCCTGCAGAGGTAGGTGATTTTCTATCCTAACAGTATTTTTTCATGCAATTTTACTTTAACACCAACACAGTAGACCTTATTTTGCTTTTTTCCCACTGCCTTTTTGATTTTGTAATGTTGTTTTTACTAGCTTGTGCTGACAGTCTTTAAATCATTGGTGCTTTTCATTAAATCAGAAAGACTTCCATGATGCAAGGCAAGATCCTGGGTCAAATTATCACCTGATATGCCTATTTTCCCTGGAAAATAATGTGGTTTATTAGGAAAAAAAAAACCTTTTCTGTTTTCCTCTGATGTTGTTATTCTATTGATATCCTGTTCATCAAAGTAACTCTTTGGTATAAAGACCACATGTAGACCAAAACAGGTGTTATTAGCAGTAGTGCCATCTGCCAGATACTGTAATCCACTGAAATTATTGAGAACATTTACATGCTGAAACTAATCTAGATGAACAACTGCAGGACCAAAGTTAAAATTTTACCTATGACTCAACAAATGCAAAATAGCAGAGTGATAAAAGTGGATGTACATGAAGTTAATTATATTTACACTGTGAGGTCAGGTGGGTCCTTCTACGCTGTTATTTTGACTCCTTTCCCTCTATGAATTTAGCTGTTCAATAAACATATGCACAATGTAACTGCCTGTTTTAATACCTGAAATGAGAAATTTGTTCTTTAGATGTATTTGCATGCTATGAAACATATTTTGAAAATCATGTATACTGTATGCAGACACAGTTAGGAATTGCAGAAGAACTTTGGGCATTAGGTATTGAAGTCAAGCAAGCCTACTTGTGCAAGTGTGCAAAGTTTGGCCAATAAGTGAAGCCTATTCCAGGAAGTCCCCTGAAAATCAGAGACTGGGTGCTTTACAAGTTTTTGAAATATATGATTCCACATGCTTTTTTTGCTCACTAAGTTGAGGATTTAAGTTTTTGTTTATAAGTATGTTTAATCACACTGCAATATATGCCTTCAGGATTTGGAACAAAATACTGGACTTACTATTACTTGATTTAATTCTGTGGTTATAGTATAAAATATGATGAGTTGTTTGAAAAGCTGTTGCAGCAAGAAAGAAAAAAGAAATCATAGAGCAAGGAATTTGGCATAGTTTCAGAGAACTGAAGAGTAACTGTCTTATGGTACCTAGATTTTGGTAAGGAGATGCCTCAACTCTGCTTTTAGTTATGCCTTTACACCGCAAAACTCAGTAATGATAGTGTTTTCCGCATTTTTTTTTAAACAGTCAGGTTATGTTCCTTTTCTATAATCTTCCAAAATGTGTATTTTATTCCCAGGTGAGCATACCTTAGTGTTGAAAGACAAGGGATGAAATTACCCTCAAGGTTTTCCTTTCATCCACAGAGACATAAGGGAATATCGGACCTATCCTTTTAATCCCCAAATCTTTCTTGCACATAATGGAAGTAGCATATGAGAGTAACTAGCTGAAGCCCATTCACAGCTTTATTAGGAAAGAAGAATTACAATAAGACAAGCCTTGTTACCTGTATYGAAGACGTAAGCTTATATTGCTTTTATTGTTGAGCATCAGACTGAGCAGCTGTGTATGAATCTGTAAAATACTTCTTATAAGAAGGTCYTGTATACTTGATAGAATAGATGTGTTGTATCAAAGTGATCAAACTTAGTGTTTACTAAATATTCACTCTCCGGTGGCGACAGCTTTAATTTATAATAATGCTAAATATCTTTCCTCATACTATGGAAGCATCAATTACAAATACGTATTATGTTCCTTGATCTCATCTAAAACTGTAATCAACAGTATTAACTTCTGTACAAATAAAAAGATATAACTGTGTTTTAAGAAAAAAAAAAACTAAACTGAGTTTCAGTTGCAGCTCTGCAATAAGTTTTCATGTATTAATTCAAAAGGTCATAATACATATTTGTGTTAGAAGTTTAAAATTATACCACTAACCGTTGTGATGCTTTTCCGTAGGGCTGGACTACAGCAGAGGACAAATACAGCTGCTGAAGAATGGAGTGACTGATGTATAACAGAAGTGATATGGGGTGGAGGRCCTAAATAAAAAATCTAAGACAGAGTCTGACCTTGACCTTAATGGTTTTGACCATCCTCACCTGAATCAGCATTTGCTCAACAATCTCCAGTTGTGTGATTGCGCTCAACAATCTCCAGTTTTTGATTCTGGCTGAATCTTTCAAAAATCCTTGCATATTGAGGAGTTAATTGAGAAAACTTAAGTTAAGCAGTGCAAAGATTTAATGCACTAGTGAAGTAGGTTATCAACTGATATCCTATTTGTCTGAAGTATTCATCTACCTGAACACTATGTAAAAGTTCTGTTCATTCCCACTATTGTTCAGTTTTTCCAAATCATGCTGTCTTAGCCACAGTAATAATTCATTTGGAAGAACTCTGAGACAAACATTATTTAAATCACTTGATCCGTTTACTAAGTTGCTGAAAAATCAACAAGAGCATTGTTTGATATATCATTTTTTTTAGTAGCATGAGTTGAGTTAGGGAATTTTTATAGAAGCCTGACTACATAAGGACATTGAGAAATAAATTCTACAGCAGAAGGAGCAAAAACAATAAGGAATGTGGTCTGTGTGAATAATTATTTTTCTGGTGAGTTGGCTGAAAGAAAAATCTGATCAGAGAAGACAAAATTATTTTTCCCCCTTAAAATAAAAACTAAAGGGAAAAAGCTGGGTAAAAATTAAAAACTGGAATACGTCTTTGAGTGATTCTCAAACCAAACATTTCCATTTCATTTCAGGTAACTTTGGCAAAGCAAAGRAATAGAAATGAAGAGGCAGACTTAGCAAACACCCACAAAACCAGACAGGAGAATAAACAGCCCCTCACTTTTTACTCAAGAACACTCATCTACAGCGTGCATAGCTCAAGCTTAATATTCTCCTCTGCCTCAGAGGATATAACTTTCCAAGCAGTATACCTCAGCTGCTGAAGAACTTGCTGAGCTGAGTAGGCTACTCTCCACCTTTTACTTTCAGGCTGGTCAATTTGGTCTAAAATATTTACAAGTTATTTTGATTAGTGACAGGAAGCTAAGTGTTCTTTCTTGCTATTCTGTTCACTTAAGTCCCTCGAGTGGCATCCCACACAGCTCTTCTGATTCTCTTTCTCTCTCTAACTGAATTAATCTTTAATTATTCCATGCAAGGTGGAACAGTTCAAGAATAAGGAATGAATCGGCCATGGCTTCATGGCTCAGTCACTAGCATGTGAAAATTTAATTCAAAAGCCTCTCAGCTCTAGGCACAGAAGGGCTTAGGCTTGAGGTCAGTTAGTTTTTATGAGAGCCTTCTAGTGCTGGCTTAGAAGATATTCAAAAGAGGAGAGATTCCCTTAGTCTCTCCTGTTGGATGCCCTGTAACATGAAAGAGGCAGGTTCGTATTCCTTTTGGCAAAAGAAAAATATGAAGAAGGATTTCTCATAAGTATTCAAAGTATTCAACAATCAGAAAGTGTGKGGGGTCCTACACACTCCAAGTTAGTCATAGAAATGCAATCTTTAAAAAAGGAAGCTATATAAATAGTGAGCATGGAAATTGAGGAGGCCAGGCCAAACAATTCATATTTTTCAAGGAATAATCTGTTTGAAATAGAGACTTGAAATAATATAGCTTATTTCAGTCTATATTTTCCTCAATATTTAACATTCCACTCTTGTTCTAAAGTTTTCTTCTCAAGGTCAATATTTTATTTGTATAAATATCTGAGATATGACCATTTCACACAGAAAAGTCTCAAATGGGTATTTTGAAAGTGAAATGGCTCAACAAAGACACCTTATGAGATAGTGACTCCCAACCAAGTGATAAGGAGTCAAAGAGAACCTTCCATAAATTTCAGGAGACTTTTGAATGAGATCATATTCATTTTAGGGTAAGGAAACTCATGAAAAATACTACATTTTAAAGTGATTTTGTGATCAGTATTTATTAAGTGCCCTGTAGTACAACTAGCTTCCGTACTTGTATGTAATATAAATATACACAGATTCTTACAGACGCTTACAGTTTATTTAATTCAAAGTATGCTTGTAGAGGTGAAAGCTCAATAAATCAAGAAAAAAACGCCATATATCAGCAAAGTGATGAAGGGAGAAAATAAACTCTCAACATTACATAATTAAAGAGGCTTCACTCAGAAAAAGGTGGATGTCTTGTGTGTTTGTATACACTACCCCTAATGCTGGGCAACACTATACTTTTTACAAAACAGTTTCATGAAAACTGATTATTAGTGTCTATTAAACTGAACCTGTACARGTAGGCCTTATTCCCTACAGACTTGCCCCAGAATAAAAGTAATTTCATGAACTTCCTGGAAAGTTGCAATAGCAGCTTGATAACTATTCTAGCCCCTATTGTTTATTTCCATCTGTTCTCACAGTGAATCAATATTTAATTTTCAATTTACTAAATTCAGACTTTAAAAACCTATATAATTTTCCTCAGGAAGACTGTAGAAAACCCCAAGCCCTCCTCCCACAAAGAAAAAAAAAGGATTGGAAAGTGCTTTATCAGAAAATGTTACTCCCATTAAAAGAAAAACGAAAAAAGCCTCTGCTACATATAACAGGACACTAGCAAATTACAATGTTTCCAGCTTGTTAGAGGTAGACTACAATTGCAAGATAATTTCACACTGGATTCTTAATTTGGCATTTTTTTCCCAAAGGGTTCACAACTGTCTTGTTCTTTAAAACGTGCTAAAAAGACAGATTTTCTAAAGCTGTCCATAGAAAGAAGTATCTACAGAGAGCAGATGGAAGATGGATTTTTCTCTCTGCCATGCAAACTTTTATGATTTATGTGAAATAAGCAGAACAAAGGCCATTTCCAACATGGAGATATATATCTATATTTACACATTTCTGTACTTTTGCTTTTATATTCCTTGAGCGCCTATACCCGGAAACAAACATATCAGATTCAGTAAAAGACCAATCAGTCTAAAACACAGTTTTCCTATTTAAAGCAGAGCCACCTCTTATCATTATTTACAATATGATTCTATGATTCCATAATATAAAATAATGTCAGTTTAAGGAAATGACAGCTGTAGCAGCTAGGGCTTGTCTCTCTCTTTCATTATGAGTAGGGCAACCAGAACATCTCTCATTGTGGTACATTCGTTCATACATGCCTCTGAATAATTGAGTGAATTTTCCTTTGGCTCTTGATGACACTATATTAATTCCTCCTAATAGTCCCTCCATGTCTGAGGCAATTTGTTCTGATTTTCTGAAAATTTGGGACAGGAAGATAGACTGTAAATAGCTGAGTCTAAGTTGAAATGTGATTTTGTCACACACAGCTTAAAAGACCCTGGTTGAAGAAATTGCACTGCAGGAAAGCAAGGTCTCCAGACCAGCAATAAAACAGAAAACTGCTGTTTYTACATACACTTAATATATCATGTCCTTCACGGGATACTGTAAGTATAGGGATTTGGTTTTGTTTGTGGGCAGGTTTGTTGGAGAGTGTGGAGCTCYGCTCATCAAATCTCTAACATCAATAAAATGGCTTGCCCTAGCTTAGGGATTTCAGGCTGAAATGACTCAGCTCCTYTGAAAAAGAGGAAAAAAAAAAATTAAGAAAATGAAAGGACAGTGTCTCTCTCCCCTGGGCTTTCAGCAAACATCCCTGGGAAACTCTCTGTTGTCAAAAATAAGGCCTTGAGCACAATAAACTTCCCCTTTTCTTCACTTGTAACTTCAGCTTGCRCTGCCAGGAGCAGTACCTTTCTCTCCCTTACACGGCAATCGCAAGGGCAAGTTAATTATTCTAGCTCCAGGCTTCAGATTTTTAACATTCAATAGAGCCACATAATTAATGCAGGTGGTATTTACACATCATTAGATTTTATAAAGGTTTTACCTCTCTCCTCAAGCTACCATCCAGTTTATTTGTATGAATGATATCTCTTGCTCCCCAGCTTCAGTTCTCGGTATCCTTATTCTGTTTAGCCTTGTAAAACCACTCTCTGCAGAGCACTTACTGTCATCTATTAACACTCACTTTCAGTCTTTCTCCCTTGCCCGGAGTTTAACTTTGAGCTCTCATACAGGGCTCGGTGGTCTCCTCTCACCTTCCTCCCTTCTCTTTTCATACTCCACCCCCACACATATTTTCAAGAGAAACTTTGAGTCACAGGATCTACAGGGATCTCAAGAGAGCCCTTGGTCCATGTCTTTCCCTCTGGTTCAGCAACATCCAAACAGCCCTGGCTGGGTGCTTTTGTCGGACATTGAACCGTCAGAGTCAAAATGGGTAAGGCTGCAAGCATCAAGGACAGAAAAAAGGATATTTTGGTAAAGACGGTATGAGCTGAAGAAAGCTCCCATAGCACACTACAAGAGTATTTTCTGTACTATATAAACAAAGTGAGGGGTCTATATAAACAAAGTGAGTATCCTCATCTTTTTGCTAGGATTTGTTCTAGGTATCTTGAATGTTGGTAGGAACTAGTGGTAGCAAAATGGATCTAAATATGACCAAATTCCCTGCAGGGGCTGAAAACACTGGTGAAGAACACTCTCTGTTAAAAAAAATAAAATAGGCTGTGTCCCAGAAGATGCCTAGAAGGAACAATTCCTTTCCGATGAGATTTGGCCTTGTGATGGACAGGTTGTTTTCCCAGCCCACCACACCAACTCTGTCACCCCTCTTGACACATCATTCTTTTTCTGTTTTCTACTGAAGATAAGCTGAAGGCTTTCACCATCAAGGCCTTTTGCAGGTATCTCCACCTTACCTATGAAGCCTTCACTCATTGTTGAATAACCAGCTCTCACTTCYAGCCAGCCTGAGAAGTCAGCTTCTTTCTACCATTTGTTAAATTGGGAAAAAAAAAGAACTTTGATCGTTTTATCCAAACTCATACTTCAGATTAACTTCTCATAACATCTGCAAAGCTGTTTAATATCCTATTTTGCCACAGAGACTGTAAGCTTGCTAATATTTAAACTACAGGTATCTTGGCACAGACACTGGTCTTGGTTTTGAGAACAAAGCTTGTATCATGAGTTATTTTTTTAACTCCTCTTTCTTATTGCCCAGTTCATCTGTTGCCCTGGCCTTATATATACTTAGAAAAAATTTGAAGATAGGGACTTCGTTCTACAATGCCTAGGCACAATAAAAGTCATGATCCATGACTACTTCTGGTTTATCAAGCTCTCATAAAGTCTATAGAAGAATCTAGCTATAGATCCATGTATTTATATCCGTCTAGGTATCTGTTTCTATGCATCTATTCACGTATCTAACTAGTCTATGTTAATATTAACGCTTACAATTAATATGAAAGACAAGCAAAGTGGTAGGGCTTTCAAATTCCACAGGAAATCTGAATCTGAGCTGAGGTCATTTAATCAGTAAGATCAGGATTAATATTGAAGAAAAATTCAGATGGATCATTTTCTTAATTTCTCAAATAGAGCAATGAAAATACAGGTTAAAAAGAAAAATGAAAGCCTCACTTGATTTATTTGATAACTCTATGTCTATATTCCTACCACAAATATCAGAGGGTGGAAACTTCTGCAGTAGAAACTTAACTCTCTAATTTCTTCTATTTAGCATATTACTGATTAACTGAAAACTTTTAAATCTACATGATGTGGACTTTATAGTGCTGCTGGCAAGGGTTCCAAAATACCCAAAGGAATCTACTGGATTGGGCAGGTTTTCCAGTCTTAGGAGTGTCTGGGGCAGTCAAATGAAACAGCTTCTGGGAAATATTGATAGACTGGAGGGATATTCTTCAGGTGGAAAGCTAGCCTACCAAAGGAAACCTAAGCAGTCCTGAGACTGCTTAGTCAAACAGGGACATTAGGCTCTTCAAGAAAATGACATAAGATCCTCTTGGGTCTTGGCTCCAAAGATCAGAAATAGGGAAATTATTACAGCGTATCCAATATTTTCTTCTAACCTTAAGAGTCAAAAGAAAAAGGGTAACATTGTGACTGACCTGTGTCTTTAAAAAAAGAGCTATATAAGCTGATAAATTGATGCACACTTCTTCCCTTAAAGCAGAAAAAGGAATCATGTCCTAAAAGATACCCTGAAGTCACAGCTCCTCTCAGTCGATAACCTGAAATGGTAACTGATCCTGGAAGTGCAGCCCAGCACTAAATAATGACTGTTTGTGACAGACACTGGATCTCTATATGTTGTTCCTTTTCAGACATCAGTACAGGAATTGTACACTATATATTTTGTTTAAATTACTGTAAGAACAGGAAGCTGAGAGGAAGACTGTGTATTTGTACCCAGGTCCTCGCCTCTGAGTCACACCGTGAACTGAAATGACCCAGCTTGCAAAGATATGTTGTGAAAGGGTTGGGATTTTTTTCCCAAAGATTTTCTTTAATCTGTCTCATACAGTGGTTGCAAACCCTTTCCCTGCATGAAAAAGTTATTCTGTCCCAGCCTATTATTTTGTGCTTTAATAAAATACAGCATGAGAGATTGAAAGCCTTTGGGTTCTTTTGATAGTCTCACTAACAAGACAAAAATATGGAGGCATTTCTACCTCATAGTTCTGGTTACTTTAAGGCTTTCCACACAGATACTATCTAAAGTCTTTTCTTTTTTTAAAATGCATCTCATGTGCAAAATACTTATTAGTTACATATGGCCATGTTGTACAATCAATGTGAAAGAGAAATCCCTACTGAAGCCACTGAAAAGTTCAGCCAAAAAAAAAAAGAAATTTTTTAAAAAAATCAATCATATGTGACTGCATGTCCTGGTTTCAGCTGGGATAGAGTTAATTTTCTTCCTAGTAGCTGGTGTAGTGCTGTGGTTTGGATTTAGCATGAGAATAATGTGATAACACACTGATGTTTTAGTTATTGCTAAGCAGTGTTTATACTAAGTCAAAGACTTTTCAGCTTCCCATGCTCTGCCTGTAAGGAGGTGCAGAAGAAGCTGGAATGGATTATAGCCAGGACAGTTGACCCAAAGTGGCCAAAGAGATATTCCATACCATTTGATGTTAAGCTCAATATATAAGCTGGKGGGAGTTGGCTAGGGTGCAGCAATCACTGCTTCGRGACTGGCTGGGGGTGSGTTGGTCGGTCRGTGGGTCACTTGTTTTTCCTAGGTTTTGTTCCTCTCTCTCTCTCTCTGTTGTTGTTTTCCTTTTCATTATAATTTATTATTATTATTATTATTTTATTTCAATTATTAAATTGTTCTTATCTCAACCTATAAGTTTTCTTACTTATGCTTTTCTGATTCTCTCCCCAGTCCCACTGGGGAGGGAGGGAGTGAGCGAGCAGCTGTGTGGTGCATGGACGCCAACTGGGCTTAAACCACAACATTCATTGCATTAAAATATTAATGTGTAACAACTAGTTTTCTTTTAAGCTAAAAATATCTTTGATTCTTAGATGAAGGAGAATGAAAAAAAMCAATGGAAATTAAGTATTGATTTAACAAAAATAAACAGTTAATCCTTTATATACCACTTTTCATTCATAGATCCAACATCATTTTACAAGCAAAGTAATTAGCACAGAACATGATTTTACAGGCAAACCTCTCCTCCTGAACCTTGTAAGGAAGGCTCAGGACTGCACCAAACCCAGCTCTCTATCCAGAGCCTGGCCTCACAGCCATGCGTGTGCACTGTTGGCAGGGGCAGCAGAGCAACCCACTCATCTGTCTCTCCTGGGTACAACTGAGCATCGGCACAAGTCAATCTTCTTTGCAGTTTATCCTCCTGAGCCAGGCACTGGCATAGCTGAAGTAATGGCATACTTTGTGATAGGCTTTGTTACAGGGTTGGAGACAGCCAGCTGAGGCTGCTGACTTCTTAAATCACCCCATCAAAATTCAGTAGAAGTCATTTGCCTGAGCCCTGAAACACTGAAGTGAAAAGTTTTGGCCAGAATCCCATTACAGATCATTTGAGGAGCTGAGAAGAAAATTATGGTCTCCTCACTCTCAAACTTACATTCTGCAGTGTAAAATATCCTCTATAAACTGAATGCTTCTTTCATTAGACTCAGCTGAGAAAATCCACACAGCCCAGCCTCCATCAGTTAAACTAATTGAAGCAGTAGGTTTAGCCTAGTTCCCCATTCATGACTGCTGAGCAATTGTTGGAAAAAAATCAGCCCTCAAGCTTGAAAAACCTTACTTAATTAAAAAAAAAAGGGGGGTAAAAGAAAGCCTTTAGAGACATCTGAAGGTAAATCTCTGAAAAGAATAAAATAAGCTATAGTTGCAGAGTCACCATGCTGTCAGGCAGACTAAATGACATGCTGGAAGATGCTTACAGGAGGTACAGGAGTCCTTTGTGATAAATTCTGTCACCTAATTGAAGATGGATTTGGGGTGGTTTTCTTGTCTTTGAAGGAATTCAGCCAAAACTGTTTATTATTACATTTTCTCTGCCTGAGAGGGCTGATCCTCAAGATGAAGAGTAGTGCTATGAGGGATACTGTTTAGAGTTATTTCCTCCCTTGGAGCAAAGCATATCATGTCAAGTGACAGGGGTGCAGGTTCCTAGGTGAAGTATACCTACAACCACTTAAAACGTGCATTTCTTCTGTGCTATCTTAATAATACCTAAATTGAAAACTATTCAGATTATTTTTTCTGAAACTSTGACTATGTATGTCACACAACTGCACTGTCCTTCACTGTTTGGATTAGTTTTGAGGAAAGTCTCTCTTTCTCAAGGGTACCACAAATTAATAGATCCTTTTGTTTTTTCTATTCTCAGATCTGGTGTCGTGGTTTAAGCCCAGCCGGCAACTAAGCACCACACAGCCGCTCGCTCACTCTCCCCYRGGTGGGATGGGGGAGAGAATCGGAAGGGTAAAAGTGAGAAAACTCGTGGGTTGAGATAAAGACAGTTTAATAGGGAAAGCAAAAGCCGCGCACGCAAGCAAAGCAAAACAAGGAATTCCTTCACTACTTCCCATGGGCAGGCAGGTGTTGAGCCATCTCCAGGAAAGCAGGGCTSCATCACGCRTAACRGTTACTTGGGAAGACAARCGCCATCACYCCGAACRTCCCCCACTTCCTTCTTCTTCCCCCAGCCTTATATGCTGAGCATGACATCACATGGTATGGAATACCCCATTGGCCAGCTGGCCTAGCTGTCCYGGCTATGCTCCCTCCCAGCTTCTTGTGCACCTCACAGAGCATGTGAGCTGAAAAGTCCTTGAGAAAGTAGACTACCTAGCAACAACTAAAAACATCAGCGTGTCATCAACATTCTTCTTAYACTAAATCCAAAACATAGCACTATACCAACTACTAGAAAGAAAATTAATTCCACCCCAGCCAAAACCAGGACATCTGGGTGTTCTGTCAGATAATATGTGTGCTGATATGTGGAGCTTTTAATAGCTCTTTGTGAAATAATCAGAAGAGGTTTCAGGCTAGGTCCCCAAAGCAGAGAAACAGCTGTATTGCTTTGGCACTCAGTCCTGTTTTTCTGATGCAGTAAACTTATTAATTTATTTGTCTTTCAGATTTATTAAATTATTTTATAACCCATCCTACCAAATTATTTAAACAGTCTTTTTCATTTTAGTACAAGCTTTAGTTTTACGCTCTATTCATTTGATCATTTTAGCAGACTACAAAATTGTGCCTTCAGGCACAGCCTGTTGCGAGGAGCCATGTGAAGATGCATTGTCTCATGGGGCTGAAAAAGATGCTTCCTTCCTTACAGTGTTATCTCTCAAAGCAGCCTGGTTGCACTAAGAAGAAAATAATTGATACGCATTTTTAGATGGCTGCAGTATATTCACATTTTACTGCTAAGGTAATTTACTGGCAATTGAGGGGTATATATAGAGGTTTGTTTCTGACCTTTAATTGGCAAGTTTCTTACAGGATGGCAATCAATGGTGCTTTCCCAAGAGCAAGGGTTTCTGCTCTGCTTGGCCTTGGCAACTGCGTGAAGTTGCCAGGTTTTTACTTGCAGAAGTATCACTGAGTCCTTACAGGAGACTAAAAGATAAACTCACACCAGTTTTCAAGATCTTAAGCAGAGAGTTAATTTACTTTGGGCTCTGCTCGAACAACTCAGATTATCTGCTCATTCAGATTTTAGGTTTAAGAAAACCTCATCAAGGCTCTCTAATGATTTCTGAAAAAGTCTTCCTCAGTCAAGATCGTATCATTTGCAGTTCAATTAATTAGCCAATACTGGGTCCTGCAGYTTGCTATCATTAGAAAGGAGGATTAGACATCCTACTTTAGATCATGGTCCAAATCAACCAGAAACCACCTTTGCTTCRTGTTCCAGGTGTCTTCCTGTCCAGCACTTTACACCAAAAATTCCCTTTGTCTTTGCCATCACCTTCCTTCTTCTCACTTGTCTCTTTCCYCTTCCTCCACTGGGCTGTCTACGATCTCTGTATCAAATAAAGATTTTGCATATGAGAGCCAACCATCTCAGTGTTAACAATAATTCTCATTAGCATTTGAAAGYATTTATTTTTTTGGTGGTGAATAGAGGTGTTCGACAAGGCTGTCTGGTTAATATTTCCTATGCTTGATAAATTCACTGAGAAAAACTTATTGCAAAATCAAAACAGAGGTGTTTAAAGGATCCAACACTGCTATTCACCCAGCTAAAATGTCTTCTATGGCCCTACAAAGGTCACCTTGAAATTTAAAGAAGCAGTTGCGTGGCCAGCTGAAATTGGCAGTTAGAAAATTAATTCCACAGTCAAGATACCAGACTAAATTAGCATGTTATTGAAGATGCATTTAAGATTCCATTTACTACTCTGAGAAATAATTTATCATTCCCATTGCTAACCACCACACAGAGCTTATTCCTGACATAGCAGAACTCCTTCTGCTCCTCACCAGCAATATTAGCCGTGACAACCCTGCTTCCACCAAACCACTCAAAAGTACCTCATTTTCAGAGCTTTCTTAAATGAGTTCTTGAATCAGGTACCAGATCTTGCTCATTAATCTTGCTCAGTAATATAAATGTAGTTGTATAGATTTTCATAGAATGCTTTGGGTTGGAAGGGACCTTAAAGATCATCTAGTTCCAACCCCCCTGCCATGGGCAGGGACACCTTYCACTAGACCAGGTTGCTCAAAGACCCATSCAACCTGACCTTGAACGCTTCCGGGGATGGGGCACCCACAACTTCTCTGGGCAACCTGTTCCAGCACCTCACCACCCTCACAGTGAAGAATTTCTTCCTTAGATCTAATCTAAATCTACCCTCTTTCAGTTTAAAGCCGTTACCCCTTGCTCTATCACTACATACCCTTGTAAAAAGTTCCTCTCCAGCTTTCTTGTAGGTCCCCTTCAGGTACTGGAAGACTGCTATAAGGTGTCYCTGAGCCTTGTCTTCTCCAGGCTGAACAACCCCAACTCTCTCAGCCTGTCTTCATAGGAGAAGTGCTCCAGCCCTCTGATCGTCTTCAYGGCCCTCCTCTGGACTCGCTCCAACAGGTCGATGTCCTTCTTAYGTCGGGATCCCCAGAGCTGAACACAGGTGGGGTCTAACAAGAGGGGAGTAGAGGGGGAGTATCACCTCCGTCGACCTGCTGGTCATGCTTCTTTTGAGGCAGCACAGGATACGGTTGGCTTTCTGGGATGCAAGCGCACACTGCCAGGTCAAGTTGAGCTTCTCATCAACCAACACCCCCAAGTCCTTCTCCTCAGGGCTGCTTTCAATCCATTCCCCGCCCAGTCTGTATGTGTGCTTGGGATTGSCCCGACCCACGTGCAGGACTTTGCACTTGGCCTTCTTGAACTTCATGAGGTTCGCACGGGCCCGCCTCTCAAGCCTGTCAAGCTCCCTCTGGATGTTGGTCCATCTGGATGGAGGGTCCCTTCCCTCCAGCGTGTCGACCACACCACACAGCTTGGTGTTGTTGGCAAACGTGCTGAGGGTGCACTCAATCCCACTGTCCACGTCGCCGACAAAGATGTTAAACAGCGCTGGTCCCAATAGCAACCCCTCAGGAACAGCACTCATCACTGGATGGAACTACTTGTGTTTAAGTTACTAACATTGTTAAATGTTTCTGAAGTCCTGTCCAGTTGGACTGTATGTATTTCCCTTAGGTACCACAGAAATAAATAGTTCATAAGGGCTGAAATGTTAAAATCATATCTGTTTCTATTTTAATTACCTACCACAGTCCTAATATATAAGCTGGGGATGATAAAGTTTCACTTAATTTGCGGATAGATAACCTGCTGAAGGAATTACTTGAATTATATTGAGTTTTTTAGGGAAAGAGACACGCTTTCTTTCTGAAGCACATGTGAAACTCTGAAGCTGCAATAATTGAAAAGAAACTGGGAGCTTTGTCATCAGATTCAGTGGGAGCAAGTAGGATATTGTTGCAAAACCATAGGTATTTTCTGGAGATTTTTTACTCTAGTCTGACAGAGAAGATGCCATTTCATTTCTGGCCTGTTGGGGGGTGGRGGGGGTATTGTTCTCTTATACTCTGTATTGTAGTCTTATGTTCATAAATGTAGTTTTCCCAAATGCTGACTCTGTTCAAATATGTCATTTATAAGTATCTTATGTGAAATACATGTTTTCCAAGTATATACACATACTGACCAACAGTTGCACGTAATGAACGGTGGGACTAAAGCAAGACTGAGATTTCTGTTTACTTGGTTTCCTTCCTGGCTTGCACACATTGCATAAAGGATAACTTTTCTAAAAGCAACTACCTGGCTTAGGAGTTTAAGTTCCATTTTCAAAACTACTTATGCACTTAAGAACCCTTAGGCTGAGTGACTTATAATGTGACTTMGGCTCTAAGTTCATTTGGAAAAATGCATCTGAGTGCTTTCGAAAATCACAGCTAAAGCCAATTATCTCAGCAAAAACTGAGATTCAGACAGGAAGAAAAAATAAGGTATTCTATGAAGAGATGAATGAGAATATTACAGCAGATAAAAGAAAGCACATGAGCCAAAAATTAGGTATAAAAAGCATCTCAATCAATTAGAGAAACAAAATGCAGGGTAACTGAAAAGGAAAAAAAGATGTGTTGCTGCTACTGATTGGAACTGGCACCCATTTTTTTAGGTTCTTTTTTTCTTTTGTTTTCAAATCCTAATTTTATCTTCAYACTTACAAATTGGAATTGGATATAATGGGTTAGGCATTACTTACCTGCAGGCATGGTAAGTAACCCTCTTTAGAAATACAGTATGTACATTTCTCTCACTTGCTACGCCTGTGCGCAGAAGTGAATATTCCTGAAGGCCAGTTTCAAGGGAGAGGCTGGACTAGATGACCYCTAGAGGTCCCTTCCAATAAAAGTTTCTGTGATTGTAAAACCATCCTTGTGTTGCTGTTAACAGSTTGTTAGCGTGCGGTGTTGAGGCATTCTTAACACTCCATCTCTGATAACGTACCTTAATTTCACCAAGATTTTKGGGGGAAAAGGATAATACACTGTTGTGTGTATATGCAGCTACAAAAAAGTTGTGCGCATTTGAAAATGTATTGATTCCTCTTAATATAATTAAGAGAAGAATAACAGGTTGCACAAACCCTGCTGGGGGTGTTTGGTCCAGGGAAGTAACATCCTCTTTTCAGAAAACAAAAAAGTCAAGGATCTTGAAGGACAAGACGAAATAACTTGACAGAATGTTGAAAAATGTCTGTCTCGCRTAACACCTAAGGGGAAAGGGAAGCAGCACCTGTCACTCAGAGCTGGAAGAASAGGAAAAGGAAATGGCATCCTCTCCCTCCAGAAACACACTGCACTTCTGAAATGTGCAATACTGTGAACTTTGTTGTGGCGTTTTTGGTTGGTGTTGTAGCATGGTACTTGCTAGGAAAGGTCAACAAAATGAAAAAGACACTGTGTGTGAATAGATGAAAGAGAAATTACAACAATTTGCTGCTAAAAATACAGAAWATCAATTGGGCATACATGCCTGGGCATGAAATTAAGACAACTGTATGCAGAATCAGAGCCATCTCTGTCATATTTCTACAAAAGTGGTAGCAGATATTATACTAGGGATTGGCATAGTTACAGGTTTTTTAAATTGATCCAGAAAAAAAAGATTTACTTGAGCCACATCCATTTGCTGAATTCAGCTTGTACTTTGTACATCTGAAAGTTCTTAGGTCTTAAATTTAAAATGAACTCTGTACAAATGGGGAAGCAGGCTGCAGTTTGTGGATTTTTTTTCCCCCTGGTTAATGTGAAAAAACATTTATGTCTTAAAGCCCACTATTCTACAGGTGTTATATAGCCTTTTTGTTTGTCTTTCATTTAACCCAGAATTCTGGTGACCCATAAGTGAGCCATGAAACATCAAAGATTGTCCTGTTTGAATGAGGATACTTGGTACCTCTTAATCCCTTCACAAAAAATCAGGTGAGTTCTGTGTTAAGGGTGTTGGCTTTCATAGAGTTAATTGGTGACGTCTRTTCACTGATGACACATCATTTTTCTTTTTTCCCCTCTTTCTTACCCCCCCTTCTATTTTTTTCTCAGAATACCATCCAATAAAATTGATTTTATCCCTTTAATAGCTTCATTTTTCTTTCATTTCTGTAGAAGAAGGCAGCTATAAAAGCTGATTGTTCCCAGTTAGCGTAGCCTCTAAGTTAGCAAGGAGATAAGAATCCTTCCTATCTTTGTAGGTTTGGCAGAAACAGGGAATTTCCATTTAATAGGAAAATGCACTTCAGATAAAAAGACTGAAATATTTTAGGGGTTATTAACTGTGTTTACTTCCCTGTCAGTCTCGTTACAAGTGATAAAACCTCCTTCTGTTCCAAAAGCCAGAAGGAAAATAATTCAGCCATAACTCTGTATGTATGCTGGGGTGGGTATACATGTGTATATATTCACACTGATTTTCTTCCTGCAGGTTAGACTGCAGCTTTGGGGGTCCCTGCATGCTTCCCCCTTGGCCGCTGTATTGCCAATACTGACCCTGAATATATAGTACACTGATTGCCAGTTTATTATGTGTCRTTAAGAAGTCAATGAACTTTGATCATTATTTGAATTAAACCATGTGAACACAGATGTTTTTCTCCCTGCAGCAATAGCCATTGCAGAGGTGCTTTGCCGAGGCATCAGCTGGAGACAAAATTCGGCTCGGAGAGCAGTGAGTTACAAGCAGGATGCCTCTGGCTCTGCTCTGGCAGAAGCCACAACATGCACTGCCTGCCCCCTCGGGACAGTAGCAGCCCRGCCCCTGCAGGAATGTGGATTCTCCAAAAATGCCAAATTGCCCTTTTCCCCCACATTCGCTTCTCCCTCCTCTTGCACCAGCATCCTTCTGCATGAGGAGCTGAGAGGCRTGCACATGTCCTGTTTCCTGTTGGTGAACTGATTTGCATCACTAAGCATGTCTGTAGTGGAGCTCCTAATCTCCATCCAGAAGTCTCTTYGATGTGTGATTTGGCTAGGGGAAGATTTCAGCAGCCAATTGCAATTTTATTGGTTTACCAAATCTGACTTTTGAGAGACAGTGATGTGTAGGTCATAGGAAACAGCATAGTCCCTAATCGGAGCAGCTTCTGTTCAGCCAAGTTTTGGGTTTCTGGTCAGTTTGAGTCCTTTCAGGATTCTCTAGCCTATGAACATTTTTGAGGCTAGCAAAGGATTTTCAGCTTGTTAGGATATCACATATCCATTTTTACTACAATCACAGGTCTACCAAGAACTCTACGGTCATCTTCATTGCTGGAAATTAAACCTATGGCCTTTTATCCAGCTTGACTGAAAGCCGTAGGTTGTGAAAAGCCAGCAGTTCTATAAATCATGAGTGTTCTTTTCTAAGCCYAGCTCTTATTTAACCAAACTTTGAGCCCCTGCCTTTGTGAGAAATGGTGTAAAATCCTAACTTTCTGATACTTTGATTCCAAGGAAGACAAATCCATGTTGTCTACCCTCTGCCCCCAAAAGTTACATAGCAGATCCCCAGCATCYTACAGTGTAACTCCTGTATTGTATGTATAGACATAGTAAAAAAACCAATAGAACAGACTTCTAAAGTCTCATATGGAGAATTAAAAGAGAGGARGAAAGAATAAGTCCTTCCTTAACTCTCACTGCTCTTAAACTGAGCAATGGTTAGGCAAATCCCCTCTTAAAAAGTGGTGGGGTTTGCATCTGCATTTTCCAATGTGTGCCCTTCTGTTCCTTGGAGACAGCTCAGCATCTTTCAGCCTGTTCAGGACTGTCTCCCCATGAATGTGAGATGTCCTTGCTATTATCTTCATTGATTCAGTCCCTAAAAAGGTGTCAATAAGTTGAATATTAATGTAAAGGGCATGGCAGCGTCTGCTGCAGCTTTAATTGTTGTGTCACTTAGCCCTCATATAGAGAAATCTAAATGAGATGGGCCTGAATTCTAACAGCCTTAAAATGCATTGGCAGTTTCAAATAAAATAAACCRATATCACTAATCTACAGAAGAGTTGATCATGACGATAAAGACTTGGTTTTGAAGCATGCTGTTTCAATTTCTTTTGCTACTACAAATTGCTGTTCATGAATATTTGACGAATCACTGAGCAGTAARGGCTTATAAGAAAATACTGACACAAAATTGTATCAGAAGCACTTTATTCCCTATTTTTCCTTTAAAAAAAAGTCATTCACTTCTCCAGGGACTGGAAAGTAAGCTATGTGCTAATTTCTAAACTTGAATACATAATATTAGCAAAGGATAATTTGCTAGACAGCTAAAGAATAGCAGCTGATCAYTGGGGTTGATGTGAAAGTACGGAATATTTCCCAGTTCTACAACAGCAGGACAACCAATAAAAGAGGATATTTAAAGTCAAATTRCCAATTTTCAGCCAATACTTTTGGACTAGCAATGCTTTGTTTGTTTGCCTTGTTGGTGCTCCTGCTTGGTCTGTGTTTGTTTCCAGTTCCTCCATTTCCCTCCATCAAATCACTCCACTGAAAGACATAAATCAGGCTCAATATCTTCCAGTGAAGAATTAACACATCCTAAAACTCCAGATTGTTTCAAGCCCAGCAGTCTGGTTTGCATACCCTGCCTTATAAAGTAAAAAATAACTATTCACGTCATCCCATGCAAGAGTAATGAGCATTTTTAGCATAAATTTAAGTTGCAGAAATTCCCATTTCTTTTGAATCTCTGTTGTAATAACTTTTTAGCAATGATGTTTGTAAATCTTTCTTTCTCACAATATATAATTCCTGCCAATACTTCTTATAAATGGTGAGGTTTTATATGCTGGAGGAGATGGATATAAGCTATGTAGTTTTATAACASTTCTCAACAGTTTGTCAGGGGGGAAAAATGCAAGCATGACAGAAAACGCATACTTAAAAAATAAGAATGTTCAGAGATATTTAAATTTGACTCAGTACATAAGGAAAAATTCTTTCATTTTAGTATGAATTGACCTTTCACATTGAGAGTGTCATTAATTCAAAATTGCCATTAAAAATACTTAAAGAATTGCCTATTATTTTCAATTTATTCATCACCGCTTAAAGGCAGAACTTGYAGACACAATTAATATTAATTGTATAGGAAAGGAATGCCATGGAGATTTCAGGGACTGCAACTTCTTCCTCCTCAAAGAAGKAGCCTTGAGGTCGTTAGCAATCTCACTATACAGAATATCTTCACACCACTATGTGGTCAGAGAAGAGGACACGCCATGTACGGCTGTCAGTAGCTGCCAAGCACAGTGAAGATAGAGACGTTGCAGTGAGTGCTTGGGTCTGGAATTTGTCCTTTTCCTTCTTGAATGCAGCTTTTTAAGATGTATGCAGTCGTATTCGACAGAATTATGGCCGGCAATGACCTTGTGCCTTAAACTCACACATTCTCAGAAATTCATGGCCTGATCTAGGAGGCATGAACTTGGATGGAATGATACATAAAGCATAAATTATCACTCATAGCACAGATGAACAGTGCTGATTGTGTTGCTTTCATCAGATCAGAGACACAAATACATGGGAGTCCGTTCACACAAGCAGCAAAGCATTGCATTGGAGGCCTTTGTTATTCACCTGTACGCAGGTGAAAGCACAGAAGCTCAGTAACACTTCAGTAAGCCAGAGGTAGAAAGATTGAGTGCTGTCCTTGGAAAATGACAGCTCCTAGAAAGGTTAAACCAAGTAACGTAGGAGACAAGTGGACAACTTTAACAGTTTCATGCTTCTGTCAATCCTTACTGACAAAGCAAGGTGAAATCTTAGCCATAACTTTCAACATGACGGAGAGGAGGAAAAGTCACTCTGCGAGGTACAGAAAAATGAAAGAGTGTTGATATAACAAACAAATGCTGAAACATCTTCACCTGTCTTTTAGTGTATAATATACCCTGTGCACTTACATACTTTGTTCTCACTGGGGTTGTTATTGCCTGAATCACAAGGGGAAAATCAGTAATTTTTTATGGTCTTGGTATCTCATTTTTCTGRTCCTTCTGTTGTATCCAAACATCTCAGCCACTCTTGTTTTTGTGGATAAGGATTTCAAGAGCTATAGCAATTCACAGTGGGATGGATTTTTTTCCCCTTCACTGAAAAATCACAACAAACACAGTGTGGTCACAACATTTTCTTCTTCATTGCTCTGGGAGACAGCCAGACCTTACCTATAGATGCTATTGATGAGACTCATATATCATAATCAAAAAGGGAAAAAACCTCTGTGTTCTTAGTAATACATTGTAAAATACCAGGATAAACAAAGAACAGCTTAAAAGACTTATTACATCATTTGTAYCACCAATAAAAAGCAAAGACCATTTAACCTTCCTCTGACACAGAAAGCTGTTCTGTCTGTTCTGTTTGGCAGAAGGTTACCACGGGTAACGAACTACGCAAAATGCTGGTCTAGCTGTTCGGAATGCAATTTTATAATAATATCAATAACAGAAACTTTATGTTCCTTTTAGATAGAAGTTTCTCCCAGAAGAAGGATATAGGCTAGATCCAAATAAGGGCAGAGGAATTCTGTGTATTTCAGGCACTTGAATCCAAAACTACAGACTTTTGCTCCATTCCTCTTGCTCCATTCCCCAACTGATCTGAAAATTCCCTTTTTATGTCTCGAGTTTCTGCAGCTGCTCCTTCTGCTAACCACACTTCATGGCTAGGAATGAGGCATTACATGAGGTGAGTCAATGAGTCAAGGCAGTGATACATTCTCTTTTTTTAGGAAGAATTCCTACTCCTTAGGAATAAGAGATAATAGGTATAAAGCAAGTTATTGCCACAGCTGATGATGTTCTGTGCCTTCCTCAGCCTCGAGGGATTCAGGGACTTACACAATACATGTGTGTGCCCCTAAACACAAAGCTGGTTAGGAGACGCCAAGCCTGTGCCCTCTGTCTCTCTTGTTTTCAACAGCACAGAGGTAGCAGCACCTCCGGGCAGGAAGCAATGCATGGGGAGGCTACATGTGAGGTTAAGATTCTTAGATTTAGATGTCCATGTATAGATGTCCATATACATCAGATGCTTACGTTTCCACTGCTGTCAGTGGAGTTGGAGAGCAGTTGAGCTGGCCAGTCTCTGAGTGCCTACGTTAGAGTGAGCTTAACTGCTMCAGGTTTCCTTAGCTGTTGGGAGCAGACCTGACTGCAGTGGAAGGTTTGGCACCTTGGGCACCAGAAGAAATGACCRCAGGAGCCTCATGGTTACAGCATTTGGCTGGGAAGGTGGAGTTCCCACTCCTCTGACTTTTCTGGTTTTGTAGCAAGCACTGTTCAATGTGAGAAACAGGGCTCCCTGCACTTAGAGGGATGCTCTCAGATGAAGGAAGCCAGGCTCCTTTTTTGTATTCTTTCATGGCAGTTTTCTCCRCTGTTGTGTCTGATCACTTTCTACGTGGTTATTAACTGATATGACTAGGACTCGTCTTACACAGCTCTTTTATTCTCTATTTCTTCCCYGGAATATATTTATAAGCAGTCAAACATCTCCTATCTGGTAAAAGCAAAATGCTTTTCACTTTAAGTGAAAGTTGCAGACATTCGTGAACAGGTCATGGTTTCTAAATCAATTYATTTCAGTACTGGAACAGCCCCTGAGAAACCTTTGTCTCCGGCAGACAGAACTATAACTTCATAGTGGTAACTCCATTGTGAAAATAGAGTTTTCCAGAGTGACTGTTGAATTCAGTCTTTGTTTTAGACCACAAAGATCCTATTTCATGCATTAAGTGCCAAGTRGCTCAATTATTCATTGCTTTATAGTTTAAACTGGAAAATTTCCCAGATTACTTATCTATTCTCAAATACTTGAACAAATGAGGAAAACAAGGGAAGTTTATTAGAATGAGTAAATAGCCAGTGAATGGAGAGTTCTTTCTCAAAAAAGTGTGCTCGATATCCTAGATCACTCTGATTCCTTGACTGGTACATATTATATCTAACACACTCATGTCAGCTAGAAATATGACAAGGTGACAAGGATACTTTTCTGTTTGTTACTGTGTAGCTCACTGCTGTATCCTTGTTARTTTGGACTGAGGAGGTGAAGAGAACACAAAACCAGAGAGGCTTGGGAAAAAGCAGTTTTCAGCTAGTATTGTTAATTTGAACCTTTGTTAGTTTTAGAACAGTGAATAAAAATTCAGTCCATGTTATAACTTAATCTAGTCAACCCTTGGAAAATGGAACAGTTTTGCAGTCGTTATCTATTTTTGCATAATTGTTTGTATGTTCTTGTGTCTTTGCCAAGAGTGTTGCTAAAAAGGAAAGGCTTCTCTGCAGAAACAGTAACACTAACTTGCATTAAGGAAATGATCTTTAAAAACAGCTATCTCTCATTCAAATTACAGAAAGGAAGACCTAGTTTAGCTAACACAAAAAGATGTAAAATATAGCTCCTGCTGTGGGAATATCAGCTTATTTTGGTATGTTCAGGATTCATATGAGAAGCTATTTTAATTCACAATGTGTGTCTACAAAAACACGGCTGTGAGAGCAATGCTGACTCATTGTACATAGCTTATGGCCAATCTGGGCAGACACATCTGCTTTCTGAGGGGCACAAATGTCAACTTYAACAGACTTTGGGGTTGTTTCCAACCAGCACCAACTCTTATTATCAGTAGGCTTTTTCTTTGCCTTTCATCCACAAGGATTTTACTGTCTGGAAACTACAACTGCCTGTCTCAAGACGTTCTCCATCTAGCTGCTCCTCTATTCTAACTGCTTCTTCTGGTTATAAAATAATTATGTTTTAGGCTTTATCCAGAGACCCAAATGGAAGCTCATATTGAGCCTAAGTTTGCAAAATCCTTACAGACCAAAGGACTTCCTTCTTTTACAGACAGATACTGCATATTAGGTGATGTAAATAGATTGTCTCTTCAGCCTCTCTTCCAGAATGCTTTCAGCTGTTAGAAAACTTAGCTACAATACCTGTGTAAATACCTGTGTACAGCAGTTTGATGAGAGTTTTTRTATTAAAACACAAGAAATGAAAGCTAATGATTCAGGAAATGACCAGCATGGTTTTAGGAATTGTAATAATTGATAGTAATTAGACTGATAGATTCCCTGTCATGAATTGATTAGCCTCTTTCAGTGAACATTTATGGCAGAAATACTAATGGTATCTACTGTATAACAGAGAAAGATTAGACAAAAAGTTATTGCTTTAGAGGACTTCAAAGAAATCCTTTATCCTCTGTTCACTGAGAATGATATTAGGGTCATGGTGATTACAAATAGTCCATCCATCTGCCTTTGAAGAACCAAGTCCTTGGAGGATTCGATTCCCCAAGAAGTGTGAGGATATTTGTGCCTGATTGAATGAATGCAGTGTTGCCTATTATTCAAAGATTATTTCCCTTTCCCATAGAAAGGACATAATAACTAGACAGTCGACAAAGATTTACGAAGTTATTAGTAACTGCACAAAGTCTCCCTGACCTACAGGTGGGCACGCAATTCAGTTTTCACTCACATACTAACAGTATAAAGTGTTACCAACACCTGCAAAGCTGACCCAGCCTGTACACATTCCCTTTTCTGGTATTTCTCTGGACTCCCTCTCACCCTAGTATTCCATCTCCCTGCCAGCCCCAAGATTTCCTTATTTTAATTAGGTTTGCCTTCTTTCTAAATTATGCCATGATCTTTTATCTCATGGGTTAATCCAAATTCCATTTGTGCCTTGATTCCAGACTGCATAGGGAAAGGGAAAGACAAACTCCCTTCCGTCAGGTTTTGTTGCCTTGTTATGTGACATGGTGCTTTGTCGGGAGCAGCGCCTCAGGAGCCTGAGGACACTGAGTAAGGGTACGACGGAGCTCATCTAGCTGAGAGCTGCTGGCAGGGCTGCAGACGGGTCTGCCTGTCCTTCTCCTTGGCCTTTAGCTCCCACCACCCCTTTGCCCAGAAATCTATCTTTTCCTGACTCCACCGTGAGCTGGTTTCCAACAAATTGGAAAACAACCTGATAAAAATACTGATTATTTTTCTGCGGTTTAGCTCTCTAAACCAGCTCATTATGAGATTGCACAAGAACTGAGAAAAGGGAGATGGTGGGAGTCTGCTGCCAGGGACGGGCCAGGGGTGGGAGCACTTCGCCATCAGACAGACTCAGCCAACTTTGCACTTGGAACACGATGCCCAGTCCCTTTGGCCTTAGAATAATAAACTCTCACATATTAATAAAGTATGTAGTAACAGTGATTCTACAAGGGATTTGATATGTGATTAAACTATTTCATTGAACTATTGCATTAAGCTATTTTACAATGCTCAGGTTTCATTTCATTTAATTTCATTTGAAACTATGGCATCTAGTTATATCTTATATATGATGTCTGTAAGATAACTTTCATAGGAATTTATATAAGTTGCTAGACTTTACCTCAAAACTCAGTGCCTCACACAGATACTCAGGGATCCCCTGGATCAGCTTCATAATGCTCATTTATTAACCAAGAGCATGGAAAATACCATCCACTTTCAAATACAAATTATGTCTTCTCCCCATTGCAAAATATCAAATTCTCAAAATGGAATAAGCGTGTCAAGCACAAAATTAAATTTTGATTTACATAGCTTTCAGGAAGCATCAGTCTTCATTAATGAAAAACAATACGGCTAAATCCTCCTTCCTTTTCTCATATAAGTAATTATATTATGGACTTGCTCCAGCATACCTGGAAAGATTTGCCATGATTTCCAAAGACCCTGAATTAGTCTTGGAACTATTATTTTTTATTTTCTTCAGAGAGGAGCTTCTGCAAGACCTTTTCGATTGAGCAAGTAGGTAGAGCTTTCAGTCATAAAGAAAAAGGGACATATATTTTTAATCAGTTCATCATGTGATATTTACCCCTAAACCAAAACAACCCTCAACYCAACCTTAAGGAAAAGACCAGAGCACACTACAGAGTGTTTGGCAATCTATAATGTCTGACTGTAAAAAATATTCATATTGCTTTCCAAGTAGCTTGAGTATGAAAATGCAGTGACAGAGAGCAACATTTCCTGTGACATTTCTAGCGTTTCTGCTCTGAGGCTGGTCAGGAACTGAAAGAGGCACCTTTACATTCACAAGCTTTCCAAACAGCAACTTGAGATTTTAGGTTTGTTCTCACTGCACTTATTGATAATGAAACTACTCTTGATTTCCACGTGTTCCAAAGCAGAGTTTGCCTTACTGATTTCAGAAAGTTTGTTCCTGACTTCTGCTTTTGTGACTAAGTGGCAAACAAATGCAGCCAATTTTATTGTCTTTTACTCTCCTTTCTTCTTGTGTACAGAAGTCTAGAGAGCTGTTCGAAGACAGAAAATGCTTCCAGACAAGTCTRAGGCAGAGAAGGAAATAAACCTCAAAAGCTATACTATGTCAGTATGATCATTTCATACCGTCACTCCAGACTTCACTGCACTTCCAGACTCTTTTACAACTGTGCCGACTGACAGCATTCCAACACAGTTACAGATTGTTTGTTGGACCTCCAGCTGTTCTGTCAGAGAGTAAATAGGAATAAAATGATAAAATTGTATCTGATCCTTTATATATTAAATATTAATTCTTTTTCGCAGTTGGTATTCTTTTAAGATCTAGCCTTACCAAGGAAGAAGTATTTTATTTCCAAGGGAGCCACTGTGTGCCGAATGCAACTATTGAAACACTTTTGTCCTTTAAGTCCTACAGTGGATGTGCTTATGAATTTTGCTGAATACAGGTGACAGTGTATAAGATAAGATTTGGTGGTAATTCTTCCTAAAACACAAGTCATGCACTTCTACATTTTGCTGAATYGTTATGCCCTTAAGGAGGCACTGGCAGCTACACAGGTTGTAGGCACAGATCTAAAGGTCACAGATGACAGCTGGATACTTACTACTTTCATCCTCAGTTGCAAATTATTCCTTAATTGCCATTTGTGCCTTTGAAAATGTTCCCCTTAAACGTTTTGCTGAATCAGACCCTATGCGTGGTCTAGCTCACTTCATACTGTACAGGGTGAAATCTATAGCTAAAGGCTTTGCAGGATTAAGAAAACAACTGTTTCCTGATACATCGGCTCTTTTTCTTTGCTGTCTGTAACTTCAGTGAAGATTCCAAGATRTTACTCTGTTTCAAGAGATAACAGAGACTAAAAATGGTATAATAAGGAAAACCTTGCAGGACAGTGCAGGGGTACATGCGATCACACCACTGGTGGGGAATCTCAGGAAATAGAAATAGTTTACCATAATCAAAGGAGTCTTAGTGTTTTGATAGTCTTGTTAGGGAAAGAAAACAGAGGTCATATTAGTCAGTTGTCAGTGACTGATCTTTGCCAATTACAAAAATGACGAGAGGTAGAACATCACTGCAATGAGCAACAGTTGAGGTTGTGACATTCCTACAGCCCATGTTTGTTACTTCTGTCTACTTTATTAGCTATTAGTAAGCTGGTGGGTCAGGAAGCCTTGGGGACTCCTGACAATTTTCAAAGTTCAGATATTGAATAAATGTGAATAGAATATCTAAATAATTCATTCAGAGATAAAGAACTGATAACAATATTTGTAATAGGGAAATATATTCGGTGAAGAAAGGACAAGACTRAAAAATGATTTCTGTAGCAATAAACAAAAATGTTCCCTGCTTTTGAAGACAGCCTTGTAGCTATACTTTCCCCAGTACGGAGATCCTCTTCACTGATGCCTGTTAACATTGTTGCCATTATTCTTTTCCTGATCATACGCTGACAATCTCACCTCCTTCTCCTTCTCCATGTTCTGCTGTGAGGATCATTTGGCATTTTAGATCCACTGAAGATGTCAAAGCCATCAAATAGTCACAAATGGCTTGTCTCTGTTTCATATTCATTATTTATCATACACAAACATCATCCCACACTTGAGATTTTCTTAATCTATAGAGTGAGTCCATATAAGCAGGACAAACTGTATTTTGCTGTTTTGAATCGCAGATCCAGGATTGAATGTGAGATGTTTTTTTCTTTCTTGCCCACTCAAAAAAATGCTAATATTCATTGGGTTTTATCGTATTCTGAAAAGCAGGTTTGATCTCCAATTTTGGTTACTCAGCTCTAGTTTGGTGTATTTCTGCTTGCTGGGTCTAGCAGACTATTTACTTCCTGCAATCAGTCCCACTATCATTCTTTCATCACTCATTCAAATATACCTAATCTTATAAGGATAGCAAAATAAGTTTCTGAGGAAAACTGCATAGTAAATGTTCAAAGCAGTAAAATATCAGCAGTGTTTTCTCCTCCTCTTGTTACGTTACTGGCAACCATAATAATTCAAAATATTATCCCATAAGTGGTCAGTTTTGTGGACATTCCCAGTAGAAATGTAAAACACTATCTATTATCATTTTTGTTTGTATTATATGAACACAAAATGGTATGTAGGATAAATAAATTATAAAAAATGTATTCTTTTAAAAATAATTATTATAATGCTGAGTATGTCATGTCAAATAGAAAAAGGAATGGAACCATCCAYGTACTCATTAATTATAGTTGCTTCAAGACAGAAAGCTCAAGATTAGTTTTTTTCTAATATTGTTTTTCAGAGCATTTTACAGCCCTGTTTACACATTGTCAGCTTGGAATCAGTGTTTTAAGGCAAGGAGCTAAGCCTAAATCTCCTCTGCCTTGTGCCAGGCCAAGTACTACTTAGAGTGGTGAACAATTAGTGGGCACAAAATGCAACTAAAACAGCATAACAACATTTTGGACCCCAGTTTTGCAAAAGATGGAGTGGTTTGTAGTTCAAAGGACTGCAGAAAATCATTCTTCTTTCCATATACCTCRAAAGCCTAAGGACAGTATTGGTAACCAAAATTAATTACAATAACAAATATCTTCTAAAGGTAACATATTCTTTTTCTTCACTTCAAACAACGTTACCAGCCCACCTAATAGTGTTCCTAATGGGGATTTTTGGTATCTTTATACTGTTGGTGCTCTCCAGACCGTACATCAGCAAAGGGCTCAAAAAAATTGCAAGATATTAAGAAGAGGAGGATAGTTCAGCCTACCAAACACRCATAGTTTGAAAACTTGCTAAAATTCAATTTGCAAGATTTATCACAGTGGCACTTAAGTGCCACAAAAGTGACATTTTATTCACCCAGGAGGGGGTGTGTGGCATCTCTCCCACAGTGCTTCTAATTTYTCCCTGACCTCATCCTAGGGACCACTTCAAAGTGTGAGAGTGAGTAAAACTGCTCCTCCTGCAGAGGACTTAGTCCTCCTGCAGAACCTGCTAAGCCAGTGCCACTGGTGATGCAGTACTACACTGGATGGGTGGATKATCTTCAAGGAAGCTGGCTGGAATCACCAAATTCCATGTAGGTTCCCAAATAAAGTCCACAGCTAACAAAGTCAAACACAGAGAACCATATTTATTCAGATATTGCCTTATCCTGAATGTGCCTATAACTCTTCTATGGCCCTGCTCTTTCATTTTAGGTGTCCCAAGCATCACTGGCTATGGCTTGTACAGGTTTCCCCTGCCTCAACTTGAACAACTCAGCCACTGCCATAGGCCAAGCCGTAGCAGAAATAACAAGCTTTGTGGATGGCTATGAGCTTGAGCTCCTCAAGCAAGATAGCAGTCACACTGTGAATGTCAAACTTTCTGGGATCTCAAATTTCCTGTCGAAATGTCTGCATCCCATAGGTTTGCAGTGCAGAACTATGGTTTACCTCTGGCAGATATATCTGTTAAACCAGAGAGATAATGCAATTCTCCACTGTGTTTCTGCTACCCAGCACGATCTCATGTAGTTTTCCAGGCAAACAACCTATGGCAACACCTCCTCACATGTCCTCCTCATGCCRAAGACCTGCCTTTCTCAAGTACATCCATACCCACACAGCAGAGACAGCTGCTATCAGAGTCCAGGTACAGGAGATGCTCATCCCAATGAGTGAGCGTCAAGGTAAATATGCCTATTTTGTAAATKTTGATGGGATTTACACACAGGGATAACACCAGTTCTTCACTGTTAAGACTGGACATGTCTAAGGACACAACAATAAGCCAAAATCTAAATAAGCAGGAAATTTCTAGGTAAAAAATTAAGCATCATTTCAAGCCAACAACCTTCAGGATAAAGCACTACTGGATTAAGGTGAATTTTCTACATTTTGGATTTAGGCATACATCGTCTGCCAGCTTTCTGTGTAKCAGAGTCTGTTGTGGAGCTACTTATTTTTCTCTTCTGAAGCCTTAATACGGAAAAATATTCTCTTTACAATGAAGYCAGTACCTGGAGAAGCAAAAGTTGCCCTCTCTATACAGCATTAAAGGAGGACAGAAAAGTCCATAACTCACCTTCCATTTTCTTCACCGTGTGAGCCTACGGCCTTATGGTTTGACGATCCTGTGTGAAGCATAGTCTATGGGTTTGTCAAGCAGTGATCTGAATCTCAGATATCCTATTTCTAGGGTAAAACACTAGATAAAAGAGATAAAACACTATTAGGAGTTCAGACAGACTCCTATGTTATCATTTCCTATTGTTTATCACTAATGTTGAACTTTATGCCTCAAAGCTTTTAATCTTGTTATTATTACACACTATCCTCACCTGGTGACATGAACTCTTTCAGGAAAACGCCTGCACAATTTAGTCCTTATTTTGTACAAACCGGATCATATAGGTTGTAAAGAATGAATAGCCAACAGCTGAACAGCATTTTGCGCATTTATGTCCATTCTTGTACTTCAAAGTGTTTGTAATTATGTTTTTTMAAACTCAGGAAAGCTGTGGAGAAGGTGATAGTTTCTGTCAGAAAACTGTAGTTTCTCATTRTATAAGAATCAGGGACATAAAAAGAAAGATCAGGTAATTGCCCCAAAATGATTGTCTCATCAATGCCTCAAATATGAAAACTTTCAGTTAAAAAATACAAAATTATGCACATAAAGAGGTAATAACATGTAGCAGTGTCRTGGTTTAGCCCCAGCCAGCAACTAAACACCACGCAGCCGCTCGCTCACCCCCCCACTCCGGTAGGATGGGGGAGAGGATCRGGAGGGCACACGGAGGAAAACCCGCGGGTTGAGATAAAAACAGTTTAATAATGGAAATAAAACAAAGGASAACAGTGATAATAACAACAATAACAACAATAACAGAATATACAAAACAGGCGATACACAATGCAACTGCTCACCCCCACGTGTTCCGCACCAAACCCCGCGAACCATGCGCGCCCCCCCAAAGGGACCACCCCCGGTTTTTAAGCCGGGCATGATGTCACATGGTATAGAATACCCCATTGGCCAGCTGGGTCGGCCACCCCGGCTATGCTCCCCCCCCAGGTCCCCCTGCACCTTGAAGGGCGGGGGAGGCTGTCGGTGCACCCGGCAACAACCAAAGCATCAATGGGCCATCAACATTCCTTTCATTGCCAGACCCAAAACACAGCACCCCCTCCAGCTACAGTGAAGAGAGTTAACTCTGTCCCAGCCGGAACCAGGACAAGCAGAGAAAAAGTACTCTTTCACAACCGTAACTATAGCAGCATCTTGTAGCAAAACTGCTATTTTATAGGTATGACATTATTCAATAACAAAAAAAAAATCCAAGTACTTCTAAATGTCATTCAGCATATAACTGTACTGAAAACCACAGTATAAAAAACRAAGTCTTTGCTCATCCTGTGCAGAAGGCTCCGGGGAGGTGCCTCGCTCGACCTGCTGTTTACCAACAGAGAAGGACTGGTGGGAGATGTCGTGGTCGRAGGCCGTCTGGGGCTCAGCGACCATGACATGATAGAATTTTTGATTCTTGGGGAAGTATGGAGAGGGGTCAGTAAGATTGCTACCATGGATTTTCGGAGAGCAGACTTTGGCCTGTTCAGGACGCTGGTTCAGAGAGTCCCTTGGGAAGCAGTCCTGAAGGGCAAAGGGGCCCAGGAAGGCTGGAAGTTCTTCAAGGAGGAAGTCTTAAAGGCACAGGAGCGAACTGTCCCCCTGTGCCGTAAGAGGAGCTGGCAGGGAAGAGTCCCTTTGCTGGGACTCAGGGAAAAAAGGAGAGTCTATCGCTTTTGGAAGGAAGGGCGGACGACTCAGGAAGAGTACAGGGATCTCGTCAGGTCGTGCAGAGAGGGAATTAGGAAGGCAAAAGCACAGCTGGAACTCAATCTGGCCACTGTTGTCAGGGACAACAAAAAATGTTTTTACAAATATGTTAATGACAAAAAGAGGGCCAAGGAGAATCTCCCTCCCTTATTGGATGCCGGGGGGAACATTGCCACCGAGGATGAGGAAAAAGCTGAGGTGCTTAATGACTTCTTTGCCTCAGTCTTTAATATTCAGACCGGTGATCCTCAGAGTATTCACCCCCCTGAGCTGGAAGATGGGGATGAGGGGCAGAGTAAACCCCTCATAATCGAAGAGGAAGAGGTTAACGACCTGCTACGCCAGCTGGACATACACAAGTCTATGGGGCTGGATGGAATCCATCCGAGAGTACTGAGGGAGCTGGCAGAGGAGCTTGCCAAGCCGCTCTCCATCATTTATCAGCGGTCCTGGTTAAC
>JASVER010000001.1:13423302-13467128 GCA_030449065.1 Oceanodroma leucorhoa
CCGAAAGGGTAGTCAAGCATTGGAAGAGGCTGCCCAGGGAAGTGGTGGAGTCACCATCCCTGGAGGTGTTCAAAAAATGTGTGGATGTGGTACTTCGGGACATGGTTTAGTGGGCATGGGTACTGGGTTGATGGTTGAACACGATGATCTTAGAGGTCTTTTCCAACCTTTATGATTCTATGATTCTATGATTCTATGAAATGGCCCAAGGTGCCCATATTTAGAGAACTGCAATTTTTTCTTATACCTTTATTTATTAAAATAGGAATCATATTTTATTCAGTTTAATGTTTGTGCTTCAGTTTGTTGAGGCAGATCTTTCTCCACTAATCATGTGAGGAACTTTGGCYATTAATTACATTTTTCCTTAGGTACCAAATATTTAGGCATAAGTATTTTCACTGTGAATAAAAGAACAAATGATAAAATCACAGAAACATGTCCACCAGATCTTATACTTWAAAAGGTTTATTTTAATGCAATAAGCATTAAAATAAGTGTCAYTTATTTTATACTACTTCTTGCTAATACAAGTACATGAATACATAATAGATATAACACCAATGGAGATATTCCTTGAAGAAAAGCACAATACAAAATCCATATTTCATATTGGAAGAACCAAAAATAATGAATTATGCGGCAGAACTACAAAGTTCTCCTTTGAAGAGGTATGGACATTACATTCATTGTACACATTCACTTCCCCTCCTTTGTTTTATTCATCACACCTTTTAGTTAGAGAAAAATTACAAATTATATTGAATCAGTGCTGACATCTGGCCATTAAGGGGCCTCTATCAGTAATTACAGGACAAATTCTCATCTGGGATAACTCCATGGATGTCTAGCAGAAATGAGGTATTGAACTTGACTTTAGATTCCAGTATTAGTGACAGGCATATTCAGTTCAGAACTTGATTCCCCCTAACCTGAGGATGCAGCCAAGGCCTCTCCAAGACTCTGGCTCACTTTCATAGTACAGTTCCCGCTTGCCCTACAAGCTGGGCAGATTCAGAAACCAGCTGGAGCAACAATGGCGCTGTCACTTATTTTCCTTGCGGAGCTCTGACCCCAAGGACTGACAACACTGATAATTAAGGTACTTCTTGAGTTGTCTTGAACAACCCAAGTGTCATGGTTTAASCCCAGCTGCCAACTAAGCAGCACACAGCTGCTCACTCACTCCCCGCTGTGGGATGGGGGAGAGAATCRGAAGGGTAAAAGTGAGAAAACTCGTGGGTTGAGATAAAGACAGTTTAATAGGCAAAACAAAAGCCATGCACGCAAGCAAAGCAAACCAAGGAATTCATTCACTCCTTCCCATCGGCAGGCAGGTGTTCAGCCAGCTCCAGGAAAGCAGGGCTCCATCACACATAACTGTTACTTGGGAAGACAAACGCCATCACTCTGAACGTACCCCCCCCTTCTTTCTTCCCCCACCTTTCTATGCTGAGTGTGACGTCATATGGTATGGGATACCTCATTGGCCAGTTGGATTAACTGTCCTGGCTATGCTTCCTCCAGCTTCTTGTGCACCTGGCAGAGCATGGGAAGCTGAAAAGTCCTTGACTAGTGTAAGCACTACTTAGCAACAACTAAAACATCAGTGTGTTATCAACATTATTCTCCTACTAAATCCAAAACACAGCACTACACCAGCCACTAGAAAGAAAATCAACTCTATCCCAGCCAAAATCAGGACACCAAGTAAGCTGCCCTTCCCTACCATGTCATACCCTGAGACCTGCACAGAGGCCAGCCACCTTGTGTTTCTTAGTTTTTAAGCAGGAACTTTTTAGGAGTCTGTCTACTGGTCTCCATCCTTTCTGAGCTGTTGGTAGGACAGTCTGGAAGGACATGTGTTGCAGAAGGTCTAAAAGTCAGGAAAAAAGAACTACTGGATAGCTGTTAGTTGGCAATTGCACACCTTAATATATTTTGAGCATTCTAAATGTACCTGAAAAGTAAATAGAAACACAGTAATGCCTACATGCATTGTCTATTAGAGTTTGGGTAGTTACCTATAACAGCACTTCTACTGTTGAGCTATTAGATACCGTTAGGTATCTATTACATTTCTTTAGATATTCAGATATCAAAAACTATGTGTGGCTTTAAAAAAAACGAGGTTTTTTTCAGATTCTCTGTGCATTCTAATGAATAGAAATATTGCAGTCTAATCACATCTCTGCCGTCAGTTACAGTATTAACCCTGGCCAAGGGAACACCTTTGAAAAAAATGTTTTCATGTTTCTGGTACCATTCTGTCATATTCTAATTAAACAAACAAAATTTCAATTATGAAATCTCTGACAAARCTATAACAAACATGACAGATTATGGAGATGACGTTTCTCCTCTGAAAATAGTCCATAACAAACTCTCTCCCTTTTTCAAGAGCCTGTCAGACTCTTTGGTAAGAAATATTCAATGATTCTCTTATTACATTTCCATTTTATCACTGAATGGTCTATCTTCCCCCCTTTCATAATTGTCTTAAAAACACTGTTACAACAGCTGTGATTGCATGTATGGCAAAGTGACATTAGGAAAGTGACCTGTGTGTTTCTAGAATGTTTTAAGGAAATTAAACTGTTGGAAAGAAGAAAATTGAGCTACAAAAAGCTGGTGTCAAGGCCCCGAGAGCACTGGTAGGATTTAATTGCTCTGACCAATTGTATACTCAGTAAACAATACTGAGTCATGTTTTTCTTTTTGGATATTTAGGCATTTCTGGATTACAATAGTTAGTAACATCTATACATGTACTTTTTTTTTTTTAGACTAAATAATAGTCTTTTCCTTTGAAATATTTTTGCTAGGTCTGACACCACAGTGAATTCTTCTTGATGTCCTCTCTAATCCTGATTTTTTTATTCATTCTGATGAGGAAAATTGTTTTGCCCTGTTTCACATTGTCTGCCATTTCTCCATTACACAGTGCCAGTTACACAATAGCAGTTTTTCATGCCAATATATTTTTCAGATGCAAATAGGTAGAATACAGATGAGAGGCAGAAAGGATGCCTTTTGTGAAATGCACAAAATTCTCACTGCCTTCTCTTTTCATCAAAGCTATTAGTCTTCCAATTAGCCCAAGAGTGACAATTTCTGTGCATCATACTCATTTTCTATTCTTTTGCATTTCTATTTTTCATTTTTACTTCACTTCAACTCACTTAACACTTGCACAGTCTTAGGGTTTTTTTTCAAATTCAATGCATAATATRTTACACTTCTTGTTTTTTTTACGTGAAGCTTTTTCAATCTGTGATAACTGTTTTACAAGAAAAGGAGTCAAAAGATATTGACATTAGCTGAGTTTACCATGCCTATGTATTTGCCAGAAATTCCATACCAGAGTTTTGCAGTTTTCTCTCTGTACGTGAATCGTGAATTCCCCACTTCAAAAGCACATGCAACATTTCTTTTCTCATCTAAAAATGTATAACATCTCTGGGGCAACTCTACCAATTGTAGAGGTAGAAAATAGAAGCAGGATAGTATACTTTGTTTTCATTTTATTTTACTTCAGTGTAGCAGAAAAAAATAAGGAGGAGCCAATGATTTATGGCCTTGTAGTTGTAGCACTGTTTCCTTATGCTGCATATATTCAAAGCCTAGTTGGTGGTACGAATGGCAAGCATTTGTTTGAAAATGAAAARAGATTGCATTATTCACTCATGTCCATTTGTCTTGCTTCATATACATTCAAGTGTTCTTATCCTGTATTGATCACCGTATTATTCTGGTATATGTTAAGCCTGGAGACTGCATACATGCCACTTGCTGTTCAGTAAGAAGTCTAGAGCAGAATTAGATGCCCTACCTGACAGCTTTTCTGCAGTAAAATGTTAAAATACGTATGTTGGTATTTTAGAAAGGGGGAGGTCCAAAAAGTGTGGTGTGCACTTATAATGGAGTATGATCGTGTTTGAAATTGTGTTGGTTCTCAGGTGAGATGTCATGGTTTAACCCCAGCTGGCAAATAAGCACCACAGAGCCACTTGCTCACTTCCCCCAGCAGGATGGGGGAAGAGAATCGGAAGGGTAAAAGTGAGAAAACTCGTGGGTTGAGTTAAAAAGAGTTTAATAATTGAAATAAAATAAAATAACAATAATTCATAATTATAATAATAATTATGAATTGTAATGARAAGGAAAATAACAAAGAGAGATAAATAAAACCCAAGAAAGACAAGTGATGCAAATGAAAACAATTGCTCACCACCAACCAACTGATGCCCAGCAGCACTGGGACACCCTGAGCAGTGCCCCCCCCCGCCAAGCTCCCCCCCAGCTTTCTATGCTGAGCATGACGCCATATGGTATGGGATATCCCTTTGGTCAGTTGGGGTCAGCTGTCCCAGCYGTGTCCCCTCCCAACTCCTTGTGCACCCCCAGCCCACTCGCTGGTGGGGTGGTGTGAGAGGCAGAAAAGGCCTTGGCTCTGTGTAAGCACTGCTCAGCAGKAACKRAAACAYCCCTGTGTYATCAACMCTGTTTYCAGCACAAATCCAAAACATAGCCCCATACTAGCTACTATAAAGGAAATTAACTCTATCCCAGCCAAAACCAGCACATGASATGTGATTAGTTTGTGTGATGATCTGTGGACAGGAACACTACGTTCTACAGGATTTATGTTGTGTCTTTTGCTGCACACAAGAAATGACAGAATTGGGGAATATTTCCCCCCCTATTTTGTCATATATCTTTTATCTTTGGAGACAGCAAGTAGTGCTGTCAGCTTTATTAATAGCGTCACAAATCTTGCTGACATGTACATTAAAAATTTCTCATGGTCTCCTGTGTCAATATTCTGAAGTCTTCAAAAGAGTTTCCATTTCCCTTAAATTTTGGTGGGTTGAAGCCCTATTGACTACAATTGGTATCCTTTTGTGTTTACTGGTGTCCAAGAGAATGAGAGCCAGCAATAAGAAAATTAAATAATAGTGATAGAAATATAAACAAAGTGTTATAATGGGAACAAGAAGGAATACTTCAGGGTTAAGGAAAGAAGAAAAAGAAAGATAGATGGCGGCAGACTTTTTAGCAGGGCCTGTTGTGACAGAACAAGGGGSAATGGTTTTAAACTAAAAGAGGGTAGATTTAGACTAAATAGAAGGAAGAAATTGTTTACAATGAGGGTGGTGAAACACTGGAACAGGTTGCCCAGAGGAGTGGTAGATGCCCCATCCCTGGAAACATTCAAGGTCAGGTTGGATGGGGCTCTGAGCAACCTGATCTAGTTGAAGATGTCCCTGCTCACAGCAGGGGGGTTGGACTAGATGACCTTTAAAGGTCCCTTCCAACCCAAACTATTCTATGATTCTATGATCCTCAGTGACTATACTTTGCCAGCTAACATAAACCACAGTTGTATGACCAGAGGAACTGGGATAGGAGTAGACAGAATCAAGGCTATATCTGAAAAATACATCATCTAAACAGACAGAAAAAGAGCATCTTATCATTCCTTTATTACAAATCAGGATCTGAAATATCATGAGATTAAATAGCTTGCCTATATTCATTTTAATTTATTTACTATGGCAAATCTTTATTGAGCATTTTGATCAGCCTTACCAAAATCCTCTCCTTCCTGAGCTAAATCCACTAAATTCAAGGCAATAGGAGAAATGAGAAGAAAATGAGAAGGGCAAAAGAAATCAAAAATGAAGACAGAAAGCCATGTAGGAAAGAGAAGGGATCATTAGGCACGAACTCAGATATTAAATATACATACTCTTTTATATGAGAATGGGATCTTGCCAATTCCAGCCAGTCACACACTTACACAGAGCACAACCTTTCCCTGCACGCTCTGGTGATAACTGTAGCACATGCGGGATGACGCCACCAGTGCCATAACTGCAGCTACTGCTTTTAGTGAGAAACCCTGAAAAACCGCTTCCAGAATTGCATGGYATGAGCTCACAAACAACAGGAATTGAAAAAGAGTGAAAAGAGCATCGCAATACTTTTTGATCCCGCCTAGCAGAAATTCTGTATGGAGAAAAAGCAGAGAATGGCAAACAGGGCAAATCTATCTAGCAAGCTGGTAGATAGAAAGGCTGGAGTGTCTGCGTGAATTCAGAAGTCGACTTCAGTTGATTGCCAGGCATTTTCTTTTTGCCAGATTGTGTATATATTGCTGGGAGAATCTTCTATAAACAAAAGGATCTGATCACCTTTCTAAGAAACTTCAGATCTCTTGAAAACTTATAACACAGTTTTGTATTTTAAAACAGAAAATGTAGACTCTAAGAGTCATGTCTAGCTTGATCAATATAATTCACAATCTTTCTCCATTGTCTGTTACATTTTCCATGTAGCCTTTTTTAGAAGGCTGAATAGCATTTTCATACCAGCTTTCATTGATGACCCATGTAATTGCCTTTAATATTTTATGTTACATGAAAATCCATCTTCTGAGCCATGTGATGACAGAAAGGCAGCTTTGTTTCCCATCATTTCAAACAACCTTTACTAGAAAGAAATCACTAACAGGTATTCTGTAGATTACTGATTTACTCAGCAAAAAAAGAAATGAGAAACACCAACTTTAAACTGCCTCTTTTCCCATAAAACAGCTTTATTATCAGCTCTGAAATGGATGTGTCTGCACTCATAATAAAGTTTGACAAAATACAGTCTTATTGACCTGAACAAAGCTTTTGCTGTTTTTCCTGTTCATCATTCATAGTGATATCTGTAGAGAGCATAAGGCTTTTTACATTTTTAAATGAAAGCTCTTTCTACAGATAACCTATCAACACTCCAGCTATCTGCATGACTTGTCCATATAGTCACATTATTTTAACATATTCAAGCTATTTGCATATTGACTTATTTGCTACAAAAGACGGGATCCTTAATCATTTGTTCTGAACAATCTCTTTTGCTCTTTGCAGGTAGGAAAATATTCACRAAGAACAGCATTTCTAGAGACAGGCAACAGCATGAATTCAGTGCATCGGGGTCCTTGGAACAAGTATCCTGGAACAACATTGTCTATCAATTTTCTGAGGATTCACTAGATACCAGGAAAGCTGTTATATTTAGTTGCTTATCTGCTTTTGTCTGCAGTGCAGGACTTGCAAAGATGTCTTTCATTCTGAGGCTTAACACATTAAATGTCACCTGATCTGAAGATATTTGAGGGTGTAGAGCCTCTTGCATACAATAAATGTCTTATCGAAAAATAACGTTACATTTCTACATAGTCCTTCATTTTGTGTTGCTCTACTTTGTACATAAATTAAGGCACAAAGAAAAGCTAAAGGTCTGTCTTCACACTGACGGAGGGAAGAAAACTCAAAGCCTGAAAAGAAAATCCTCTGACATTCCTACTCAAAATCACCGCAGTATGTCCAAATATTGCATTGAATAGAAGGTGGCAGAAGGTATCCTTCAAAGATTTGGATGGAAAACAGAAAAAATGAAAGCTGGGATGTCATGCTGAATAACAGATATAACAGCATAGATTAAAGCTGCAGTATCTCATCAAATATTCCCTTTCATTCTGTGGGTTTTAAATAAGGCCTTTAACCCAAGATTCCTCTGTGATTAAATCTCCTTTAGTGTATATTCACTGAATCTCTTAAATTACTACTCCCTAACATTTTAGGAAACCAATGGATTGCTGAAATAAAATTCTTAGTCTAGTAAATTAAAGGAGAATGATATTGAAACCAAGTACCACCATGGGCTGTATTGAATACCACTGTAGATTAACAATGACAAAGCACTGGACAAGAACAGCCTGCTTGCCTGTGTTATATGAATATCTCAAGAGTGAGGAAGTGTGTCATTTAAATGTCTATCCACTGCAGTCCTTTTCAAGTCGCAAAAGCTTTGTGTTACCCATATCTGGAAATAATCCCCAACAACATATACTTTTTAACACCAAGCATTTGAGCTGGATCCTCACACATAARCAATACCTAATACTGTACTATTAAGTCATCGTTGGCAAATTTTCTGTAGCTACCATTCCAGCTGTCTTAAAGCATGCTTTAGTAAGGAGCCTTTTCCCTGCGTACCTGCAATTTTTTCTATTTTCATAGTGATGCTTATCTCCATTTTATTTACAGCTAGATTTATATCTTAAAGTTTTGCCCATTTAACAGTGGAAGAGGAGAACATGTAGCAAGGCCAAAATGCACTGAAGCTGTAGGATGGACTTCTGACTGACTTGCTGAAGCTGACTGGGAAATATTCTAGGCTATCATAGCAATGCAGAAACAAAAGGTTAAGGTGAAGTACCTTTCTTTAAGATACAGCACTGATGTCTTGTCATTTCTAAAGAGCACTGTTAAGGAAATGAGGACATATTTCCTTTCCAGTCTATTATTTTTTCTTTCCTTTGACAGAACTGGAGCTCTTGACAATGCTAATAAGAATTTTCTCACACCACACTGAAGATAGAGAGGACAGCACTAAAAATATTTAGGAGCTTAATTCCTATGATTTCAATGGTTTGCTGTATTGAGGGCAGCTAGACTTTGAGCAAGAGGAAGGGAAAGGAAGGGAAGGAAGGGAAAGAGGAAATTAGGGAAATTTCTGTGCTTTTGAGGAAGTGCCTGTCGCGGGGGCTGGAGTGGCTGCAGTGCRCGTCATTTTGTCATCAGATCCAGAGACCTTCTCTTTCCCTTGAGGGTTCTGAATAGTGTTGAACAGGGCTCAGTAGGCATGGGCCAGGCCCCAGCAAGTTGCAGTGATTTGTGTCTCTCTGGAATTGCCAGGGTGACAGCATGCTTCCTCCAAATATTTTACTAGTTTTTCAGGATTCTGCACTTGTTCAGGGGTGAAGTTCCAAAACACTGGAGGTGACCACTGTCCTAGGTACTTGCCCATACTATCCCACACACCCTGCCACTCATAACTATCCWGCCTCGRGACAGATCTCTGGGTGSTATTCTTAAATAGTTGTTTAACCTTAAASAAGGCCTGAAATGCATTCAGGAGACATAGCACTAGGARCATGCTGGTYTGAACATCCCAAGGGTATTCAAAATCCTCAAGAGCTGTTGTAATTAGCCTGGAGGAGAAGGGGAAGGTGAAGGAAGCTGTCTCCCCTGTAAACTGGCTCTCCGAGGAGAAGAGGTAAAAGGTGTAACTATTAATAGTTTCCCAGAGATATCTCCCGAAGTACAGGGGTGRCGGCAGTGCTGAGTACAATCTCATGACCAATAATTTTATCATACCATAAGCCAGTGTTACACAGTACAGCAAAACGATAGBCTTAATCCATCTCCCATAGATGACAAACCCCACAGAAATACTGGCAAACAGCAGTACATAGAACCAATAAGGTGCTACATAACAGAACTCCAAGAACAGACCCAACAACTCTGAGAGCAAATAACCCAGCATTGTGACCAGCTACTACTAAACCGATATAATGAATGCTTATAACGAATTTGTCTTAACCCGCTCGAGTCAGATGTGTCGTTATCTCAACCCTTCGTGCCCCACGTTGGGTGCCAAAAAGGACTGTAGTGGTTTAACCCGGCAGGCAGCCRAATGCCACACAGTCGCTCGCTCACTCTCCCCCGCCCCCACAGCGGGACGGGGAGAGAATTGGAAAAAAAAAGAATTTACGGATTGAGATAAAGACAGTTTAATAGAACAGAAAAGAAAGGAATAATAATAATAACAATGGTAATAATACATTAATGATACAATATATGAAATGAGTGATGCACAATGCAATTGCTCACCACCCGCCGAGACAATAGCCNATACCCCGTTGGCCAGCTGGGCTGGCTGTCCCGGCTCTGCTCCCTCCCAGCCTCTTGTGCGCTTGGTAGAGCATGGGACGATGAGAAGTCCTTGAAAAGTAGATTACCTAGCGACAACTAAAAACATTAATGTGTTATCAACATTCTTATACTAAATCCAAAACACAGCACTAGGAAGAAATTTAACTCTATCCCAGCCAAAACCAGGACATGTGGAAAAGACAATTACTTCCTCCAGATGCTGTTTATAAAGATGCTGCTTATAAAATTTGGGACAAAACAATACTGCAAAAATCTTACATACAGAACAATCTTGTAATTTCGGGATGTRTGGTCTTTCCAATTAAATGCTTTGGTAAATCATGAATTAATTGAAAAGATGAAACTAGCAACACACTCCTAAAAATTACAGTTATACTGCAGACATCTCCAGCCTGGGAGGAGGAAGGTAGTTTAATGAATTGCCATTATCCTACCTGCTTTCTCTTTCAATATCACTGTTTGCAGTCGTGGATAGGATTAAGGTGGAGTTTATTTTTTGAATCACCTTCTTTTTATTTTTTTCTAAATTTGTGACATCTGTGTCCTTGCCTATTCGTAATGAAAACCATGAACATTTTCCTCTCCTGCATTTTTATTTTTCATCGATTTGTGGAACCAGAATGTACACCTCAAGGTATGTTTCTCATAATGAAATTACTAACATGGTGTTGGGGGAAGCAGTTTTGTTTTCCTTGGAAGTCAGATCTAATTTCTTCCAGATGTTTGTTATACTAATGGAAAAAAAGAAAAGTTCAGTAAAATAAAATAAAACCAATTTAAATTTTACCTGTCATTGCTTTAAAACAATTTCAACAACTGCTATGTTCTTTATGAAGGCTGTAAATTCCATTGTAGTACTTTTATTTTTGCTTAAGCCACAGGCAAAGTGTATGCAAAACATGATGAAATTATGCTGTGAAACAATCTGACAGAACTGCAAAGATACTTTGTCCACTCCGCTGCTACTTTTCTATAATTTCTATCCCCTTTTCCATCCTCCATCCTCTATCTCAACATGTAAACTGCGTAAAATAAAAGAGAATGTATGTTACCAATACTGGCTAAAATTTTCAGGAACGAGTTACAAAACAAAAGTTTACTTCCAAGGGAGAATATAAAGGTTACCTTTAATAAGCCTAAAATGAACATGTGATTGTAATATGATGGAAAATGCATTTGTATATAGAGTTCTACAGTAAAACACAGAAGAAAAATTTTGTAGGGGCAGATTAATTTTGTAGTAACCATGATATACTGTGATTAATCAGTTCTTGATTCTCTAAGATAGTGTCAAAACCGTACCATTGATTTGAATGGTGCTACTCATAATTGACAGAGGAGTGTACAAAAAGATAAGAATGACATCCAGCAATACCTAATCTTTATGTTACATTGAATTGCATCAATGTCTATGAGCCTTTACAACTCTAGAGACTATGTAAAATGCTTGAACAATTCCAGTAGGGTGTCCATATGCTGTGCTTTCACATTTTCTACAGGTTCCTAAATCTGGCCAAGATTTTACATCTACAATATCCATCAATCTATTTAATTAGGAAGAAAAGAAATCACATCTGTAGTATGCAATGGTAAGTGTCTTTATAGATGAAAACCTTTTAAGAATTAGAATAATGATGAGAGGAATGTCCTCACATTAAAGCTTAGGGGACCTCAGAGTAAGTGAAATACATTAAGTAGGTACTTATGGCAATTATGTTTAAAATAAACTTTTTATGTAAATCAGCAGTGGTCTATCAGATCATTTTCTTGGATGAGCCTTCATGATAACTAGAATGATGTCTCTAGAGTCTATTGCAAATCATAATGCCAAGCACTGCAGAGCTACAATTAATCTATAGTGATAAACAGAAGTATTTATCAGTCAATAATTTGATGATGTAAGGGATATTACAGATATCCACTTTTCACAGAACAAATGTTTATTTACTAATTAACATACTTACTGGTTAGACTTGTTTAACTGCAAGCAATTTTACTGAACTTTGCAAGAAAAGCAATAGGTAGGACTCTAAGACATCAACATGTGCTTGAGCAGAATCATTAGCTAAYGTCTTGCAAACCAAAATGAAAATATATGTAGATGCTAAACAGGAAAAGATGAGTTTATAGTCAAAACACTAGAAATTACTACCAAGTTTTGGGTGGTTTTGGATTTTCACTTCAGAGCCAGATGATAATTTGCTGCATTTTGTAATGCAAATTACCCTACACAGAGGAGCAGATACAAAGATGTAAACAAGGCCTCCCTGGACGTGTGTTAAAACTGCTTCCAATAAAACCACCTCTCAAAAACTCATCTAAAACAGGGAGGTAAAGGTGTACAGATGTGAACCAAGTATACCATACACTTAATAATACCAGCCTTCCTTGATGGACCAGCCAGGCTCTGGTTAGTTTTTCGATCCATCTGTTGATGAAACTTTTTGTGAGACGAAACCGTTTTAGTGGAATAACTAGTGTTGGGTACTAGTCATCCCGGCAAGAAAAGGAGAACAGACAGAATCTATTCCAAGACTACCAAGTTTCCAATTCACGTCCTGAGGTAAGAAACTGGGTTTCATACTGGAATGCTAAAAATCAGCACTTCTGAGACACCCAATGCCCATCTGAAGCACACGAATGTTTTAATCTGAGTYGCAACAGGGGAGCCATAGTTCCATAACCCAAGCAATGATATTTGAAAACTGGCCTTCCCTATCTGAATCTTCAACTTCAATTGAAAGATTGACATTTTGTGTGATTTCTGTCATTCTGTAAAGTGCAATATCATTTCATGTGCAAAGATTCTTAGAAATGCATCTAAAAGTAACCTGAGAGTGACTGTTCTCCTGTGTTGGCAGTGTTTTCAATATCTGACGATATGGGTGTTCATTTTTAGTGAAAAAAAAAGCTTAGTGGATTTCTTTAAAATCAAACCCATTTTTTGATTAGGATAGCAGCAGGAAGTAAGTTACCAAACAATAATGATAGTCTTTTAATGAATGTATTCAGCATTGTGCATAATTTCAGCCTAATTAAAAAATACAGCAAACTAAAATGCAGAGTTTATTATGTGACTTGATATTACAAACTTCATAGTCTCTGAAAAAAAAATTACAATGTGCAGTGAAAGGGTAGTTCTGAAAGTTCTTTTGCTTTTGCAGAACTGGCCAAAAGCCAAATTTGAATGGATAAGCTTTATATGTAAAACTTATCATGCAGTTCTAATTAAAATCTACTGAAGCTTTCAGCTTCATTTAAAAGAGTTAATCTTCTGAATACTCTCCATTTTCTTTTGGTTACGTTATATTTAAGGAGAAGCTATCATACTTTGCTAAATTAAATAAGATGGACTGAGTTTTAAAACATCAGGAAATAAAACCCAAAATTTGATTTCTTATGGACACATTTTTGACAGGATTTTTTAGTGACAGAAGCTGTGCCTTCATAAATATTCAATATTAGAGTGTGGAAAAATAAACAAAAAGTTCTTTAAAACAGTTAATATTTAATTATTTCTTCTCATTGATAGAATATATGTATTTTTACATATGAGTACATCTCACTGGGATGGATACCGAAGGTCATTGATTTGACCACATACATAAAGCACCTAAGTCTGTTTCTGTCTTTTACTTTATTAATTTAAGATGCTATTAAGAGTGTGCCATTGCTAAAGTGGTTAACAGTGATTTCCTCATTCCACTAGGTGAACAATAGCTGGCAAGATAGCAGATATTTAGAGAGTTTTAGACCATTTTTATTAAGTCTTCTATCTATATTATATATAGATAACATACATATCTATTATTGTATATGATTTATATTAAGACAATGAATAGTTAATAATAATAGAGTAAAATAATGTAATGAACAATAGAATGAACAAACAAAATAATAGTATAAAGGTTATAACAATGAAGATAGATACAAATATAGGTTATATAGATATAGATAAAGACAGATATAGTTGATACAGATATAGATAGTATGGAAACAGTATTTTTCTGGGTACTATATGGAAATAGTAAGTGAACTGGCCAGACAACATAGAATGAACTAGTAACAGCAGTGCTGATAATGCCCAGCTCTACCCCTCTTTTGCCTCTGAAGGCCACTGCCTGGCCCATGGTGTTGACTCACTGACAAATGGCACCCAGCTCAGAGTCCTAGCCACACAATGGGGGAAAGGGAACCTTTCTGAAGAGTTCATAGCTAAGGTTACTCCCCTTTGGTGATCTAGCACATAGTTTATGGATATTTTAGGATTTACCATGTAAAAAGAACCCCCCAAAACTGCTTTCTTTCACCTGTAGTTGACTAGGACATCCTGACGCATCCTGATCTCAAGTGGTCAGGATGGGCTGGTGTCCTGTATTCAAGCTGGAAAGTCTCAGGCTATACCAACGCAAAAACCTGTATGTGACGACTGAAGCACTTACAAACTCTGAAGTACCACTGCATGCTATAGTGCATCTCCTCAGCAGCATTGTCACCAGGAATACAAAGCACAGGATATAAAATATTCACTATGTTGGAGTACTAGGGGATTGCAAAAGAAATGTAAGAGATAAGGCTTAATCTACAAGGCATTTCATATCCTGAAAGAGCTGTTCCACTGCCTGGGAAAGTAAAGAGATTGTAAGATGTCTAAGGAATGAGCTAAAGCACTGGCATTGGTAGTGTCAAAAGAGGTTATACCAGCCTGAGTCTTAGTGCAACTCTTCCTTGAAGTTGATCTTGTTTAAATGTGTATTAATGATGCAATTAGGTTTTAAATGGTGTTAAGTAGGAGTGGGCTGTGAAGTTTGCTGGTGATATAAGACTCAGAGCACTCACTAATAAAAGAAAATTTCAGGATACCATGCAGAAAGAACTGGGTGATCTTGCAGAATGGATAAATAGGAAAGGGAATAAATGTGAGAACTGAAAATAAGCACTTCTGCTATATGTTAAGAATTGGAAATGACTGAAGAGTCATGACTGTTGAAGTATTAATATAGTATAACAATAAAATATGCAAATACGATCTCTGAATGCATCAGGAAGGTCTTTCCAACAGATATGAAGAAAATGTTTGACCCCTTCTCCTCCCCCTCCCTCCCACCACTTTACTCTAGTCATCCATATAAAAAAAAAAATTAATTCAAACTGAAACAAGTTCAAAGAGGGCTATATGAAAAGCCTATAATTCAAAGGGAGAAGAGAAGTTACRTTTTTTTAGTATAGCAAAACAAAGGCTGCAGGGGAATATGCCTAATATTTATAAGTAAATCCCAATGTTAAATACTAAAGTGGTAAAGAAGTCCTTTAAAAGACAATTTTGTCACAGAAATATATGTGTGTACATATATATATGTCAATTGATTATGCACACGTGTAGGCTGGAAATCAGAAGAATGTGCCTTAAAGCAGAAGGTTCCTAAACAGTTTTCATAAACAAGCAGTTGAAACAGAAACCTAATCACTTCTGAAGTTTATAAAGCAGATTACCACTTTTGGAGGCTTGTCATACAATGAGATTGGACTCAATGACCTGAGAAGTGCCTTCTTACCCCACTGTGTTTGTACAATATCTAAACTACAGCCTTAAGCATTAAAGTTGAAGTTGCAATGATTAGCTRTATTATTCTAGCGTAAAGGCACTGTGCAATCAGAGTAAAGGTCACCTTCCTCAGAGTAAGGAGTTCCTTGGCATCAACAGCCAACGGTATAATGGATTGCCCCAAGACCTACAACCTGAATCAATTCTCCTAACTTCTTAGCCATTAGGTATTTTGGATAGGATTGTCTCACCTCCTCAAAAGAAAAAAAAAAAAAAAAAAAGAGTTCTGTCCTGGTTTTGGCTGGGATAGAATTAATTTTCTTTCTAGTAGTTGGTATAGTGCTATGTTTTGGATTTAGTATAAGAAGAATGTTGATAACACACTRKTTTTGGTTGYTGCTAGGTAGTCTACGTCCCAAGGACTTTTCAGCTCACATKCTCTGTGAGGTGCACAAGAAGCTGGGAGGGAGCATAGCCRGGACAGCTAGGCCAGCTGGCCAATGGGGTATTCCATACCATGTGATGTCATGCTCAGCATATAAGGCTGGGGGAAGAAGAAGGAAGTGGGGGAYGTTCGGGGTGATGGCGTTTGTCTTCCCAAGTAACTGTTACGCGTGATGGAGCCCTGCTTTCCTGGGGATGGCTGAACACCTGCCTGCCGATGGGGAGTAGTGAATGAATTCCTTGTTTTGCTTTGCTTGCGTGCGCGGCTTTTGCTTTCCCTATTAAACTGTCTTTATCTCAACCCACGAGTTTTCTCACTTTTACCCTTCCGATTCTCTCCCCCATCCCACCCAGGGGAGAGTGAGTGAGCGGCTGTGTGGTGCTTAGTTGCCGGCTGGGCTTAAACCACGACAGTTCTCAGAGGTTTCAGTATCTACAGAGCTATACCATATAGCCACTGCACTCCAGAAAGTCTCAGTCGTGCACTGTGAAGACAGAAGTCAGACCACAGCTCTGGGGGATAGTTTCACCTTAGCACAGACAACAGAAATAGAATATCTGCAATGCTATTTATTTGCAACAGAAGCAGTTTTTATTTGCTCAATAACTTTGGATCAAACTGGCTCTGTTTACAASTAAACATGTTGGCTTTTTCCCTCTGGCTAATGATTTCTCATCTTTGCCATTAAAAATGAAACTCAAATGTTTATTTCTAGCTGGGCTGCTACCAATAGGGCTCTATTTTAGAGAAAATCCTTCTTCATTTACATCTAGAGTCCCAATGGAATTTTGCCTTTTAATACAAATAAGGAGGGCTATGTTTCGAAGATCTCCATTTTACTCCAGTTGAAGTCAATTGGGGGTGTGGGTGTTTGGAGGCTTTGGCAAATCAAGCCCTTACACAGCATCTCTGTTAATGACAGTGAGTCAGAAGGGAACCCACACCACACTCCCACATCTGCATCAGCTCCCATCTTCTATCAGCAGGATGTAGAACACATTTATTTTTTGTCACTGAATTCAAATGTGACTGAATAKAGAACAGATCTGCTGAATAGGAAGGTGTGTTTTTACATAATACCTTTTCAGAACTGAATAAAGGTCAAAATCTGTTTGACTTACATTGCATGAAATTAATTCAAAGGAGATCATTTAGGACAGAATTCAGCCCCAAGCTGCTGTAAGACTACAATTACAGATGGCTTTTTCAGAAACAAAAGAACACGCTACAATGTCCTTCACATACATCCTATAAAGCTRCTCCAGACTGAACCCAAATGTAATTAATGATAGATATTAAAAAGTTATTGCAGAGGAATCACAAAATCATAATGTCATCACATGGGGTTAAAATAAATTAACTAATTTGAAATGAGATTGAAAGCTACATATACAGCTGGGTACCTTTCATGGACTACTCCCAGTTATAAAGAGCTTCATGAATACAGTCAATGAAGCATTGTATAGAAATCATACTGAAGAGATATGATGGTCAACAAATATCGAGCATAAGCCTCAGGATTTCTTCATTTGAACTGATTGGTTTCAGCCTGAACGGACCATTTCAAAACCTGCTGATTACTGAGACATAAAGGACTGGTATGCTCCTCATTTCCTGAGAACTCTCTCCGTTCCCAGCACACACACACATGAACACTCACATTGAAGTGGCTTGAATCCAGGCTGTGAATGATGTATAACAGAAGGAGCAATCAAATTCCTCTAAAACCATTAAAGTCACATTTTCATTGTTAGTTTGCGGCACAATACCCCTATGACCAATAATTCTGACTGCCATGAACACATAAYAGTAATACAGTGAGATTGGTTCAAAATTAATATATACAGGGCTACTTCAATTAGTCAGTGCAACACTAGAGCTAACAGATGTTCCATACTGTAATGCAGTATTACAGAACAAGAGTATGACACAGTTACATTGATTTTATCTTCACTACCTTTTCCATGTAGCACCAGATTACATGCAGTATATAAGACCAAACGCAATTATGAGCCTTTAGAGTTAGCATCTGGACATGGCAGAAAGTGTTAGTAAGCTCCATTGCCCTTAGGAGACCACCGTGTTGAAGAAAATCTATTATTATAAAGTCTTGGATGGTTTCCCAGATACACTGCAAAAATTGATAAACAATTTAAGAATTTTTCAACCAAAAGAGGACAGGTGTCAGAGGAAAGAGAAGACCTATTATGGCACTTATACCATATTTTACAGCAGTGCATCATCACAGAGGTGGATTAACCCAAAAATATGGCATTGTTCCGTGTCTGCCTCCATATATAAATTCATTGATTTCAAGGCCAGGAGTAACTTCTGCGAACATAGAGTCCAACCTCCTCTTGAACACAAGCTGTAGGATGCCCTGGATGCAGTCCARCCTGTTCAATAATCCCAGCTGTATGGAGCCCAGTATTAACCTTTGCAAATTTTTCCTGTTTGGAAAACATCCATAGCTTTCTTCCGATCTGAGTTCGTCTTGTTTTAACATCTTGCCCTCAGATCTTGCCAATAATTTTGTCTTAGTTTCAAATTTTTGCTTTGCATGTAAGTGCCTTTATATTGCAAACAAGTCACCTTTTAATCTTGATAAATAATTAATCATTTGATAAATTTAACTAAATTAAATGACATTAAGTTGCTAGAGTTATGCACTGTATGGATTTATTTCCCAATAGGATAATCCCAAAGATTATCTCTCTAAACTATTCACATGTCTGTAGCACCAGATCAGACCATGGTACTCTAAYGGAGAAATATTCAAAGATGACATAACTTCCTTATTTCTACACAAAAACTCRAAGCAATAACATTGCAGTTGGTGCTCACCTGAGCTTCATAGTCAAGGCTTCTCAGAATAGAAAAGTTTTATTCCTTTRTTGGAAATAACATCCTTTCATGCTAGGCCTATGGCTTTATGCTTGGCCATATGTAAATTCAGCTGTTTGTTTCCACCTACCTTGCCAGACAGTCTTGATCACCTTGCATCAAAGACTTCCCGTTTTATTATTCACTACACTCACAACATTTTTCATCTGCAACTTTATCAGTATCATTGTGTATTTTCTTCCAAGCATTCAAAAAGAATATTAAATATAATAGAGTCAAATACTGATCCCCATGGAGCTCATAGACAAACATCTGAAGAATGATGATTCTTCATTTACAGTAATATTTTAAGACCCTTCAGTTGCCCAGGTTTTAATCAATTCAGTATGTGCCATGTTGATTTTATTTCTTAATCAACATGTCATGTGCTACCAAATGAAATGCCTTATAGAAGATTAAGTGCATTCCATCAATTTTATTACCTTTATAAACAAAACACGATTGCTGCATCATCTGTTTCATTATTCTGCCTGATATCATTATCAGGCTGACAAATCTATAATTACACTTTTTTTGTTGTTTATATTGGTACAGAATTGGATCTCCTGTTTACTTCTGGGACTACCAAAATGCTGCGAGTGTTGAAACTCAGTGTTGAAAATCAAGCCTAACAATTCAAGGAGATCATCAGCCAGCCCTGTTAAAAGTCTTGGATGCAAATTACCTGGACTTGCTTATTTTGAAATGTTTGCTTTTATTAGTCTTTATTTAACATATATACCTACATTTTTTGAACTGAGAGATTTTTATCCTTATACCATACTAGACTCAGGGCTACAAACAAATGCAATGTTGATATGAGACTGTACGGCAGTGCAACCTCTTCATTATCACAAAATACAGAATATGTCCCATATGTGGTCCTGAAGGGCAAATACCCTTTCTTGCAGCCATCAGTATGCTCTGATATGCCAGTATCATCTGCCTCCTTCCTAAAGCAGCAACTGTAGCATTTTATTTAATAAACATTCAGCCTCTGTATGTTATTGTTGAAAAGTTCCTATTTCCACCTGGCTTTAGACCAGTACTAGACCAGAAATCTCTAGTCATAATCTACATCAAAACACCTTTCTTATTGTATTGACATTTCCCAGCCTCTTTTKGGCCTTCAGCTTCTCCCATTATTCCTCTGTATCTCATAGTCTTCTTTGTAATATATGGTATGAATTGACCAAACCCATCTTTTTTAAATATACCTTTGAGAGACAGTGATGAATGAGGTATGCCTCTTGTTCAGTTTGGTGTAATCTAAAACTCATCAGAAAATATCATATTGACTGAGATAGAAGTTGGCTGTTCCCGCTAAAATAACTATAATCTCTGATTTATACCTGCATTAACTGGGGGTACCACTTCATTATAAGCCATCAATATGCAAAACATTCATTTTTCTTTAAAATACCAGGAAGTGAGTATTTTAATAAAACACTTAAAATAATTTTCACTTTTAAATGTTAACATTTGCAATGAAAAGTTTCAATTTTGCCTTCCAAAAATTATTTTTATATGGAAATAAAAAAAAAAGTTAAAAAGTCAAAATATGTTAAAAAACTTTCAATTATGTTGAAAAAAAAACCCACTTTATAATCTGAAAGTAATATAGAAAGTTGTGGTTGTTTATTTCACCTAAAATACACATACATACACTCACACAAACATGATCAGGCATATATGCATTGAGAAAAATTAGTCTTAAATCCAGACCTTGCAATGGACTTGAACACTTTGATTCTCGTGGCTCATTGCTCAAAATAGCTGTAGGAATGGAAGGATCAGTCATCATTTGCAATTTTAAACCTTTATTAACAATTCATCCTCATTACTGCATTAATTTTCTTCATACTCTCTTTCTTTATAAAGAGAGTACAGTTCTTTGTATAATTCTTTGTCAGTTCTGTTTGTCAAAGGCCTCGAGGAACCTGCAAGTTTCTTCAAACAGAGCTTTAAAACTTCATGATTACTTAGAGATTGTAAAATAATATAGCCTGTTCAATATTAATATTTATTTTGCATGGTTTGTAGTCTTTTTGTCTCCTGCTCGCTGAATACCCACTGTGAACCACACATGAAACTGGATATTGTTTACACTGTAAGCTGGCTATCAGCCAGATCTGCATCCATTTTCTGTAAGTACAAATTTTGCTCCACATCCCAATACACTAAGATCACAGGGCTTGGTGGTGGGGTGGGGATGGAGAGAAGACAGAATAGTGGCCTGTTGTTGCACTACTTGTCTTATCCATCAGGAAAGGCAACTTTATTTTCGCTATAGCTCAAACATGTTACACGTCTCTCTTCAGCTCTGCTTTACTGTTCAACGTACTTGATTTATGATAGGAAATAATATTTATTTTTCATAGAATCATAGAATCATAGAATCATTAAGGTTGGAAAAGATCTCTGAAATCATCAAGTCCAACCGCCGACCCAATACCACCATGCCCACTAAACCATGTCCCAGAGTGCCACGTCTACACGTTTTTTGAACACCTCCAGTGATGGTGACTCCACCACTTCCCCGGGCAGCCTGTTCCAGTGCTTGACCACTCTTTCAATAAAGCAGTTTTTCCTAATACCCAATCTAAACCTGCCCTGGTGCAACTTAAGGCCATTTCCTCTTGTCCTATCACTAGTTACTTGGGAGAAGAGACCAACACCCASCTCGCTACAGCCTCCTTTCAGGTAGTTGTAGAGAGCGATAAGGTCTCCCCTCAGCCTCCTTTTCTCCAGGCTAAACAACCCCAGCTCCCTCAGCTGCTCCTCAGAAGACTTGTTCTCCAGACCCTTCACCAGCTTCRTTGCCCTTCTCTGGACACGCTCCAGCACCTCAATGTCCTTCTTGTAGTGAGGGGCCCAAAACTGAACCCAGTATTCGAGGTGCGGCCTCACCAGTGCCAAGTATAGGAGCAAGTCACCCAGGAACAGATGTGGCAGGGTACAGTTGAATGAAAAATAAACCACAGGGTTCCATTCAACTGACTAAACAGTCCATACATATGAAATAACAGCCATAGGTCTGTATTTTGCTCATGAGAACCTAATATAGTAGTGGAGGCCACTGTAAYCCTGACTAAATTGGGCAAGCAAACACACTGCCAACTATAATCTTAAAACCCCAAAGCTGGTATTCTTAATTTCTTGTGTATTTATTCATATAAATAATAGTGGAAAATTTCAACTCAATATATATTCCCACCATAACCATACCAGATACCCATAGTCATGGCCAAAACATTGTGAAATTTGTGTTAAGTTGGAGAATGGGGTTTTTTGTTTGTTTGTTTGGTCAGTGCAGTTCTGTGTATTTTCTTCGTGGGATGTGTAATGCAGTCAAACGTGCAGTAGGGCAGCTGAGGTTTTAGCCTGTGGCCCATCATACCACCCCCGGTATAGGACTGTAGCTCCATGCATGTGTAGGCTCATGCTGCAGACAGCACCACTGAAATGCTACAGAACTCCCTCCAACTCATCCCAAGCAGGTGCTGTAAGTCTAGATCATTGCTTTTGGCACGGCTGCGAGTGAGATCTCTGCCACATCCACCACCAGCACCTTCCCCCTAGCCTCCCGGTAATAAACAGCTCTGAGAGAAGCTGCCACTCTGAGCAGCTTCGTTCCCACTCCTCTGAGCTGCATGCTTGCAACCATGCTCACCCACGGACTCCAGGATTGTGGAAAGTGATTTACCTCTATTTCAGCAGAACTGTAGAAAACTCTCCTCCCCTTCCCCGCCAGCGCTCCCAGGTCCTCACAACTCCATTAGTGCTCCAGAGAAGAAATGATAGGGAGGGATTAGTGCAACTGAGTTATACATAAGCCCTGCTTTTTCTGGTCCAGTCTTGCTCATAAAGCAAAAAGGACTGTGTAGCTACCATCAGGGCTGGGATGTAATGCAGTTGCATGTGGGAGAAAGGCAGTCACATTATACCTAACTTTCCTTTATTCCTTCTTTGGCTGACTATGCCTCTGTTACAGAACATGAACAAATAATCCCTGCAAATACGTAAGTAATCTTTACTGATGAATCAGTAACAGTAAATGCAGCTCAAGCAATGCAGACATTATCAATTATCATTATCAATATGATGAATGTAACAGTACAGGACGACAATAGAAAAATGAACACTAGGCTTCCACAAAAGCTCAATAGAAAACACAGGTTTCCCAAATTTTAACCAAACCTCTATTAGTTATGTTGTAGAACAGAATTCAAAAAGAAACTAAAGACATATTTCAAATTTCCAGCTTGTAATCCCCTAGTTATCATGAAAGCAGAGAGAATTATGTTTTAAATCTGATATACCAATGTGTTACAAAACACTCTTCAGAGTCCTTTATTAAAAATGTGTATGTTTAATATATATGCATTACATTACACCTGTATACATGCATATTTATTGATTTATGTGATGTCATAGATAAAACTTCTTTAACCTAAGGAAGCAAATAGAAGAAAATCTTAAAAGTGCAGAAAACACAAAATTATTTCTTTATCTCAAATTAGAAAGTGAGTTGATAGTGGCAGCTACCTTAGAAAGTAAGTTGTTTTTTGAGCTTGTTTTCTTTAAACAGTGACTGGAAATAAAAATACTAAATCATCATGCGGAGTTTGGTTGCAATCTGCTACTGTTAAATTTTTATAAGGTTTTTTATTTGTTGTGACTCATTCAGAGCTCTTTAAAACTTGTATTTTTCAAACATATTATTTTTGCTTGGGTTTTGGTTTGTTTGTTTGTTTTGTTCTCCCAAGGTGTTTTCACTATGTAATTCTGAACAGAAATAGCTTGTTAATGTTTAAGTGAGAAAAAAAACTGACTCTTCCCTTATCATTGTTGTTGACATTTTGAAAAATACAAACCAAAAAACTAACAGAATAACACTGCTTTTGGAGACAAAAATGAGTTAGGTTAAAATTCCAAACTAGCTGGAAATATCCTCAGTGAATAGCAGTCTACCTCTCTTCTCTGAAGTAATTGGTTTTGACTGGGTAGGGTTATTTGTACTTGAAAATTTCATAGCAGGCAGCATCTTTTAAAAACATTACTTACAGTTGTATACCAAAGGAAAAATTGCAGCAACAGAAATACATTCAAAATTATTTTTCTGGGAGTCACTATTATAAGGAGATAAAATCTGGATCTATCATGACTTATTTGTACATGAAATATTCTGTGACTCCTGCCATCCTTCCTTTAAGTACACATTCTGATACCTTTATTCATTATGAGTACTATATTTTCATGTAGTAGTCAACACAGTTGGAAACTGTAAAATACGACCATATTTATATGTCACCCATGTACCTCACTGCCAATCCATTAATGACTAGTGYCATGCCTCTCCTTCATTAACTGCTGTCTTGGGATGTCTGATGGACAAGTTCAATGGGAGAGCAGGCAATCACAGGTTTTTCTTAATTCTTCCCCAAATATCCGCAAGTCCCCTGCTGGCTAATCACATTATTTTGAAATGGAAAGGTAGAAATCTGAGTTTTTGTTACTGAAAGTGTTTTGAAGGGAGTTTTCAGAGAAGTGAGAGGAAAAAATATCCCTCTGCCCACCTCAGGACTGAAAACTGAAATAATGAACTTCAAAGAGCATACTGGAAGTAAGCAATAGTTTCTTCTTATGTGTCCTTTCATTCTTCCCTCTGTCCCCAACACCCTTCTTTTTACAGGTCCACAAGCACACGCAACAATTGACCCAGCCATCTCATTCACCATCTGACTCCATCACTCCAGCATTTCACCCCTGCAATTCAACTTTTCACTCTTTTATTTCACATTTTATTCTGCCTCATCGATTAGAAACCTTACCCTGCTAACGCACCTGTTTCAGAATGGAAAAAACCCCTTCATGTCTATCCCATCACAAATCACAGTCATCCTGCTAAAAATCTTAATTTCTCCTGGCTAAGAGAGAGAGAGAATTAGAACAAAAGCACCTTCTCTTTACAGCCCTATTTCTCTCCACAGCCTTAAAATTGTGTTTCCCCCCTACTCAACAATTAAAAGTATACCTCTGCATTTTGTCTGGGAGCATGGGCAGGTGCAATTTTAATGGAGTTTTACTGCCATGGTGTATTTTTCATTACCTTTTCACCTTTGACGACAGRTCTTTTTTACACTTCAAAAACAGCTTAGGAGATATGGGACATAGACTTACATGCACAGCAAAAGGAGTGGAAGGAAGAATGGAGTTAAGAGTCTATTATATACCAAAAGCAAGAGATTTCACAGCCCCATTAATTTAACTTTTAAAACTGTGGTGGGAAGGTCATACAAGACAGTACTCCCTTCATAAAATAATTTTCAAAGGACAAGAGAGCATATGACTGAAATCCTCGAGCAGAGCTCTATRTAGTATTAAATTATGCCTCAGATCAGACCCATGAGGAATGGGGATGGTTGCCCCCAGCCCAAGGGTGACTTCTGGCACCTTTGCTGGGCTCCTAAGCTCCAGGTGCATGATGTGGGAGTGCCTACAGGAGAAACTCACAGCACCTGGCTGGTGTAACCACAGGGGAGCCGGTGGCCACCATTAGCCCCTCCTGTCTGTTGGGGCAATGTTCAGCGACCCCCCTGGGTGCTACTCCAACTGGACTGAACCCTTTTCTCACCTCTCCTCCAGCTGAGTTCTTCAAGACACAGGACTCTGCTGGGGCAATGTACTGGTTTTGGTTGGGAGGGGCAAGAGTGTTTCAGGTTGAATTTCTTGAATACTTCAGTGTTTACGTATAAATAGCCAGTGGAAGAGGTTCATCTCTTCATAGTATGATATTAATCCTGAAGCAGATTCCACAAGAGGGTTGATGAGCACCAGCTCCAGCCAGGTTACCCTCTACTAATTAGATTTTTTTTTTTTTCTGAGATCGTTGTAAGAAGACAAAGGAATCAAAATCCAGGCATGACACAGGCTCAAGTAGCTGACTTGTTGGACAAAAGGGAGCTAGCACATCTATCCCCTCTGCCACTCATGTTTGTCCTATTATTTAAATTGGGTAATCATGCTGTGCAAATGCTGCCAAATCAGGCTCCTCACCTGGCAAACGTGGAGGGAGAGCCCTTCTGCAGGTAATGTGGATCTTGTTAATGGGAGACAATTAACTCCAGTGTTGTCAAAACTAATTACTTCGAGCATGGCCAGAAGCCCAACTCAGGCATCATGGTACTTTACATATCATATCTGGGCAGACTTTACATCCGTTCTCTATAGGCAGCAGCTTGCATGGGGCATTTGAAAATCACAGTTTTCAACTCTGGTATTCTGAATTATGAATTGCTTAGGTTTGGAGATCTAATACTTCTGTGTCTCTAATTCACCTCAAACAAGCTGTCAGTGCTTTACAGTTCCAGTGTCCACAATGCGTTGATGTTACCAACAGCCTTTCCCACTTCTTCATGATTCTATTAAATCCCCGCAAAGATTTGAGGTCGAAATATTAATTTGATACGAAGAGTCATCTTTATTTCTCTGAGAGTAGGAGATTACACCACAAAACAAGAGCAGTGAAGATGAAAAAGGAAACAAAATGTCTGTTTAAAAGCAAAGTTTGTGGAGTTGCAACGCTGTGTCTTGCCAAACTTCATTCCCAACACCAGAGGGAGCTATGCAAAGGTAGAAATTCTGACAATGCACRGATTGAGAAAGCCAGACTTCGCTGGCCAAACTGGCCTCAGCAGCTAATACTGCTGTCTGCGTGGATTCAGAACAAAGGAAAAGAATTATTACAAATATTGGCATAAGGTGAGCATCCGTTGCCTCCTTTTTTGAGGAGGAGTGAAAAAATAGCTCCGCAGTGTACACTCAAAAGTTTTCTTCTTTTCTATCCTCTCACTGAGAATTTAATCAAATTCAACATAACTTTTTAACATAGCATTCTTTTTTTAAAACTAAAGCTTTCATACGTCTATTCCTTGGGTAGCATTGGTAGTCTGTAACTTACATCTATTTCATATCTTTATATTTTGTCCAATCTAAATTGCCACTTTTATAGGGAGCCATAAGCTTTTCCTTTTACTTCTTCAGCTATTCACAATTTTACTCTATGGAGATCTTTAAAGGTTTAATATCATTACCTTGCTTATCAACAAACATTTGAGCTCTTCTGCAGTAAATGGGGTTTGAGTTTTGTTTTTTGTTTGGTTGGTTGGGTTTTTTCCACTTTTTGTGTTTTCCCCATAGTTTTAAAGGCATACAGTAATATAAAAAACTTTCTGATCAGTATCGCAGACAAATGTCTTGAATGACAAATTTCTTGAAATAAAATAAAAACCACTTGTCCTTAGCACAGCATTGTCTTACGTTTTGCTTTAATTCTTAAAGAAAAACAAGAGATCCACTGTTGTATCAAGCTTGTGATTACTATGCTGCAATAACTTTCCTAATGTGTTTACCTTTTGTTTTCTTGTCTGACATTTACCTACATCGCCCTTCATTTGCTGTCCAGGAGTCCAATTAATTTCAAAAAGTCCAGTTTTGTCTTCATTCGTCTACTGCTTATCATTTCTGTGCAATAAATTCAGGTCTGTATGAAATACCACGTCCTTGATTTTAAACAAGTTAAGCATGCAGTTATAATTACTGATGTGCACACTGGGTTTCTGAATGTGAAAATTATCATCATCCATTTGCATGTGCAATTATCCATTCTGCATATACCATCTGCAGGTGAAGGTTTCACAGGCCACAGTGGTAATTTCACATACAAATTAGACATATGACTACACTTGCATGTTTCACATGCAATTACTCGCCTAAGACACCTAAAAATCAAGACCTAAAATAACTATTTATAATAAAGGTGACAATCAAATCCATCAATCTGAGGAAATTCTAATAATGATGTAACATTGTGAAATCTCATGGCATATTATAACTGCATTTAGCAGTTATACAATAGCTGCTGCTGTACAAGTGAATAATGCAAAACTTTGTAGCAAATCTGTGGATGGATTAGCACATTTGGAGAAATAGTAGCTGATAAATGGAAGGCTTTGATGCAAAGTTTGACTTTGTAAAAGCAGTTGAGGTTACATCATGTGAAAGATGAAAGATGAGAGCATAGGTTCAGTTTTAGGGGAGGGAGCTTTAACCTGTTGCTGAGTTGTGGAAGAGCTGAAGTTGTTGTGTTTAATCCACTGCAGAAGATGTTTAAGCAGAAGGCTTAAACGTGTGGCTGTTAGGTCACTGACTCTTCACTGTTCAAGATGTCTATATGGTAAGTTTAAGTCTCACACAAAGATCAATGACATGGATGCTAAAATCCAGAAATGAGTGAGGTGAAATAATGGGTTTCATCCTCACTCAGAAGAATGACTTGAATTTCTGTTCTGAAAAGAATGTCTTCTTCATCAGGACCTGCAAAAGCAGCAAGTGTGAAGAGAAAGGATTAACAGAGGTGCCTTTGTGCTTTGCTGAAGGAATGGGAGTTTCTCCAAKGTGAACCCAGCGGAGAACTTAGTTTCTTTCATTAAAATCCAGGACTAATTTGATTAAGATTTGGAATTTGGGATACGTTTGGTTCCATTCATTTGAAACAACCTGATCAAATTGTTATCCCATTTCTGAGTGTGAGAATTCCTGCCTTACAGATAAGTCTTTTGTAAAGCATTTCATATTGAGAATTTGTATTTCAGTAAAATTATAATGTGCATTTCAACATCCTCCTCTCCATAATAATAGCCACTGACTCTCCAGAACTTTGTGACTTTTCTTTTGTTAGAGGACAGTATAGTGTATGTTTTTGCTGACACCAAATTTATCCTTGTTAGAGTGTTTCAATTTTTCTGTGGCAAAAGGACATTCCTCTGGCTCATTTTTGGAGTATTGAGAAGCATATTGTGAAGATGATAATTTTCAATCACTATCACTTTAATTAYATGACTATAAAGTTTTCTTATGTTTTATGTGAGATGCAAAGAAATACAATTGTTTAGAGGATAAGGTRTGCAAAAAGTATCTGCTGCCAGTGACATTGCATTAGCAGCTTAGAAACACATAACTTTATGAAAGTTCAGCAGAGCAAGGGAGTGTGTCAGAGCATCAGAAATCAATCCCGTATACTGTTCAGTTATTAAAATAGTCCCTGGCAGAATTTCGGCTCAGTCCAACTATAATAGTCCTAAGCAGCCCTTAGACATAACTTGGAGTAAGCAGAGTCCAGAGACCATTTGCTTTGTTTCAGTAGTGTGRGTGCTGGCCACCCACAGATACCCTCTGAGCTACCCAGCAAGCCTCAGTAGCACAGACATAGCCTAAGCGGCTGGATCTCCTGAAAATTGAATTATGCTCTTGAATTATTGAGTAGTAGTGCTTTCATAGCAGTAAAAGTCTAAGGGTATGAGAGAGACAAGGTTTATAAGGAGAGGCAGTATTTTCTATCAGACCCTTTCATGCAGTGGTAAAAAAAAATGGATATATTTGGGGCTCAGAATGCTTTAAAACAGACATTTTTGAAAACATATTGTCTGACCAGTAACAAAACAGGAAAAAAAAAAAGAAAACAATAGAAAAAATAACAATGCTTAAGAAGAAATACAGAAAAAAAAAAAAAAAGAAAACAAACATGAGTTCATCTATTGATAGTCTGTCCTTGTCTATTCTGCTGCCTTACACTGTACTCATCTTTGTGATATATGAGAGCCTGTCTTTAGTTTGTCAAGAAATATGACTACAAAATAGAGGTATGGAACTAGATCAGTCCGGGTCACCAAGTCCAGTCATCATTTTGTCAGGTAATCCTTTTCTTGAATGTATCCCTTTTTAAACTGATTATGCTTCTCGCTTCCCCTTTTCATATCATAAAAGGGTGTTTCAGAAACTTGCTGCTCTGAAGCTTAGAAATTTGCTCCTAAATTCTACCCCAAATTGATTGATTGACCATTTTTGACACATTTGTCTTGTGCTAGCATAGCCTAAAATGCTTTTACCTTCCCCAAGTAGGTGGCTGACCTTCTTATGTACTTGTAGAGAGCAATCTTATCTGGTAGTATTTTGCTCACCTAAATAATCCAGATTTTTATAATTTTCCTACTTGCAAGAAATAAATTAATTTCCTGGACTATCTCACAGCCCACTGCTGTGTCTGCTGTAGTTTAAAATAATCTTTGTTAAACATGGGGACCAGAATTGTGTATGCTGTGTCTGAGGAAGTCCTACTGCTGTGTCTATTGGTGTCCTACCTGGCTCTCCTGGAAATACCTGACCCGCTGCATGTTGCAACTTCAGTTGTCTTTTTTTTTTCACGACCACATCACATCAATGACTCATAGTCATCTTGTGATTACTAATATACTCAGTGTATTATACATCTATCATGTGTTGTTTATTCATTTTCTGAGTCTTTTCCCAGGAGGAGAAGCATGTCCAGAGATGTGTCAGGCTTTAGTGGCATTTTCCTTTTTTGTTTTGCCCTTTGTTCTATGKTACATGTTGCTGTATATTTTTGTAATTGGCATCTTAATCTTTCCATTTGGATGAAAAGGTGATGACATCGGTGATTGCTGGTAGTTCCTGAGGAGTTAAATCCAAAGTCTCAGACCAACCACTAAGTTTTGTCCTTCAGACAGAAAAAGTTTGTCCCTAGTGCAAAGTGTTGAAGTACACTTGTTGACCATGGTCTTATCCCAATATTCTGTCATGGCCATTTAGGTACTTTGGCATCAAAAGAAGAATTTGGCACCAAATTCTTGAAGATATAGACAGAGATCTAGCATCAAATAAATACCGTATAGCCCACACAACAGCTATGAGCTGCTCACAGAAGCCTTTATTGGTATGGAAAATAATCTGCAGTATTTCATACCACCTGTAATTAGCACTGAAGACTTCATACCTTGTACCCCAATATACCTATGCTGCCTTGATATGATCAAGAGGACAGGAATGCATAAATAACTACAGTTAAATCGTTCTGAAACAAAGGTCTTCAGTCTCTTYGGTGAGAACTGATATGGTTGGTCATGCTTAAACAGGTAGCTCATTGATTTCAGCATGAGTGAGGGTAGAAAGAGGACCCTGTTATCCACAGAGAAGAAGGATGGCAGTTCATGGCAGAAGCACCAAATGCTCTGAGCTCCTGGAGCTTTAAGCGAGAAGGCAAAAAAGGTCAGTTTGACTTTTTTTTAATTGAAACCCCTCTTTTCAAGGAATATAAAGGAAAGTCAGATTTTCAAATGACATGAACTTTTATATAGGTAATGAGAGTATCTAAGCACAGAGTTCTCAACATATTTTTAAATGATGATTTTTAAGTTGTTTCTTACCAGAAAGAAGAAATTCACCCAGAAATTCAAAACAAGTTAAAAATATGCAAAATAGTAAAAAAATACAATGATATGCAAACATGAGAAGAGATTATTTTTAAAATAATTAGTAAAAAAAAAAGCCTATGTAAAATACCTTGATGAGTTTATTTTAAATATTGGCTGAATTATGCAGCCTGTTTTCTTGTTTTGTTAATGAAGCATCAGGACCTAAAATATATTTAGTGTTTCATGAATATGCAATGAAATGTTAAATATTTGCAATAAGGTTTGGCAGTGTGAACTTTCCTGTAAACTTACCAACCTGAACACTTAAAAATACYTTGGATCCACCAAGAAGTCAAACACAGGTTGATCAGCTGCTCTCTCTGCCTTGAGGCAGGATTTCTGGTGGCTTTTGTTCTTTTGGTTAGGTAATGCAGAAGAGCAGCCACTRTGGATGAAAGAGGTCATAACCTCAGTCAAATAACGTCTTGACCAGATGATAGCAGATAGAGGCATTCAAAGGTTCCCCAAATAGGTTGGTAGGCTGGTAGAACTGAATTGGAGTAATTATTATTATAAAACACAATTGCTTGTTTTGCAGCTGCCACCCAGAACAGGGCCTTTAGTGTGCTCAGTGAGTTTGAAAACATTTTTCAGCTCTGTTAAACACCAATTTATTTATAAAAGATCAGTCTTAAGTAGAATTAGACTAACTGTAAAACAGTGTAAAATGGAAGCAGTTTTGCCAGACAGAAAAAAGAAAAAAAAAAAATCAACCTGCTTCAACATCTTGGAGCTCTTCCTTTACTTGGAAATATGATCAGCCCAAAGAATGGACATAGGAGCTGCTTTTTGCCCCCATCACTGTGTCAGCTCAATGCAGCACTGGGTGCCTCCCACACTTGCTTTTAAGAATGGTCAGAAAATGATCTGGCCTCACCCTCTCTCGTTAGTAAAACTAATCAAATCCTTTCAACAGTAAGTATTTTTAAGTCATAGCAATTATATTTCAATCTGCTGCTGCTAGCAGTGTTTTAATTAGGGCTCTGAGTCATACCAGGGCTCTGTGTGGCCCCGCTCCTGGAAAGACGCAGGCATAGCTGCACAGGGTGCGCTTCTGCTGCGGGAGTGTGCAGACTGCCTCGTTATGCCATGCTCCTGTCAATTGCTGTTCACAATGAAATCATAGGCTGCAAATTGCAAGAGCTGAAAGGCAGATATTCCTCCGGCTTCATTATGCTGCTGGAAGGGACGCACAGCTTTTTAAGGAGAGTTGGAATGGGGAGCAGTAATCCTATCATCTGTCCCACCCAAACTCCTCTGGGCACATACATCAGGGCTGGAGACGTTATGCTACGCAAGACAGCGTGATTACTTAGATGACTTGGTTACAGGTAGAAAGCTGCCGGAAGAAGCTGCTCAAATGGCTCAGACCGTGCACTCCAGCTCCAAGTCCAGTGTCTACCATTAGACAAGCTGTTTTTCTTCGTGATGCCAAGCGCTTCGTCTGACTTGGGAAGATCTCAGGGTTTTTCCTCTAGTGGCCAAGAGCAAAAGCTCAAAAAGAACGAGTTGTATGTTTTTTGGCAAATCTCTAATTTTTTATTATTTTTTTTTTTTACTTTCAGATTTTAAGATTCTCCAGGTCAGCAAAAATGAAGATATTAAGAGTAAACAAAAAAGATGGAGGCAGTATATCTAAGCCCCAGTCTGTGAAAACATACACTTCTACTTGCCACTTCCTTCATTCAAAATAAAAATGGACTTAAAAAAAGGAACCAGCCTGAAGCCACAATTACCCACYCTATCACAAACTTAACTAATATTTCCAAGCACATATTAAAAGTACAGAGACTGCAGCCTGAGATGAATACCAAGCATATCCAAGCGATTAATGTAAAACCTGTCGAGTGTCATCGTTCAGGCCTGACCCTGATCTTTGGTAGTCCACTGAGGTTTGCACTGTTAAAGTAGAGGAGTTTTTATAGCAAATGGCAAAGGGATGGGGAAATGTGACTAGCATTCAGCAAAGATCATTACTAACATTCAGCATACAATGTCACAGGTAATTATTTAAAACACCAAAAGTTTAACTTTTATTATTCTGAAGTGTGCTGTGGTAGCACTAGAGCCCTCAGTCAGGTATTAGGGTACCTGTGTACAAACAGCTGTGCAACCTATAATCAAAGGATGTTCTTTGATATATAGAGAAAATACACACAACAAGCTGACTGGATAACAGTAAGAAAATGGTGATGGCATTGCAAGCTCTGGTTCCAGCTTTTCGCAAATTGTATTACGTCTTATCAGACGAGCATAATTTCTAATAGCCAAAAATGTATCATCTCATCCAAATCCTGTTAGAATAGAATAGATTAAAAATAGTTAGCTGGTTTCTCTTGCATTCAAGGAGAATTTCAGGTTGTTCCTGTTTGCATTATTGAAAGTTAGGTTTCTTGACAAATACGAAATCCTGGCAGAAGCTGATATTAAAGGTATTTGAGTGAAACCTTTAGTGCTTTCTCTTTCTGAACAGCCAGGGCAAATGATCCTCTTTGCATTTTTGAAACCATTTTAATTGAATTTAGAGCCAACTCAGGTCTCCCAAATTCAAACTCTGAAGATCCAGTGGAGGAGAAAAAAACCAAACAGGAACAGCACTTGTAGACTGTATGAATTATCAGAAAAGAGCCTGATCCCATAAAATGTTCAGTGACTTTGATTCCTGTTTAAATCACAGTAAGCTGTGATTATTCAGTGTAATTGGCCCCAGGTGTCTGAGGCACAAGATTGCCCTTTAGTATGAAATATTCCCATCCTTGCTAGCATTAGTGCAATGCTAGAAAGCTGTGTAATTCCATAACAGCTTGATTTTATGTACAAAGGGAAGAAGAGAATRCTAAATCTTAGAAATTTATAGAGATTGAGGAATTGTGGAAATGGCTTTGGAAAAGAGTACATTTCAGATTGGTAATATTTTTAGGAAGTATCTATTTTCAATCTTCTTTCTTTWGGCCAGTCTACCAGCATAAATTGCCATGTCACTAGATTCATCTAGTTTATATGCTAGTCACCTAAAGGAATGTAGGGAAGATTGTGTTTGGTGTCCCCAAAGCTGTGAGCACACAGGAAATTTTAGACCTCTGTTTTTAATAGCATGTTACAAAATATTCTTCAAATTCTGAAATGCCTTATGTAACTTTAAAATATTCTCATGTATGAACCCATAAACACTATAAATATTTCATTTAACATTTCAAGTGTAAAACCAACATGATTTCCTCTGGTTAAGTAATGTTTACTTGCAAGTCTGAGGGTCAGYGGTTGATGGACAGAGTATCAAAGGATTTACTTGAAAAATGGTATGTGATTATATGCAGATTTCCCTGAATAATAGGAATAAATACAGTAGCTTAACCAAATCACAGGAACACTCCCTTCTCATTTTCAGATATGTCATAAATCTTGCTATGGTCCAGAAGCTCATTAATAAGAAAAAAAATAACAACCTCTATGAGCATAACCACTCCACCTTGAATGCCTGAGTTCAGATGTGATCAACAGTAAAATGAATAGTCTTTCCTTAGGAAGACTGATGTACTGAAATATGTAAGAGACTATCAGGGTGGTATGACGATGGCATGCTTTTAAGATGTTGTTTGCACCGATCACACCCGAGATTTAATTGCTTCCATTTAAAGATATGAGGAATCTCACTGTCACTGAGGATGAAAAACATAGTAATCACTAGCTGACGGCAGATCCTCAGCAGACGTCTGCTGTCATAGCGCTGCAGCACTCWCTGGGGCATGTATTCAACTGGAAAATCTTCCCTTTGTTGTTCTGTTTCACTGTTTCTGATTATGTTCTCCCTTAAACCATGTTTTGGGGTAAAGCAGGTACTAAAAGCAGTGCAGCTTGGCTAGAATGTGTTCTGCCTGGGCTCAACGGACCTGAGTCTTCAGTATTTTTAACACGGTCAAGAAAGTCCAGTCCCTGAGGCAGCTTGTTCTGTGATCGATCGCCCAACGCACCAGGCTCCACCGTGCCATACTGGCAGAGCTTCCCATTACAGCTGAGACTCAATGACGAGGACTGGAGATATGGGACAGTAGTTTTGGAAACTGCTTCTATGCCAAACTCGGATGTGACTTCTGACTCTGAACAGCATGATGAACTGCTGCAGTTTTTTCCAGGTTCCTGGTGTATTCTGGTGCCATTCATAAYTTTCCCTTTGTCCTTTGACAATGGAGTCTATATTTTTCCACTGTAATGTAAGTTAGCACTTCCACAGGATGCCATGTACACAAAACTGATTTCTCCTTATAGTGTGGTATATAATAGTAGTTAATTACATTGTAGCATTCAGGGACTATTAGGAAAGACATATGTCCCTCTCATGTCTAATTCAATGCTTTGCTTTCCAAAAGGTGCCAAAAGCCTGATTCACAGAGGGAAATTATAAGAACTATGACCTGTAGAAAAAAAATTAGAAGAGGAAAGAAATGAAAAAATTTAGGGGAAAACGGAAAACCAAGTGAAACATGAAAAGGAAATTATACATTAGTTTTTCCATACAGTCTAAGCAGGGAAAATATATAATGGATTATTGTGGTTCATTAAAARCATTTTATAAGAATGGCATGTACCAAACAAAGCAAGAAAAATGCATGCAAATAAAATTGCTAGACTGAGTGAATCAGTGAGGAAGAAAAATTCAAAATAATGGGCAAAACATGGCATTTGGATCTGAAGATGATATAGTATATTTTATCAAGCATAAAGAATACATCTGAAAGAATGTGGAGACCAGTAAACTTTCTGTCCAATCAGGAAAAGTTGTCTGAGCACGAGCAGGATAGAACTTCATTAAATACTTGTAACTATTTAACATTATCAGTCAACAAAACCATAGCAATAAAAATGACTGCTTCCCAGCACATGGCAATGAAGTTAATGTACTCTAATTCACCGCAGCATCTTTCTGCAATCTTCATAAAGATTGGTAGATTTTCATACTGGAAAGTGTCCTCCTCCTCTTTCTAGAAGGTCCCTATCCAAGATCTCAAGGAATGATAGAACAAAATAGGAGCCAACAGAAAAATTTCAAGAATCACAAAATGGTACCACCTGACACTGTCTGGCCAAAAAGAAGGAGACTTTTCTCTCATAAATACCAGAGAAGGAAGTCGTGCAACRTTACAGAAACTTGGCTGTATTATCATTGCTTCAGAAGTCATACCTCACGTTTTGCTGCCTAAAACTGCTGAAAACTTGAGGGTTTTTTCCCTAGTTAGTCCGTTTAATCTACTTTTCTTGAAAAGCTTTGCGATTCAGGYTAATATCCACCTTTTATATTTTCAAAATCATAGGCAAAATATTTTTAACATGACTGCTGACAAAGCCTCTTTAATATGGTTAGTGTGAGATATATGGTGCAGTCCTGTGAAAGCACAGGGTGATAGATGGATGCTGTACAGGCTTAGCAGCCATCCTGATTTGTATGCAATGATTCTGTCCTCATTCTGAAACTCCTGCATTATGCCRGGGATTATGATTGTTCTGAGACTTCTGATCCCTAGGAGAAGCATGCAGAAAAATATCTAAAAGTGCTACAGTGAGGCAAAGTTGTAAAGGAACAGCTGGAGGGACCAAACATCAACAACAAAACAGGGAAAAGACAATCCCATAGGCCTTAGACGGATAATTGAATGACATCCTCTGTCTCTAGCATTCCTGATATTCTACCATTCTTTCTTCCTTGTCTATTACTATGTCACTGCAAATAATAAGCCTCTCTTTAATAATACAGAAGAGATGTATACTTGACTATTATAATGTTTTCTGAATCACTCTACCTTCAACATTTGTCTACTGCATCCTTGAAAGTATACTGGATACTGAAAAATCCTGTTAGCTGTCATGATCTGTTTTAAAGAAACCTTGTTCTTTCTTTTGTGTTTGTTTAAATTTGAAAGTATTTGTTTTAAAAAGTAATCTATATGGCTGTCCCATAAATTAAATTGTTTAAATTTTAAAAGCAATTTACAAATYACTGTTCTGTACTGTATGTATTAGTTCATTAATAATGGATTTCCACATGATGCCTCCTTATTGCTTTTTTAATGGAAGAAATTTAGCCAGTTGCTTTTCTAATTATGACTTGATTATATTCCAGTTTTAACAATAGACTTTCCTAAGCTGAAATTAAACACAATTATCTCTCTTCAGTGTCAGATCCCCTGAAAATGTGTATCTAACTGGTACAGCAGGATGGCTGCTTGTGCATTCACACAAGAAGCTGAAAGCAGCCCAGCAGAGAAATTATGAATTTGGGAGCCTATGTTTATGAGAACTGAATGCTGTGGAAAGTAACCAGGCATACTGGCAAAGAATAATATTTCAATCACAAAATAAGTCAGTGAAAAATATGTTTTCAAGGTACTTTGCTGGGGAAAAAAAAATTAAAAATCACACAGAATTAGTTTAATTGACAGAAGAATCTAACATTCAGCTCTTTGGAAAAAACAGCTAAGGCTAGCTTCAAAGAAAATGCAGATAGCTGCACAGATATATATATTTTTTGTCCAAAATTCTCTGCTAAAAAATATTAAAATTGCAAATCAGAGTTTCTCAAAAGCTAGGAAATAGCAGAAATAATGTTTCCTGTAGAAGCCTGTGTATATATTATTAAAGGGTTTTCCTGAAGGACCCTGCCTCATGAGCCTCCTTTTTATAGGATCAAGCAGGGATTCAGATATGCGGCACGGTGCAATCTAGCACTTAAAAGAAAAGATTAGGCAGTARTGCAGAAGGTTGTTCTCTTTTGTATGGGTCACCAGGCAGAGAGGGACAGAAACATGTAGTTGGCAGTGTGGCAGCAATTTGTTACATGGCGAAGGAATATCCAACGGTGTGATCAAAGAACTGCTCAGCTTCTGAAGGAGAGTGGTTTTGAGCTATTCTCAACTYGTCTTCTCTTTAACTTATCTTTATTCCTCTCCCCTCTTTCTTCTGTCCCTTCCTTTCCTGCTCCTTTTCTAATCTCCTCCTTTCCCTTTTTATTAATCTCTCCTATCCCTTCCCACCTTCCCCGTGTCCATTCAGTTAAACCTGTTTTCTACATTTCTTCCTCATTACTCAGAGCCAAGCCCAATATGGGAACTCAATTACAGAGACTGGAGCCACAACACTGCTGAAAAGGCAGGAGCAACAACAGACACGRGAATATCCTCCTAAACAGGAATATCCTGCTAAACATCTAGGTACCCAGGCTGGACCATGCCTGGATGTTTGGGGTGGCAGGGGCAGGGCCATAGCTCAGGAGGCAACTAAGGAACAGACTAAAGCAAGAGCATCTTCAAAGAACAAAAACAATGAGTTCTAACAAGTCAAACATAATGAAGTTCAGAATAATTCAAAAACTTATAGCTTATTCAAATTTGGAGAAGTTTTCATGAAGTCAGAAAAAAAAATCATATTCTTCTTACTTCAGAAATCACCTTGTCAAATGTCAAGTCCTTGCTCCATAGCACAGAGCTACCTAATGAGCTACCTTTAAGAAGACTTTTAAGATGTGCAAAATAATATTAGTCTTGTCCTCTAAAAATTTCCAAAGAATTTCAGCTGAAACTACCCTAAATAAAGAAACCAGCCCACCTATAACATGAACAAAAATTTTTAGTTTGGCGATATTTTCAGCAACTAGCAGGAGTCCTAGCCCAGAAATTACTTGGAAACTTTAATAATTAGTGGGTGTATAACCTTGTCAATAACGCTGAGGGGGGAAATGATCCATTACTAAAACTGACAAATGCAAAAATTACAAAAACTGTATCTATAGGATCTGTCTGTCCTGCAGGTCCTGCAGGACAATGCCTAACCTGCACCTGTACAAGTACAAAATAGCAYCTTTTGTTAGCTAAGCTATTTTTAAATATTAAATGATAAAGACCTTTCTGCTGTTGATGGTAAATTGTCAGTTACACTCGGATGATTCCCAAGCTCTAGCACAAAAATTTGCAGTAGGGCTTTGTATGGTCAAAATGACAAAAAAAGTACAAATGATAAAATAATCAAGGTATCTTTAAATTGTGTACAACATTTGCAGACAACACTCTCATTTTTTTGGTAAGTATCAAAAGGATGTTATTTTTTTTCTTTCTGCAGATTTGCCTCATAACAAGAAAGATATGAATATTACCCAACACAAGAAAAATATGCTTTGGTTCACCCAAACCGCTGGAACACCCCAGCAGAGGTTGGTAACACATGTTATGGTTTTGATTGGCTGTGGTCTCATAGCTCTGATCAATAAACTAACTGAGCCGTGTCTAATTGATCTTCTGGGCTTTTACTCCTATTAGAAACAATTCACACTCAAATTTGGAATAAACATGTAGAGGAAACAGGCAGGGTGATGTCTCCTCTGTGAATAGCCTAGATATAATATACAGCTTCTCTCTCATCTCCCCTTTAGCTCATTCTGGAAGGATAAAGGCAATTTCTTTTTTCACAGTTTCCACTACCCTGATGTTGCTTAAACTCTTCCAGGACTGTAGAGCAACTCTCTTTTTACCCTGCAACAGTTCTACAGATGCTGTTCTGCTCTACTAGTATTCCTCATCTATTTTTCTCTGCTGAATCTGTCATTGTCTTCCTGAAGTTTTTTTCTTCAGTGCCACATTTTTCACTTTCATTTATGAGGCCTTGCAAAACCTCAGTCCTGTGTTGCTTTCACTGTACATTACCGTTGCTATACTGTGCACGTGAAATTCAAACATGGGGATCAATAATCCTTGCATTTTGATAAAAAGGACTAGAGGAGATAATTACACATATAGATTATTACCTTTTTTCTGGTGGCTTTCAAWGGTGTTGAAATATCTCTGAGCTGCATTTAGAAGATTTTACAGGCATGTCTGCTCCAGGACTAATGGAACCTTTTCCTTTCAGCTTCACTGTTGACTTAAAAGTGTCTGAAGAGCTTTATTTCAAAACAAATTCCTGCAGGCATGCACAGATTGTCAGCTTCCAGTAACAGTAAAAGTAAATACAACAACTTTAAACGTGGATTTCAGGGAAGCAATTCCTGTATACAAGGTTGTACCTTCAGTTAGTTCAGCATCTCTCTAGGTCATTTTTCATGCCACATACAGGTCCCGCTCACATTATCACTTCTACCATGCAGAGTAAGTTTCTCTGGAGATATGCTGTCCTGTATGTACTATTGAGGAGCTCCCTTGAGAACTCGTTAAGCAGAAGTGTTAGGATCCRGGTTTTTACTTCTCCTTCCGCTGATCCCCACTCATTAGTTTCATTTTTGGGGAGTCTTCTTCTGTTTTGCTGAGGGGAGACCTTATCGCTCTCTACAACTACCTGAAAGGAGGCTGTAGAGAGGCGGGTGTTGGTCTCTTCTCCCAAGTAACAAGTGATAGGACGAGAGGAAATGGCCTCAAGTTGTGCCAGGGGAGGTTTAGATTGGATATTAGGAAAAATTTCTTCACTGAAAGGGTAGTCAGGCATTGGAACAGGCTGCCCAGGGAAGTGGTGGCGTCACCATCCCTGGAGGTGTTCAAAAAACATGTGGATGAGGTGCTTCGGGACATGGTTTAGTGGGCATGGGTACTGGGTTGATGGTTGGACTCAATGATCTTAGAGGTCTTTTCCAACCTTAATGATTCTATGATTCTATGATTCTAGGTGTACATGGAGAGATTTTAATTCCAAAKAACCTTGTGCAGTAGCGCAAGAAAGAGATATGGGCAGATCCTCCTTAAGTGATCAAAATAACATCAAGATGAAACTAAAGTTTAGGAAGTGCTCCATTAGCATTTATTCTATTAACATCAAGAGGTTATTTTAATAATTACGCAGCAACACTAAACATTTTATGCCGTCATAATGAAAGGAGATATATGTTGTATTGCTGCAAGTTGTGCAAACCTTTGAGTTTGTGTAACACTTCAGTTATTAGAGATATGGGTTTTAAGGAAGGCAATTTTATTTGTCTGCAAGGTTAAAAATATATGAAATGCTGTGACTTCCCTTGTAGTACGGACAGTTCTTCAAATTGTAAACTTTTTTTGGAGAAGGGACAGCATCTTTTGCACTTTGCACACTTAGGTTATGAACTTACTAGAAGTTCCTTTTAAGGTCACAGGTGGGAGGTAAAACTACTTTAATGACCACTTTTTTTTTCTCTCAGCTGCACTTGTCAGGTGAGATAAATGTGCCATTTAGCAAATGCACCGTGGCATTCCTTCACTAAAGAGTTAATTGGGGCTTTTGCCAGTCAGTACTGCTACATTTCCTATCAACAAATAATAACCTTTAATCTGCTTTTAGAAGTGATTTAAACCTGTGCTAACTGAAACGCTGACTAGCTAGAAAGACTGTGATGGGAAGGCCCCTGAGTTACGTTCTGACAGAAGCACATTTACCATGAACTGAGGACATGGAAAAAATCAATCAGCTGCCATTACTTCTTGAGAAACATCCCATAATTCTTGCAAAGAACAGATGAGTTGTCCTGTAATTGACCCAATTGATGGGAAAGAGTTCATAGGACATTTAACACAAAAAACATTGGAAYTGACCATCGAGGCATGTAAGCAGAAGCAATGAGAATATGGAAAGAATTTGTGGAGGAAATGTTTAAACCTGTGGTAAACTAAACCAGGTGGGTGCTACTCACCCAGTTTACTCTGCATAGGAGATGATAGTCTTGTGGGCTGGCTGTAGCATTTTAGTAAGTATTTGCCAACACTGCTCAGACTTTTCTCTTCGAGCATCTGGCGGCAGCTGATTAGAATGACTGAAGACCAGCATCTTAAAGTCAAAGTAGCATGTAATTGCCAAATAGGACATAAGATTTAGGAGTATATTAACACAACAAAGAGACCCAATGCATCTTTTTCTATATGAACTCAGAAGGCCTATCTATTGCTCTAGTAYGATCCAGCCTGTTTTCTTCCCTGGGTTGGGAGAACTAGGGTGCTTGCTGGAGATAGCAGCCAGGTAGGATTCAGCTGTGAATGTTCTGTTATATATTAAACACTGAAATCAACTGATAATTAATATATCAAAGAATTTTTGAGTAGTAAAATGTATATAGAATAATTCTTGGGAAGCAAATACTTTTTGAAGAATTGAATGACAACATGGCAAAAACATTTAGATTGTGAAATATTTTGTACCTAAAAATCATGCTATATTTTCCTAAAGAACATGGTGTTTCGGCATTGATATAGGTGGTAATTTCTCCCATAAGTTTAGCATTAGGACCAGTCTCCACTCGTGCACTCAATAAGTCTGTAATCAAAACCAGTGTAATGCCCAACATATTAGTCAAGCCATACTTCTATCCCTTCTACACATGTTCATTATTAATGCATCAAAACTTTTTCCCTAGAAACTGTTAAAAGACCAATAATGAATAAACCATTCAAATAAACCATGCAGCAGAGCTCTGTGTTAATGATCAATACCTGAATTTCCATCAGGAAGAAATTCAGTCTATAAAGTTATTTGCTTTGGGAATGATTTGGGCAACAGGCATTCTTGTTGCTTCAAACCAACGGCAGGGAGTCTGAAGCATACTGTTAACATCCTTTTGAGTAGATGTGACTACAGTTTCAATCTATTGAAATTCCTGCTGTGTTGCTTTGTATTTAATCACAATCTTTGTTGGCATTTATTCATTGTAACTGTACTTTATTCATTTATTCACTTAAATGTTTATACAAAATTGAATATATAAAACTGTAGCAACATCTTTTATGAGCAGCAAATAAAAATTAAGCCTAGTTGCATTGCATGTGCATATCTATTCAACAGATGCCCTGTTATTGTTTGATGGATGTCTGTGCCAGAAAAAGAGCTAGAAGCATATTCTGTTTAGTTTAGAAATAATTGGTCCTTAAAAGGTTTTCAGGTTTCTATTCATCAGATACACACACATATGTATATACATACACCCATTTTATCATAAACGTGTCATTTGTATTTGCCACTGTCAGAATTCTGATTAAAAGGAAGCACAATGGGTCAGAGTCTCTGTTGCTAAAAGTCAGTCTATTTTCACTGCTGCCAGTCATACCAACAGAGTAGYGCCAGTATGGGCTGACTGAGAGTATGGCCAGTGTTTCTCATAATTCTGTCAAAAGAAAAGTTCTTAACTTACTTTCTTTTTTTTTCTTGTAATTTTTTCCATGTCAGTCTAGGATATAGGTTTCCACTTTCTGTCAGGGAATARAAACAGAAAAGTTTTCAAGTTCACACTCTTTATTATTCTGTCATACCTAATTCTGCAGTAAAGTTTCCAGGATTGGTGTCAGTGAGATGGGAATAAGCCACCAAATTTACTTGATGGGCCAGAGTCTAGTTCCCCATGTGTGTGTTCTCAAAGAATCAAAGGTCACAGATATACTGTCCCATTTTGAAAAATATGTGTATATAAGCAGTCAGAATGATATTTGTTCTCAAGTGAGGGGGACTCAGCCCACTACTAGCATCACTAAACATTCCCAAAAGGCATGGCTGGTTGCACCAACAGCAGGATGCCTTTTGTTCTGCCAGCCAATGTTTCAAACTGGCCACTGGTGAAAGAAAACATGTTATAGCTCCAGTAATGAGACCCATGAGTCATTTCTGTGCATGCAACTCCAGAGTCTTTTCTCTTACTTCTGTCCTCTGGAAGGATGTTGTCGTGGTTTAAGCCCAGCYGGCAACTAAGCACCACACAGCCGCTCACTCACTCTCCCCCAGGTGGGATGGGGGAGAGAATCGGAAGGGTAAAAGTGAGAAAACTCGTGGGTTGAGATAAAGACAGTTTAATTGGGAAAGCAAAAGCCGCGCACACAAGCAAAGCAAAACAAGGAATTCATTCA
>JASVER010000001.1:13467408-13485622 GCA_030449065.1 Oceanodroma leucorhoa
AACTAAAAACATTAGTGTGTTATCAACATTCTTCTTACACTAAATCCAAAACATAGCACTATACCAACTACTAGAAAGAAAATTAATTCCACCCCAGCCAAAACCAGGACAGATATATGCGGGAATTGTTTCTAGCTCAATGCCTCTTTGTACCTACAGCACTCTGCCCCCTCATCAGAACAGAGATGGTACAGGTACAGCGTTTATCTCAGGTTTTAAATGCTGAGCTTGAAAGAGAATTTCTGGGGGGAAAACAAAAATCAAGAATCAAGAACAGGGTTTTTGGTCAAACAGCTGCCTCTTCAGGTACTTAATTTTGAAATTGCCTCATGGGAGCCACTTARAGACCCTCCTTTTTTTCAGCAAAACCCCGGTGGCACTTAATTACTTAATTCTTGGCCACTATGAACAGTTCTGTGTCTGTTTTGTGCCTAAAATGCAGTGGGACACACAAGTATCTTTATTCTTCCTTAGCTGTGGGGTTCTGATCTAGGGCATATGCTTTAACCACATGGAATAAACCCACAGGAGGAGATATCCCTGACCACTCAAGACTCAACACATTCACTTTGCAGTGATCTTGAGCCAGGGACAGTACACATGAATTAGTAGACMAAAAATTTGAGCACTGACTTGGAATAAATATTTAAAGTATTTATATAAATAAGAATGACATAATCACCAGAGACTAATATTAGTATGTCACGTCATATCCTATAGCTTGATGGCAAAGATGGGATGGCAAATGGGGGGGGCAAATGAAACTTACACCTGCTCTATGAGTGGTTTAGCCCTTTACAAAAAGGTACTGACTTCAGTACCTAAACCCAGGAAAGAGTTAATGAGTGCACAAAGGTGTGTCTACCCAGCTTGGATTCAGGCACCTCTGTCTCACAAAGAAGGGGGCTTTAAGCCAAATTCTTCATTTCAGTAACTCCTCCTAATTGCCTTAGAAGTTCTGTACACTGGGTTTTGTGAATCCTGTTCTAAGGTACCTTCCCTGTCATTGAAGTATTCCTCTAATCATTGTGTGGAAAATGTACTTACCTAACTTGTGGCTGGGGATGCTGCTAAGTAGAACTGAAGAGGTAGTTTGGCTCACTGCTGCACTGAGCCAAAATTCCCAGTGTGAGTCCAGGCCTCTGAGATTATCATTAAGTGGGAAAAAAATCCTCTTTAAAATAGTATTTCATGCAGTAATTTCARACTGATGGAACTAATTCTGAGAATTATAAACTACTCAAAGTAATGGTGATAAGGACTTAAGTGGCAACTAGAAGCAGGCTACAGACTCGTATTTTAGGGCCACTAGGGACCACTAAGCTCATCTAGTCTGACCTGCTGCCTAGTGCAGGCCAAACAATTTCATCTAATAGTTCCTGCAATGATCAGAAATGTTCTTCCCTACAGTGCAAGTTAGCATTACTCAGTCCCTTAGCTTGTAGCTGAGCAAGAATGTAGTCCTTAAGAGGACATCCAGTTTTGATTTAAACAATTCAAGCTTGAATAAACCCTTTTCAAAATATAAAGAAAAAACAAARAAAATACAAAGAAAACCAAGTCTCCACATTGCTTCTCATTGGAATGTAAAGAAACAGTAAGGACAGTGGTTTTCTGAATTACAAAACTGTGAGTTGCMTAAGAAGCTGTATGAGTCCAGTGTCAGCCAAAGATGTATTTCTTTGTTTATTTCCTTTATTTTTCTATACATCACTGAGGTTTTTAGGTAGGTTAATTCTGGAGGCTGAAAGGGTTTTCCTAGTCAATATAGCTTTGGACATACTCCAAAACCGCTGCAACTAATAGAAATCTTTCATTGTCTTAGACATGCTTTGGAGCCAAYTCAATGTCTAAAACATGCTCTAAAATATTGACCCACACAATGGGCTATAAGACGAACCCTTTAAGACTAATTTTACACTTACTAATCACTAAGTATTAAGCTAAGTGACATCTTGAAACTCAATTTGTATCCTACAAAAAATAAAGGAGAAAACCTTAACCTTAGTACATGGTACCTAACTTTGCAAAAAGAATCTTCCTTCTGCTGYCACTTACACTGAAAGAAATAAGTAAAGAAAAGAAAATGCTAAGATAATCTAAGACTGATCATAAAATGGATCAACATCGTATTGCAAATATATATATATATATGTAATACATATAGTAGCTGAATCTGAACTAATAATAGAATGAATTTTATATTAGCACTTCAGTGTATCTTGGAAGATACAGTGGTTAGGCCTTTGTCAGAAAGAGACACTCCTAAGACTGTTTCAGAGGAGAATTTGATCTATTGAACTGATGTGATGTGAGGTTACATGTCCAAAGGATCAAAAATAAAAGTCAGAGAAAATTACCGAGGTCATTTGACTCCTTCCTGGAATTCATTCCAATGAGCTGAGAATAAATGGAGTATCAAAAGCTTGGAGATAGCCTAACAAAATCTAAGCACATTCAGGAAACTGTTGACCTCTTTTTTACCAAAGCTTAAGGCTCAGTTCTCAACTACCATACTGCACCCCTGYGCAACCTCCCTCATCAATAGTCTATGGTAGGATAGAGGGAAACTTCTATTGAGTGACCTTTCTCTATCACTGTAGTTTCAATCAGCATGAATAATCCAATATAGAAGGAAAAATAATTGGTATTAGGCACAGAGACATCTATCTCTGATTACCTCCTCCATGGAGTGGTTTAGGAACTAAATTACAAATGTTTGAGACTCAAAATAATCTCTGGTCTCCCTGATCAGAAAAAATACCACCCTCCCCCATCACCATCCTTGGCTTTTGATATGTCATAATTGGTAATGGTAGCTCAGAAGCTGTCATGAAGTATATTTATGGTAACTTCAAACCAAGCAAAAAGTCATTTGCACGGCTATATCCTGAGATGGGAGCCACCCAACCAGCTCATAGGAAATGTTAAGGASAGAGCATCAAACTTTAGACAAGCTTGAAAAAATTTAAGCCTGATGATATTTTGTATCAGAAATGCCTCATGGTTTGGCTGTTAAGCAGAGTAGAGAAGACGTAAATTGTTTCAGTGTGGAGCAATGTAGTTCTGAGTAAAGTGAACCTTCATTTAGTGCTTCATTGTTCTGTGGTARAACGATGGTCTTCTGTTGAGTAAAGGGATTTGATTGGTAATGGAAAACAGTACAATAAGCTGAAGATCCTGAGGAGAGCTCACAAAGAACACATAATGTTAGATGAATGTAGGTAACAGCCTTCTTTCTTTGACAAAAACACTAGTTTGCATTTTTCAAATGTGCCAGAAAGCATTCTTTCACTATCATCAGCCAGCAGCCTAGGCTATTTTCATTAAGGCTTCATTTGTGTTATGAATATTTTTTGTTAAAATATGTTAAATGAAGAGAAGAAAATATTATTTTCCATCCTCAAAAAAGACCCCAAGAAATTTTAAAGATGTGCCTTCAGCCTCTCCTATGAACAGATTTAAGAGATGTGCACTGAATGGTTGTCTCAGACTTCCAAATCTTCTGTACTTGGTTTTGCAAAGCATTCCTAAGGAATTAAAATAAAATAATTTCTTAATAATCACTGATTACTTTAAATCATGCTTTATTACTACCATGTATATCAAAATATTATTTTACAGTTGCATGTCTTTAAAGATGGCCTTCTGTTATTCATGTGGAAAGTGTAAAGAATAAGTGCTTTTTAACATTCCTGTGTGCTTTCTGCAATATCTGTTCATTACTCAAGAGCAGCACACGTTACATGAATTGTATGCTGTTACAGCATAAGATGGTTTACAGTCAATGCCATCAGCTGGAAAGTGTTTGATCCCAGCTCAATGGTTTTCTAGGGATTGTGTGATCCTCAGGGGTTTTGCAGGCTTGCAAGATTTGAAATACATAGACATTTTACAGAATGCTTTGTGGTGCCTGCTGAGTGGTTTCCTGCAGGTTGCATCAATTCACCACACTAATCAACTGATGGCAATAAACAAGAGTCGTTTAATTACTATTAAAGACCACTTTCTGCCTCTGGATATAGATAGGTAATTGTCAGTGACTTTAAAAGGAGGTGCTGATGTGAGTCTGAGCCTAGAATCTAATTCGGTGCAGTTTGGTTTTAATCTCTTGCTTAATGGTTTGGCTGGAAGTCCAAAGACCTAGATCATGTTTTCAGGTGTTTTTCTCTGGCTGCAGCAAAACTGCTTTATCAAAATGCTCCATCGGCATCCCCATGGCCTTATCTCTCAAATGCAGACATTTTCCAGTACTGGAGTAGCCTCAGCATACTGGAGGTGAACAACAAAAAGAAAACTATTTCACTCCACATGCAGCTTGGACAACCTAGACACACCGATGCCGCAGATACACAAAATCACGGCCTGCAAGGTAGAGGCAACATCTCAGAGCACATGTTGCTTGGTTTCCCTCTTCTAAAGTTTCACAGTGCTAGCAGAGGTCACTATTACTATTATACACTATTACTATGGTCCACATGCAAACATGGAGCCAGAGACTTCCCACACCATGCCAAAGAGGGAACCAGCCAGATATACCGGCATGGCTTACATTCCTCTCTGCACCTTGCCCAGCAAAGACCCTCCTCCTCTCAGCCTCATGGTCCAACCTGCATTTATGTATTAATTTATAGCAGAGCCATCATTAGCCAATCAACAGAGTCATTCCTTTGAGTAATGAATTTAGTCTAAGACTAAAAAAAAAAAAATCAGTCTAGTTGATGAGATATCAATTCCACCTTGCAACTTCTACAGTAATAATATAACTCTYGGAAATTCATAGGAAATTATTCAGCACTAAAAATGTATATGTTGGTGTGAGAGACTGAAAGAGTTAATGTGAAGTTGATGCCTCAAACATTGTTGTAAATGGGTTCTGCATAGCAGTGATAAGGTGCAAATGAGGAGCCGGATAACAGGACAGGCAGGGCGTGCCRGAGGGTGCRCAGCTCCCTGTTCTGCCCAAGCCGGACATCTCACCATATACAGCAAAAGCTCATACAGAGTTTATCTGAGGAAGGGGCTCACGACCATCTGAAGACCACCAAGAGACCCCTTGCGACCACCCCTCACCACAACAGCGCCTGCGCGATAACATTCTAGAAACTGCATGGCTGATGCAACCGCGAGGTGGGGGACGACTATAAAAGGACACCAGCCCAAGGAGCCGGCRCGCGCCCGCCACCGGAGGATTGTTCCACCCGTCATCGTCATCGCGGGATCAAAGGGTGGTGCTATCTCTCTATYTCTCTCTCTCTCTTTCTCTCTTTTCCTTTCTTTCCTTTTCTTCTTCTAAATGCTTTAATAGAACCCACATTGCCTATCACTACGCTTTTTAAGTTCGGGTTTTTATTGTAACGCTTTCCCAGTTCAGCTTGCTTCTGCCTTAGATAAAAACACTTAAACCGATTGTTTGGTGTCATTTCACCTTAATTTAGCCCAAGGGAATTTCGAAACCTTTACGACCCCCTGGTCTGATCAGGCCAGGTYGTGACAGTTGGAAAGCTCATTCCTGTAGGATTTCAAATCATATTGGATTTGATGACTGGTACAACCCAGAGAGTGTTGAAGCTCTATCTTTACCATGGTTAGAACTGCAGGCTGAGGAACACACCTTTTTGCTCCTCACCGCTAGCAGTAGCCCGGTTGTAGCTTGGTATCCAAAGCCTAGATTCACCTCATCTAATTTTAGATTCCCAAATGAGGTAACTAGAGTGTCCCTGTAGCCAAGTAAATGCAGTATCACCACGGCTAGTAACACTCTACAGGCTTTTTAATAACTGCAAGAACTCAGGATGGGGCTTTTCAAACTCTCCTTGTCTGGACTTGCAAGTTTTGTTTCAGCTTACTTAGTTGAAACTGCAATTGTCTAATGACCAGGTGGAMGTTACCTGCTTTATTTTAGCCTTGCTTAGCTTTGTATAATTTTGTGCTGCAGCACATATTGCTGTTGTAATGTTGATATATTTCCTGTGGTAGATACTGGTTACAGGTAGCTATTCTGGTAGTTAATCCATGTAGTTTGAATTATATATGACTCCTGAATAGCAATGTGGTGTAGTGTAATACAAGTGCAGGATGCTAGCAGGGGCCACAGAAGTGGGGGCCCAAGCCCAGAGGCTTCAGGGCTGTACATAACTTACCCCTTATCAACTACTGAGCACTAAAGGAATGCAGCTCCTGGAATGCAGTGAAACTGATTTTAGGAGTCACCAAGACAGCAAGGAAACAAGTATCTGACACATGTAACACACACCACATAGAATAAATTCAGAASTAATTTGAAATTGCAGGTCAATGAAGAAAGAGCTCAGTGTAGACTTTGTTAGAAAGCCAAAATAGCCCCAAATGTACTCTCAGTTGAGGAGGAAGAAGCCATCATCACTCTCCTCCTGTCAAAGGCCTTGAGATGTTGAGTATTACCATAACCGGAGTATTGAAGTGAAGGGGAAAAGTAAAGAATGATATACAGTGACTGGAGAAAAAATGAGTTAATGAGTGAAAGATAAGTAAGAAGAAAGAAATGTTGTAAATATTCAACCCAAAACATATGGGGACTGATTTATAAAAGTGCTGAATGCTCACATCTGCAACCGAAGTGTACTTGAGCTGTGTTCTTGATATACAAAGTGCTATAGCAATCCTAAGTATCCGGAAAATAAGGCTGCCAGGGGCCATATCTTTAAATATATTTAGGCACCAAAAATTGCAAAAATCATGCCTGCAGGGATTTTCAAAATGACCTGAGAAATTAGGTGCCTAATAGCCATGAGGAGGAGTTAGCATCTCCTTAGGCTAATAATCTCCTCGGACTAATTTGCCTACCTGCACTTTTAAGGTTTCAAAAAATTTGTCACCGAGTATCTGAAAGTTGGCAGCCTAAATGAATTGATACTTTTAACAGCGTTTGTCTAAGTCACTCTGTGCCTCAGTTCCTTTTGTTTAAAAAAGATAATAATACTATCTTGTGTCACAGGGCTGTCAAGAAGACACATTGAACTAAAGGCTTTGAAGCATTCAGAAACAAGGGTGAGAAACCTATTGAAACATCTTAGCATCTGATCATGTGCAGATTTACCCCACAGTGCAGTGTTTGGATAATGTAGACAAAATAAAGCTCAAGCTACAGCTAATCAGGAGAACCACAACTGTTAAGATAATTTTGAGGGGTGGGATCTCTGTTTTTCTTTTTTCTTATTTTTTTTTAAGAATGTGTGATTACAATTAAAACAGATATTAAAAAATATAGAGACATCCTTAAGAAATTCTTCCAAATGTCACACCATTATCTGAGCCAAAGAGTGACTTCAGCACCTCGAGAGACTCATCATCAGGTCTGCTATCCTGATTCACAATCTACTTAGTGTATCAAACAGAAGTTTAAAAGGCAACTTGATCATGATTCATAAGGACCCAGAGGAGAAGTCTTCTGATATTTGGGACACTTTAATCTGACAGACAACAGCATAACAATATTCAGTTTCTGGATCAGCTGGAGCTTACTAGGAAGAATAAACAAATTTTAGCAAGGAGGGTAATTAATCATTGGTGCAGCTTACCAAGGGAAGAGGCAAATTTATCATAACTAAGTCTTTAATTCAACACTGAATGCCTTTCCAAAGGATAGGATGTAAACAATAAATTTTTGTGCTAGATAGCAAAAGGGAAGAATAATTCCCACCTACAAAGGAACTACTGGGTCACATTGTCTGTCCTGCAATATGCAGGCATCCAGACTAAGGCAGTATCATCTCCTCTGGACTTAAAATGAATGTATCTGTATTTGGCTGCCTTTCATGATGAACCGAAGATGGGCACATAGCATAAGTTGTACAGCATGCAGTCACTGAACTAAACATGCAGCAGCTATCTTTGGGGCAGGTAGTGTGCCTTTTATTTTTTTCAGGAAAATTAATGACAGATAATTATTACATATCATTTTTATAACATCATATATCTGCACTGCTCCTTAATGAATTGTGCTGGTTTTGGCTGGGATAAAGTTAAATTTCTTCATAGTAGCTAGTATGGGGCTGTGTKTTGGATTTGTGCTGAAAACAGTGCTGATAATACAGGGATGTTTTCATTACTGCTGAGCAGTGCTTACACAGAGCCAAGGCCTTTTCTGCCTCTCACMCCACCCCACCAGCGAGTGGGCTGGGGGTGCACAAGAAGTTGGGAGGGGACRCAGCTGGGACAGCTGACCCCAACTGACCAAAGGGATATCCCATACCATATGATGACATGCTCAGCATAGAAAGGTGGGGGAAGAAGAAGGAAGTGGGGGACGTTTGGAGTAATGGCGTTTGTCTTCCCAAGTAACCGTTASGCRTGATGGAGCCCTGCTTTCCTGGGGATGTCTGAACACCTGCCTGCCGATGGGAAGGAGTGAATGAATTCCTTGTTTTGCTTTGCTTGTGTGCGTGGCTTTTGCTTTGCCTATTAAACTGTCTTCATCTCAACCCATGAGTTGTCTCACATTTACCCTTCCGATTCTCTCCCCACCCCACCAGGTGGGAGTGAGCGAGCAGCTGTGTGGGACTTGGTTGCCGGCTGGGGTTAAACCACTACATGAATATAAATTAAAACAGTGTCTGGGATTTCTAYTCTATCGCAAATTAAATAATAAACAGATCAAAGAAGAAGGAAAGAGTAAACTACATTATAGTGTGACAATTTTTTACATTTAGGCACATGCAATGGCATCTCTTTTTTTTGCTTTTGTTGTTATTTGCTTGCATTTGCTTTCAATGTCATTATTTCAAAATAAGTGAAGGTTTTACATGTTCCAGAGACTATATTCCTCATCAAGGTTAATATAGATGATAAGAATAGATTCTGTAACTGTTTTCTTTCCAGCATTAAACATAAATAAATAAATAAATGCCATGAGTTTTGAAGGGGTTGTATCCCTTTGTATCAATCATGAATTTACACCTTAATTTGTATGTTCCTACAGTTCAACACTTCTTAAAAGATAGCTAGACAGCCTTGACAGAGAACAAGCCACTTTGTATTGGACACTCAGTCTGGRACATGTTAGTCAATTAAGAGTGATCATAATTGAGATGGTAGCAACTGAAAAAAGGGGAAGAGAAATTTCTTGTCATAAYCACTTTTAAACTCTCACATTTCAAAAAGTCACATACCCATTGGTTTTTCTCTGAATAAAAAGCCAGAGAGGAATTTAGAGTTTATATAAATTCAGGCAGTAGCATCTAGAGTCTGATTTGTAATAAGCTATTCAGTTAGGCATTTAGAAAAAACATGACAGAACCTAATCTTGCCACTTGTTATTCATGCTGTAAATAGTCCTGCTGCAGTCACATGACCCAGATTCATCAGACACAGTATTTATATATTCAGTATTATTCAAATAAAGGGGAGGTAATAAGCTGGAGGTGGGATGGGAGTATCACTTCTTTTCCAAATCCATCAGCTAGTTTTGAAAGAGATATTTCCTCTCTCAACAGAACTTGTCTCTCTTGTGTCCCTAGACCATCACAGCTGCAACAGTAATTACTCAAATTAGTAATTTTTATTTTAAAATATTTAAAATCTCAATACTAACAAATAGTCTTAAACCAATTTATAGCACTACTCAATACCATGATTCATGCCTCAGATTAAAATACTAATATATTTTAATACTGCCTTTCTGACTGTAATCTAGAATATTATAGAATCATAGAATCATGGAATCATTAAGGTTGGAAAAGATCTCTAAGATCATCAAGTCCAACCGTCAACCCAACACCATCATGCCCACTAAACCATGTCCTGAAGCGCCACATCTACAGATTTTTKAATGCCTCCAGTGATGATGACTCAACCACTTCCCYGGGCAGCCTGTTCCAATGCTTGACAACCCTTTCCGTGAAGAAATTTTCCTTAATGTCCAATCTAAARCTACCCTGGTGCAACTTAAGGCCATTTCCTCTTGTCCTATCACTTGTTACTTGGGAGAAGAGACCAACACCCACCTCGCTACAGCCTCCTTTCAGGTAGTTGTAGAGAGCGATAAGGTCTCCCCTCAGCCTCCTTTTCTCCAGGCTAAACAACCCCAGCTCCCTCAGCCGYTCCTCATAAGACTTGTGCTCCAGACCCTTCACCAGCTTTGTTGCCCTTCTCTGGGCACGCTCCAGCACCTCAATGTCCTTCTTGTAGTGAGAGGCCCAAAACTGAACACAGTATTCGAGGTGCAGCCTCACCAGTGCTGAGTACRGGGGCACGATCACCTCCCTACTCCTGCTGGCCTCATCCTTGGTGGCAATGTTCCCCCCGGCATCCAGTAGAGGATGAAGATTCTCCTTGGCTCTCTTTTTGTCGTTAATATATATTTGTAAAAACATTTTTTGTTGTCTCTTACGACAGTGGCCAGATTGAGTTCTAGCTGGGCTTTTGCCATTCTAATTTTCTCTCTGCATGACCTGACGAGATCACTGTACTCTTCCTGTCCCTTCTTCCAACAGTGGTAGACTCTCCTTTTTTCCCTGAGTCCCAGCAAAAGCTCCCTGTTCAGCCAGGCCGGTYGTCTTCCCYGCCAGATCTTCTTGTGGCACATGGGGACAGCCTGCTCCTGCACCTTTAAGACTTCCTCCTTGAAGAATGTCCAGCCTTCCTGGACACCTTTGCCCTTCAGGGCTGCCTCCCAAGGGACTCTCTCAACYAGTGTCCTGAACAGGCCAAAGTCTGCCCTCCGGAAGTCCATGGTAGTGGTTTTGCTGACCCCCCTCCTTACTCCACCAAGAATCGAGAATTCTATCATTTCATGGTCACTAAGCCCAAGAYGGCCTCCGACCACCACATTGTCCTTCTCTGTTGGCAAACAGCAGGTCAAGCGAAGCACCTCCCCTGGYAGGCTCACTTACCAGCTGCGTCAGGAASTTCTCTTCCACACASTCCAGGAACCTCCTCGACTGTTTCCTCTCTGCTGTCTTGTATTTCCAGCAGACATCCRGTAAGTTGAAGTCCCCCACGAGGGCAAGGGCTAGYGATCGTGAGACTTCTGCCAGCCACTTGTAGAATGCTTCGTCTGCCTCTTCATCCTGGTTGGGTAGTCTATGACAGACTCCCAGCAGGATATCTGCCTTGTTGGCCTTCCCCCTCATCCTTACCCATAAGCACTCGACCYRATCATCACAGTYRTYGAGCTCTGTACAATCMAAACACTCCCTAACATACAGAGCCACCCCACCRCCTCTCCTTCYTCGCCTATCCCTTCTGAAGAGCTTATAGCCATYCATCGCAGCACTCCAGTCATGAGAGTCATCCCACCATGTTTCTGTGATGGTGACTAAGTCATAGCTGTCCTGCCACACAATGGCTTCCAGCTCCTCGTGTTTACTGCCCATGCTGCGTGCATTGGTGTAGATGCACTTGAGCTGGGCTATCGATCTCACCCCCGACATCGGCATGCCACCCCTAGGCTCATCTCTAGTGAGCCTGGTTTTATCCCCTTCCCCCTTCGAACCTAGTTTAAAGCCCTCTCAATGAGCCCCGCCAAATCATGAGTGAGAATCCTTTTMCCCCTTTGAGACAGCTGAACTCCATCCGTTGCCAGCAGGCCCGGTGCCGTGTAAACCTCCCCATGATCAAAAAAACAAAATTCCWCCSATGGCACCAGCCTYTGAGCCACGTGTTAATCAGGTGTGTTTTCCTGTTCCTTTCAGTATTCTTCCCTGCCACTGATGGGATTGAGGAGAACACTATCTGTGCTCCTCATCCTGCAACCAATCGCCCCAGTGCCCTGAAGTCCCTTTTGATTGCTTTGGGACTTCTCTCCGCAACCTCATYGCTGCCAACCTGCATAACCAACAGCGGGTAACAGTCAGAGGGCCGCACCAGACCAGGGAGTCTCCTGGTAATGTCTCTAACCCGGGCCTCAGGGAGGAGCAGACTTCCCTGTGGGATGGGTCTGGTCGGCAGATGGGGCCCTCTGTTCCCCTCAGAAGGGAATCGCCTTYGACARTTACCCTCCTTTTTTTCTTAACAGAGGCAGCCATAATGCGYGGGGCTGACTGACTCACCCTAGGCGACCCCCTGGACGGACCTTCATCTACATCCTCATTTGCTTGGCCCTCAAGTTCCAGAGCCCCATAACTGCTGTGTAAGGGCAACTGGGAAGGTGAGGGAGAACAGGAGGGGATAATTCCAATTAATCTTCTGGGTTTGGATTTAGTAATAGCTGCTACGTTTCCAGAAAGTGTTTTCTCAGAAGAGTGAATTAAACTGGACTTTATGAATATTGACATCCAGTGTGATTAATCATGTTCTGAATGCATCAATGGAGTTCTGGAGTTGGTCTGTACAAAAAATATATTAATTACTATATGGATTTTACTCAAGTGGAACTTTATAGCAACAACTGTAATCACTGTCCTACTTTTTCTCCAATCTTATGCCCTCACCAAAAAGCTGAAACTTTTCCAAATGTACTTAGAAGTTTCAATCTGTTAGATGCAAGTGAATTTTGTGACTATTGTTTCTCTATTGATTCATAAAGTATATGAATGATTTTATGTATTTAACCTCAACCAGCATAAACAATTCAAAATTTTCTCCTACTTGCTCTGCAAATTTGCAAAAGAAGATTTGAACACTAATTTATCATTAAYTGGAATGAAAACCTTTGACTGTATACATACTCAAGGTGGCAATTTCCAAAGCACCAAGTGCCCTTTTTTACCACATCTCCTGCAGTCAGCATGAAGACAGCTTCTCAGATCTGTCTGTGGACTACTAAATTTGGCTTGTCTGCATACATAAACTTCCCACTCTGTTGCATATTTTTCAAACATCAAAGGAGTTTGGGGCTCTTCACATCTCCCAGCTGTCTAGCCTATGTGAATACACCATTTGGAGCCAATACATGATCATTATTACTAGCTGTTATTTGGAACCATACTGGTGGACCATGACTCTGTTGTCCTACATACTGTAAAATGTGAGAATAAAAATATGGTTTGTGACTCCAAACAGCTTATGGTCCTTCCAGACAAAAGAATGAAGTCAGGAATGTTAGAGAGGAGCTGAAAAAAAAAAAGAGACAGATCTATAATTAATCATTAACAGTTGTAATGGACACTGAAGAAAAACACTCAGAGAGAACAGAGGATTAACTCTCACATGGGTGAAAAGACTTTTAAAACTTAATATGTCCCTGAAGGGACGCTGTAAAAAGGGTTACTATGGAGTTTAATGCTTTGCTTGTCTCCATTAGTTCGATCTCACATATACAGAACTATGTTTCAAATAGAAAACGTTCAATTTCTAACTGTAGGCTCTGTACAACCAGATTGGGCTCTAACATGAAAAGGGTGTATTTCTATTCCCCTCTGTGTTAGCAGTAAAAATTGCCAGACAAGCTGGGACCTCAGATATTTTCTTCCACTAATGCACTCAATAACATTTCCAATATTCTGCCATCTGTATCAATCTGAAATTAAGCTATGCCTGCATTGTAGACTTCTGCTGGCATAGCTTTGTGAGCAACTGATATGAAAATGTCTTCCAGAAGTTCCTGTTATAAGCCCACTTGCATTTAAAAAAAATAAATCAAAAAAACCCATAGCTTTTAGTTGTTTAACTCATTTAGCTATTTAGCTTAACTCAGAGGTAATCAGATAAAGTATGCAATATATAGCTTTCACAAGATAAGCTGCATCCCTACTAGGAAAGAGTTGCTACCATGGTACACTACTGTAGGAATGTCTTTAAACCATTCCTAGTGAAGACATGGCCCTTAGTGAACAATTCTGTTGATGATACACAGAATAGAGTTTGCAGCRTAGCTGTATTGACTTGGTAGCACTAGGCAATGTTCAAACAAATTGGTACATTCTTTGTTTCTAAAATCACCAGATTTAATATTGAATTATTAAAGAAACAAATCTGTTGATGTGTTTATGCTCCTTTTTTTCCTGCATTAAGCTTCATTTTAGTACACCACTGCTGGAATATATATGAAGTATCAATGATATAATACTGGCACRCAAGATAGGAGTCAAGGCAGGAGAAATCCATAATTAGATTTTTCTCAGTACATCCATCTTCATTTATCCAAGAGGCCAAAGTCATTATTATTTACTCAAGAATCCCCTTGGAGAGTAGAACTGTAAAGATTTACTGCATATTATGAGAATCTGTAAGTAGATTGAAGTTCCCTAGTTCAATTATTTGTCCCTTTTATATTTTATTAAAATAGGAAGAAAGTTATACCAGTGCCTATATGTTCAGTTTCTGATGATATCTTCCCTCTCCTAAATTGTTCCCGTAATGGAAAAGGGGTAACTGTATTTCATTTCTTCTCTCACACTTCATTTCTTATTTCATCAGCTGATATAAGCTTACCTGTAAAGTTCTTTGTGTTTGGTATGAGAAGAYGATCAAATTTGTTAAGCAATTCATGATAGAATGTCTTAACTAGAGAAGTTGTACTTTTCACAGCCGTCCTTTGTGCTCAGTGGAGATTGAGGCTTGGATGCAGCAAAGCAAGTGTCTCTTATAAACAGTGGTATTCCAGAACAGTTTGGATTCATGAGTGAAGACCTTGCTGTATCCTGGCCTGTTAAAGCAAAACACTTTTTCAGGAACAGTCCTATGATCCATAGTGCAAAGGCATTTAATTTTAACTTTCAAATCTGATTGTCCTGTATAATGTGAAACTGCTTTTTAGCAAAGAGCTGCACTCAATAAAAATGGCACTATGCACACACACACACACACAAAAAAAAAACAAAATCACCCTAGTTTACCATAGATTACTTAATCTCAGTCTTTTTTTCCTTGATGAAATATATTCAGCAAACAAAATATTCTGTGAATAAATGAAAGCGATAATAAAGCCCACTAGCTAGATTTCCATATAGAAGATATTTTAATAAGTGTTTTATTTCATTTTCTCTAAAATAAAGGCATTAGCAGATGCTATAATTGTGCCTAAGAATGGAGACTTAAACCAATCAGATATGAGTTAAATGTGTTCAACCTGCCATAGAAAGTAAAAACTGAGAACATACAGTTCTTTCTCAGATTTAAATATTAGTAGTACTTTATGTTACTTTCTATCTTAATCCTATCCAAAGCCTCAGCCTGGGTTGAGGTCTCACTGTACAATACAGTTCCTGTCCGCATCTAGGATCCTACTCCTCGTCCCGCAACCCTGCRAGCTGCAATGGGCCACTGCACTCATCAAGGTCATTAAGGCTGATTGCACAGCACCAGGTACTGGCATTAGTCAATCCAGCTGTAGAATCAGGGCCAAGTTTAAGGCAAGCCGTAGCTAATGAACATCAAGAACAGTAAGCCAAAGGATGATAGATTTTTAAATGACGCAGTTAACCCCCAAGCCAACAATCAATTACAAACAGGGAAATGCACATGGGACTCCCATGAGCACAGGTTCTGGGTCCTGTACAATGAATGCAGATGAAAACAGAAGCCCTACCCCTGCGAACACTGGTGAGACTAACTTTATGGAAGCAACATCAGTAGCACAGCACACGTTTCAGTACTGCATGTCAGTTTTTAGTAAGTGCTTAAATGTCCTTACTTTAAAAGCATGCCTGACATAAATGTTCCAATCATGTTAGGTAAAAAATAAATCCTCATCTTTTTTTACATGATTTTGATAAATATCTACTTTTGGGGTTCAGGAGCTGTTTGCAGAGTGGATTGTTGCATTTGGGTTTATTTTTGTAATTTTGTTCTGTTTCTTTTGACCTTTACAATATCCCGCTTAAAAAAATCAGTCTCTATCTACATTTTTTCTACTTTTAAAATGTCTATTAATATCCACATGTTTTCCATTATGTGAATGAAACCTTTTATCAAATTGTGCTCTCTGAAAATATCTTGGAATCTTCAGAAAACAACATACACATATTTCCAGTCTAAGGTATCAAGTTTAGCAGCCAGTTTTTGCAAAGGCAATTTATGTAGCAATGGTATAATCACAAAAGGCTTAAAACTTCTCTCCAATGAGAAAAAAATGTTTACTACTCTTGCACAAAGGTCTTATAGAAGAGATGTAACCTCATATCTAAGAATAAACCACTTCACTACAATGACCCAATGTAAAGGTTAATGTTTGTATTCTTCATAAACAAAATGCTGATACAGTTTCAAAACAGAAAATCTTGATAAATCCTTGTACACAAACATAAATCCTTGCACATATCCATAAAGAGCATGCAAGAATCTGCAAGAATCTGAAGCGAGCCCTGTAATTTCCCACAGAACTGACAAATTTCCAAAAAAATCATTTTGGTGAAGGAAAAATTTTCTGTGGGCATATATGTGCTTGCTTTGATGCAGACGAAATTTGTAGTCAAAGCTAGGAGAGAGCTAAAGTCATTCATCTGAGAACAGACAGGACCTCAGCAGTTCATTTCATGTTCTGAATCTCAGAGAAAAAAGATGTTTACCCTCAGTCTCCATTTCTCAGGAATCACTCTAACTACCAGGCTACCACTACGCTGGGCTCAGTTGTCCCTGTTGCAGCCTTTCATCAGCAACTCAGAGCAAGAGAGGAACAAAAAAAATTAACTATATTAAAAACTGTATTAAGTATACTAAACCCCTGTATTCACTATATTAGAAAATATAACCTAATTTCTCTGCCACTCATGTTAGGTAAGTTCTTGCTCAAAGATGTCATTACATATGCAGAGCCCAAATCTTTCCCACTGTCCAGTTTCCCTTCCTGGGATTTCCCTGACTACATTCATCTCTCTTAATAGCCTAGAGCCCTTGCTGGAGAAAGCAGAAGAGGGATGGGGAGCACAAGCAGTACAGGGGAAATAACAGAAATCTGTAAGTTAAGGGGGTGCCAAATCTAATCCCAGGACTGAGACCAGAGAAGAGAAAAASGCTGAAAGATTAATTTGTTGATAATTTCCTTGTCAACAGCAGTGGCCCAAAATGAAACACTAAGTCCTGCTCCTATTGGCTTTACAGATGTCAAAAATTGGACCTAATAATTTTACAATGTCCCCTCTTTCCCTCCCCTTGCCTACTGTATTTGGTGGTTGCACAGCTTGGTTGAGCCTACAGATACCAGAGGACCTCTTCTGGCCAGGGACTGTAACCTGCCTTCTATTTGCCAACAGCTGCAGGGGAGCAGAAGCAGGTCCTTGACCTCTCAACAGCTTTCTTTTCCCCAGGGAGTTCCTACTAGCTGTGAAGAATAGTGGCACTCAGAAATACCTTCATGCCAACGGTGAACTCACAGTGGTTTGAACCAGTTCCCACCACGGTTATAGAAATATTCGTATTGTCTTTAGTGAACTTTGGGTCAGGCCTCTCTTTTGGAATAAACCTGTTAGAAAACCAGACCAATTCTCTAAGTGACTGTAGCCCTTACAGCAAATCAGCAGTTTGAAATGCGGAGCTACGTGGAAATCTACCCAATCTCTCTTTTCCCTGGCTTCACAAGTGGGAGCTGTTGATACCTGCACAGCTCTTGGTACAAGGCAGAGCAGAAGAGCATAGGAAGTTAATAATCCACAAGCCATTCAGAAACGTCTAGGACAGAGACACTGACACCAGGGAATCATACGTCTGCATTCAGCATCTAGTAAATTGTTTACTTGGAGGACTGATAAGAAACGCGCAGATGAGCCTCTGAAACAACTACTTGGCAGGTAAGGCTGCTAATGTGCTCTAATAAATAGCACTATGTTCTCATCATCGCTACATCTTTTCCCCAAACGTACTCGCAGCAGTTTATCAACATTATATAATGCAGGGAGAGTTCAGACCAAGGATAAAGAGTTGATAGCCAGTTTCTGGTGTGCTTGTTTATTTGACATACTTGATTTACAGGTCTCCTGTTTACACAATGCACTTTGAGTGGTTGTTTCTTTTATTTTTAATGTTAAAATAATTACTCGATCCTAAATAAACATCCGGAAAGTCCTTTAGGTTTCAGTAGCAGGCTTGAAAGACTGCTTTTAAGAAGTACTCCAGTGTATGGTTTATTTTTCATACAGTCAATGATTATCATACTCTGTATGTTTTCCTCCTGTTTACCGCCTTTTTTCCCTACCACGGCACGGTTTTGTTTTCTCCTGCCGGGTGGGAAAAAAGGAAGAAAAAAGGAAGASCAGGATAGGCAAGTGCTATCTGCGCTTTTCCCCTCGGGTTTGGGGGAGCGAGGAAGGGGGACTGGAGACCTCCTGCCCTTCAGAGGAGCAGGTTGCCCTTCCCGGGG
>JASVER010000001.1:13485940-13637683 GCA_030449065.1 Oceanodroma leucorhoa
GATGAAGGGCCGAGGGACGGAGGGCTGCAGGAGCGAGCGCCCGCGCTTCCCAGCTGCTCCCCCTCCGCTGCGCGCCCCCGCCCCGCTCCCCGCCCCCCCCGCCGCCGCGCGTGCCCGCGCCCGGGGCTGACTCTCCCTCGCATCCTCCTCCGGCGGCGGCGGCGGCGGCGGCAGCGCCGGGGATGGGCAGCGAGAGCGCGCCCAGGAGCAGCCCGGGCCCCGCCGCTCCCCCCTGCTCCCGCGCCCGCTGCTGCTCCTGCCCCGCCACCCCCCGCGCCCTGGGGGCAGCGCCGCCGCCGCGCTACCCGCAGCCCCCGCCTCGGACGGGTGAGTCACCGGGCCCTGACCCCCACCCCAAAAAGCACCTGCCGTGCATCCCCTCCCTCCTTCCCCTCCGCCTCCCATCCCGGAGCGGCCCCGGGGATGAGCGCTGGGGGAGTYGGGGGTCGCGGGGGGAGGCACGGCGCTCACGCCTGCCCCCGYCTCCGGGGAAACGGGGGGTCCCGGCCCGGGCTTGCGCCCTCCCCGCGGGGGCGGAAGGTCCGCGGGGCAGCAGGGGTGTCCCCGGAGCTTCGCGGGGGCTGGGGGGGAAGGCTCCTGCCCTGCTGCCCCTCCCGGGCATCGCTGCCTATTCCCACGGGGGTCTCGCACACGCAGAGACGCACACACAGACACCCCGACAGCCCCGCTCCCCAACCGGGGCCAGGAACCCCTTGACCCCCCGCCCTCCGCAGCCCCCCCCACCCTCCCCCTCCCGGGGCGGCTCGGGGGAGGGGGGCAGCGCCTTAACTTTTGCAAGGGACCATTTGAAGGTGGGGTGAATCCGGCTCGGCAGAGTTGGCTMCTTCCCCGGAGTCTCCCCCCTAGGAGGCGGGGGAGGGTCCCAGTCCCCCTCCCGGGGCCGCTGGGTGCAGCGGAGCGCGGCCCTTCCCGCGGGGGAGGGGGGGCGGCTTCGTGTAGGGCTCAGCGCTCAAATCGACTTTTCTGACGCTCCCCCCAATAAATAATTAATTAAATAAAGCTTGGGGTGTGTGTGTGGGGGGAAGRAGTCTGTGCTTGTTTTGCTTTCGCCGCCCAGAGCCGGGAGTGCAAATGATGGGATGCTGTGGCTGAAAAGCGTTTTCTGCTTTTTATGTGTCATGATGCACACGGTTGGTTGTAGGTAGTGTAGTAACTATCTGTATCCCAATAGTTCCCTGTCGAAGGGTTGTTATGGCAGCAGCGCTTCTCCCTTCTTTTATTTAGCATCTTTGGCTCAGAGTAATGTTAAAGACCTGGAAGCTGCCTTTAAAAAAAAAAAAAAAAAAAAAAAAGAGAGAAAAAAGAGCAACCTCTTGCCTCTTTGCCAAATAGCCAACAAGTACGAATGTAAGATTCACACTAAATCTTCGCTCCTTTCTCCAGAAGCTGGTGCTGTGATAACACTTAAGGCTGAAGGAGGCTGGGGGAAAACGTCATTTTTTTTCCACAATTCCTGCTTTTTGTTAAATTTTGTTGGAGTTTTTGCTTGGGTTTGCGTTGTTTTTTTTTTCATGTGTTTCATTTATACTTTTTCCTAGTATTCTTTCTCACTTACAGAGGACTTCTTAGTCCTGCATTACACTGGTGAAAGGGATTCGAGCGGTTCTACATACAAGTAACGCACAACATTTGTGGGAAGGAAAAGCTTGTATTTCTGTAGATTTAGCTTTTCTGTACAATTTACAGGATGATGAGTTTTATTCTTGCAATACAAAGAGGAATCTGTGTAAGACTCATCAGAAATATTTCATCAAGTCTTAACTGCCGCAGCTGGTGGCAGTCTGAAACAATAAGACTTAACGGTTATTATGGAAATAAGTTTCTCTGTCACCTGTAATGGTCAGTTCTCAGTCAAACTACAAATAGTTGTAAGGGAAATGCTCTGATTCTGATTTCAGTTTAGTCAGTAGTGGTTTTTGGAAACAGTGTTTAAACCGTGAAGCTTTTGATAAGGATGGATGTTAAAAACACATGAAATTGGTAGAGGGCTATATTATTTTGCAGTTTTTGCTCTGGACTTGCATAGGTACCATTTGTTGTCTTCAACTGGAGTTTGCCTGTGTAGAGGTTGAGCAGTAAATGATAAGGACAGAAGGATTTTGTCCTGGAAGCTCCCGCATTTTTTTTCCTGGCAGAATATTTGCAGACTGATAGTGATAATGCAGGATGAAATGTTATTGAATTGTGATATCTTGTTTCCAATTGTACATTTTGAAATAAGTTTTGATTATCAGTAGAAAAGCAACACGAGTGTGTAACTGTTCATTTAAGAAAGAAAAAACGCTGTCCCAGGATGATTCATGTATTGAAACAGACTAGATTCAGGTTAAATAGGTGAACTAAAATAATGTAGTGTAAGTGATCCGTAACTAATTCTCATTGCTTATAATGAAAACAGACACTCTTGTCATCTTCAAAGTGGAATAGAGAGATGTCAGAAGAGATGAAGAACAGCAAAATAGAGATGTTAGAAGGGAGATGAACAACAGCAATATATATATATTTTTAATGACAAACTAAACTCTTGAATAAACCTCAGATATTTCTGAGGAAATACAAGCACGTTTCTTGGCGTAACTCTGGTCATGATTCTGATCCCAGCTAAATCAGTATGAGATTCTCCCCAGGCACTGCTGTGAGCAGAATCAAAGAAATCTCTGCTAAACCTTTTTGAGGACCCAGGACGTGAAAAGATCATTTGTATTTTTCCCCATTGCCATAGCTGGAAGGATTTATTTTACGTCTCGTATGGAATATTCCACGCTTTACTCTTCCGAGCTGTACTCAAGCCTATAGTTCTTACCTGCCCAGACAGCTCAGCTGAAATAATTCTTGTGAGAAAGAGTAATGTATGTATAGTTATGGGCAGTTTTATTGGGCCCAACTAATTAAATAAGTCATGTTTACTGGAAAAAGGGTTTGACTTTGAATGATATTTTCATATCTGATACCACTAAAATCTCATTTTAGGTGGTGGGAATAGCATGTTTCTTAAAATGGCATTATTTGGTTTATGGTTCTGATATCAAGGGACTAGCTGAATTTAATCAAGCTGGAGAGCAGATGTTTCCAACTTCAGTGATTTAAAAATATTCTTAGTGATTTAAAAATAACCTTAAATTGTAATGAAGAAAAGGCAAATTTGGTCACTCTGAAAAGGGTTACAGCTGAAGGTAACTGATAGAAATGAACCAACAGATTGCACTTATTTAGCATCAGACAGAGGTAAAATGGAACAAAAAAGAAAGCTGGCAGAACCCAGTCATCATAGGAAAATACACAGTATAAGCCTTAAAAGACTACTGCAAAAATTACCCAAGAGGTTCCAACTTTAAGGGTCTGATGCCCTTATGGGAGTCGAATGTAAGAAGCCCCACTGACTTCAGTGAGCATTAATAGCTGGAGCATGTTCTAAGAGAAGCGATGGGTAAAGACAATWTAATTATGTACCACAAGAATTCTGACAGATATTTACTAAAACCAGATTGGAAATGTAYTGGGTTTTCTTCAGTGAGGAGGAATTTCTGGCTCCACCGAAACTGAATTGGAGTCTTGCCATTGATTTCACTGGGGCCAAAACGTCATCCTGAGAATTATATTTCAAGTGACTTTTGAAATACGTTGTGAGTTATATTTAATCTGGTTTTAATTTGTGTGATATTCTATTAAAATAAGGCTACCTTTGCCAAGCTTGAGTTATTAATTAGTTATTAGCAATCATTTCCCCTTTCCTTTTAGATTTTTTTAAATGTCAGTTTTTCAGAAATGGCAAGAAATACAAACTAGTCTTCCTGTAAGAGTGCACTCATAAGCTGAATAATTCAAAGCCTGTACTGTCATTGTGCCATCAAATTTTTAATATGATGCTGTCAAAGTCATAGAAAAAGAAAATCAAATGTGACATCATAGAAGACAATGTATATAGCTGACATGACATCCGAATGTTTTAATTTCCCCACTTTATATTTAGTGGTTAATGAAAATAGATAGACTTTTCTTTCTTTCCTCTGGGGAAGCTCTTAATACAACATATTAAATGTTCAGAAAAAAATGATGTGTATATTTTCTTAAAAAGAGATATACCTCTTGTGAAGAAAAGTCCCTAACGTAAAGGAAATGAAATCATAAAGGAGACAATTTAAAGCCTTCACTGGGAAACATAGAACTGAGTTAATTTGTAGCTAATGAGAAAAACTATTGCCAGATAGATTTTCTGGAATATGGTAGGTATGATCTTGACAAAGGACGATTTATTAACTGTTCCTAACTAGGTATGTACCTCTGTGTAAAAAAAGAGACTAATGCACTTTCGCCCTCAAAAAACATAGTCATTTCTGTGGTGTCTTTCTACTGTTTTTCCTCTTAAATTAYGTATATTTAATGCTAATGAAAAGTACCAGGTTGGCAGAAATGGAAAATGAAACTCCGTTTATACCCAGCATCCGTGGAGCATAGAAAGCAGCAGTACAATGCAGTGACCCCACACTGAGCTGCCATTTCAGCCTGGCTTGGCTGGGTACTCGACATGGAGAAAATGTTTGCCCACTGAGATCTTCCAGGTGGCTAGGGACCTCTTTGCTCCAAGCAGTGACACTGAGGAAATTTGCCTGGAATGGGATTTTATTGGTTAGTCTCAGCCTCTGCCATCCTCAAAGAAACCAGCCCCGGTTGTGGCTCCCCGGGGACCTGGCCGGATCCTGCGAGGAGCTCAGTATTCTCAGTGCTGGTGCTTTCGAAAGTGCTGAGTGCATTTTCAAGATCCTCTAAGAAATGGAGTGAAATAACCAGTTCATTTCACACAGGCCACAAACCAGCTTTCAAATCGCAATGATTTTCCATCACTACTGCATGTTGGTTGTATTTGAATCAGTGAACTAGAGGTGAAAGGCTTCAAAAATGTGATTACCAGTCCCCTGAGACGTTTAGTCCTTCAAGGATATCTTACTGGAAATACGTGTTTGTATGTCACAAACTGGAGCAGAGAGAAATTAATTAATAACACACAAATATTTTTCTTTTGTTTTAAAAAAAGCTTTCACACTTTTTTTTWAAATTTTGTAGAGAGACTGTTAATTCCATGTTGTCAGATATTTGGTTCTGGAATACATAGATAATCCATGAGCAAACAGCCTCATACTTGTTCATATTTCATTACCACATAATACTGCATTTTTGATCTGACAGTAGGCAATGATTTAACCATGCACTCCCATACCTGGCTGAATTAAAACATTCCAATACTAATGTCRGCCACTCAGCAGCAGAAAATGTCAGAAAACAAATTATATAAATAACAAATAAAAATCTATTCTTTATAATGGATTTTTATGTATAATGGCTTATTTTGTATTAATTAAGCCTACTACTCTTTTGGAAAAAAAATACCGACTTAAAACTATTGTTTTGTACTACAACCTAAACCTACTATGTAAGTAAAGCTACTGAACTAAGGGAAACCGACAATTGAATACTGAAAATGAATATTTAAGTGATAATCCGGCTGTTCAAAGGTCTCTTGCCTTTTCTGCAGATGTCTTCTTCCTTTTAGTTTATCCAGGACAGCAACTACWGCAGTTTCAAACTGAGAAAATGTGTTAGAACTGAAACCGCAGGAAAGCCTGTTTTCCCATTCCGGTGTTAGAATGGAGATGAGATCTATAAGGTCTAAGCTTTGAAGGACACGATGACGTAAAACATATACTTCCTTCAAAATTATTTTTTTCATTTAGGAAATGAGTGTGGGGTTTTTTTAAATATGGAATGTATTTTTTATTTTTTTTATTTATCTAGCACCTTCATTATTGTTTTATTTACTTAATGAAACAATCCTGGAAAATATTTTCTGCATTTTATATATCAACTTCCATCCCAAAGCATCTAGCTAACATTAATCATTTCTCAGATTAAACTGCCCAAATTAAAAATGTAGACTTCTTTGTGGTTAGCAAAAAATGGTATCAAATTTTGTATAATGCTTCTATTTGACTGTTGATTAGTGTGCTGTAGTGGTTAAGAGTGAGTGATGCTTAAATATTCTTTAAGAAAATAACTAAAAAGCATAAATCTAGTCCAAGATTAAATAGAGTCATTTAATACATGGTGTCTTTCTTACTGATTTGAACTATGATTCAAGTTGGAGATTTAAACTACCTTGAATGAAATCTGCCCGTACTTACGATAAAGTAATCACTAAGCATCTTGTTTACATTTTTGTCTTTACATTTCYCCACAGTTCCTCCTGCAGCTTTTTTTTCACCCAATTTTTTCATCCCAGATGGAGACACTGGGTGGGATTTCAAAATATTTTTAAATTGCTTCTAAATAATTAAGCAGCATTAACTCCCTCTATATTCAAAGACTTTCTTCAGATGAGTCACCACATCTTAGGAAGTCAGATACCAACAGCAGTACCCAGAGCAGATTACTAACCAAGGACAGATGGATGCAGGTGGCAAGTAGACCATGCCAGACACCACAGGGTGAAGCAGGCTCATAAAGCAAGAAAACCAGTTTTCTCTACTTATCAGGGTGACATTTCAGAGGTTCTTGAAATTACAAATGTCTCCTTTTGAAATGAAAGACACAAATTTAAAAGTCCTCAAAAAACAAAGTTTCTTCCCCAAATTGTTTTGGATAGACTGAAATGTAAAATATTGTAATACACGTCCCAACATATCGCAAACAATTTGAATATTTCTTTTTTTTGAGGTTTTCCTTTCAAACCAAGATTTCAGCAAAAGTAGTTCAATTTCATGGAGCATTGTGATTTCAGTGGAACTGCATATTCTGACAGAACAGGATTTCAGTGAAGTTTCTTCAGTGTCTTAAACTACAGAAGAAAAAAAACTTTCCTTAAAATTAAGGTTATGCTGAATGAAGGCATCAATCCTGAAATCATTTATGTAGATGCAGAGCTTTAGAAATGTGTGTATTCCAATAAATTGACTGATTGTGTACATCAAGTTACTCATGTGACAAGTACTCTGACTTTATCAGAATTGAGTCCTCGCTATTCTTTGGCAAAGCAGTGGAAGTCTTGGCTTAGAGGGAGAGAGTAGAACTGATGGTAGAACTTGGTTTGGAATTCTCTATCAAAATTATTTTTCAATAGAAATAATTCATGCTTTGAAATTAGAAGTGRCATTAGTGTGGGTCAATAGTAGAAGATCCCTAATTTAATTTTAAAAATGGAAAATCATAAACTTTTGAAATTAAGAATTTGAAATGGGGAATATTTTATGGTCACTACTGCTGAATATTGCATTTAAATGGAATGGGAGGACATCCAACTACACTTAGAAAGCAATGAAGTTATTATTATTGCCTGTATTGTTATGTTTGGAGTAAAATTTATCAGCTAAACAGCCAAGGCTATCAACCTAGGCTATACCAATTTTACAATTTATTTAAGCTGGCAATACAAGATTTTCGCAAACTAACTGCTTAAAACTATTATTCAGCAGTTCTAAAAACCCATAGTTTAAAGGCCAGTGTTTAAGTATAATGAAGTAAGCTTGGTCTGACACAAATGCTAATTAATTTCTTGCAACTACCAGACTTAAAAAAGACTTTTTAAACAACACTGTTTAGCTGAATGGAGAAAGAAAATGCAATAACAAWTGCAATTTTGGAGCATAACAAACTTGCTAATTCTAGAACTTGCAATACTTAGGAGAGTTTTAAGTGAGAATGCTTGCCCCAAACAACATTTGCCTCAACCACCTACGCTAAGAGACAACTGATGTCCTGTATTAAGTATTAGCACTGATACTAGAGTTGCAGGTGAGGACCTCAGTGGAGAAATCAAACTTCTCTTCTCGGACGATCTCCCGCCTCCCCTACAGCTGCTTACCGGCCACCCTTGCTGCGCAGCACGCATGGGGAGCAAAGCAATGACCAGCTGCCTCCCCAGCAAAGCTTTCTAGGGGACACAGCCAAAATTCCCCATTACTTGACCTCACTGAGCCCGGATGCTCTATACCTGCCTTCCTGCACTTCACTGGGTCTCCAGCGCTGGCCCACGTGCCTGCTTGCAGCAAGCTGATAGTATTTGAGATTCTAATTAAACAATATTTAAGAAGAAAGCAATGAGGAGATTTCAAAATGACATTTAAAATATTTTGGCAGTTAGAATACACATAGCTAGATAAAGTGTGTTTCCTTAAGGCCCCACTGAGATGAAGAGTCTTCTTTCCACAGGTATCCTAGGGCAGGCAAGTGCAAGCAGCTGAGAGCATTCATATTGTTAAAGCAATCATGACAAACAAAAATGTTAACAACAATAGTTACATCTGKTTTTTAGATCTTTCCAGACAAGAGAAGTTTAAGCCTTGCATGACAAGTGGTCAAACTGATTGCATGTTGGGGAGAAACACAGCAGCACTGCTATGAAACTCAGGGCTAGGTTTTTTTACCCAGTTGATAATATCCAGCATAAGCCTGGGAGTAATTTAATTTCATGCAATCAATGAAATAAATAGGAAAATACTTGGTATGTGTGYGTACGTATAAACTACAGTATGAATGAGTCAACTCAATTCAGTAAAAGCAAAGAGGTAGTTGACCAAAACCTGTGAACTACAGCAGTGGGTAACCAAAGAAGATACCAGCAGTCACCATTTTTTCATATTTATAAGATATGATTACAAAATGTGGAGATAAATACCAGTCTTGGAAGTACAACTTGAAACTGGGAGACTACCTGTTATTAAAATAGGTTGCTTCATCCCACATCATCTTGACACTTTCAAATAGGCCTAAATTTAATTAGCTTTCACATCACCACATTCCTCTCAATCTTGTTATGAAGCAAAACAGACTAGCTGTGGAGACAAATCACTTTCTCAAAAAATGATTTTGCGACCATATTATGCCAGTGTTCATYGCTGAGGAACAAATTCTGTTTTCCTTAACACCTAAGATACATAGAGAGAAAAAATGTTATGAGTCTGTTGCGTAGTTAGTAATGAAGCACTCAGGCATACGAAAATATAATTTTGTTTATGGGAAATTTTACAGTTTTGCCAGTTTTCTATTCTGAAAAGAACAAAAATATAAGTTGAACGTTTCTACAGATTAAGAAGTTATTTTTTTCAGTCAGTAATTCTGCTTGTGGGACAATCTATTTGTAGATAAATTTAGAAGATTGATTACGATRAAACCAAAATAATTTGTTATTTTGTATGATGAAAAAAACACTGCCGTGGAAAGCTATTTCAGAACAGAAACTTGAAAAATATACCTTTTTCAGTTTTTCAAAACAATTATTTTCTTGAAATTTGCACAATTCCAAGAGATGTTTTGATGTAGAAACATCAAATTATCTTTCATTCTCCTCTGAAAAAAATTCATACAGCTCTAGATCTACAGGAAAGAATATGATATCCCATTGGATGTTACCAGGAAAAACTGCAGCTTTCTGTGTTAAGATATATAAAGGCAATAGTCTAATCTGCCGAACAGTATCACTGTGTCTTAACTATATAATTTTTTTAATATATATATACACACACTTATATAGGAGTATACATACATACATATATATTCCTATTTCTTCTGGTTCACAATAGCAGCTGAGCTCCTCAGGCACACTACCTGGTTAAAATATTCCTCTCTGAAAGTCAGCTTTTTTCTTTTTTTTTTTTTGTTTGGTTTTGGTTGTGGGGTTTTTTTCCTAATAGAGCAATTTCCTGTGGTGTATTTTTGAATTTATGTCTTTTCCTTAACTTTGTTGGATTGGCCTAATTTGTAATTCTTTTTGCTCACATTACTATGCAGATAATATTTGTTCCTTTCACTGGGTTGTTATAGAAGTCATTTTGATGTTTGTGCCYCATTTTTGTAAAAGTGCTTAATGCTGTGTAATGGTTATGGATTATCTGTAGTTTTCASGTAAGTAGAAAAAATGACTCCAGAGTTATGCCTCTGTGAAGATCAGAGACACACAGCTAGATATGGAAGCCGAGGCACTAGATTCCCAGTCCCCAGCTCCCGCTATGCTTTCTCCTACAGTACAAAATTGTTTTAGCACAGATTTTCCCCAAAATATGGAGAACGCTTTTGATGCCGTGAAGGGAAGGTAATATGTGATAACCACAGGCTATTTCAGCAGCAATGAGAAAAGGCTGGTATAGACTTGAGAAAATARTCACTGATCAGTCTAGATAGTAAACTATGCTGCCTACTGGTATGTATAATTTTTTAACCTTTCTACAAAGTATTGCTTCAAAATAGTATTTTCCTCCTGCTTCATTACCACCTGTTTTCCTTTCTAGTCTGTTCCCTTTTAGTCATTACTGATATTTCCTTAGCTTCTGTGACACTTTCTTCCTGCCTTTGTTTCTTTTATTCCTCAGATTCATTTTATTTCAGTTCTTAATTTCAATCTTTTCCTTTGCATAATTTCCCAAATTGTCACTTCTTAATTATTGAAAAGTTATTTTATTTGCCCCAGGAAAAAAAGAGGGAATTTGAAGTCTTCACTAACAATTATCTGTGATGATTGAGGGCAAAATCCACACAGAGACTTACAGCTAAATACATTAAGGGGTTTAGGCAGCAGAAATGTGACTTGGATGTATTTGTCTGTATTAGCAAGTAATTGAGCACAGTAGGACCAGACCAGTAGATCAAAGCAGCTGGTGCTGAGGTCCTTATATTTAAGGTATGTGATCAATGTGTTTTATCATGGACGAGATTTAGCTTGGTGTCTTGGACCAAATGTTATTACCCTGCACGTAGTCTGAAGCTGTTCAAAGGACTAATTAGTTCAGATCCTTTTGTCCCCACTGCAGGTTATAAGTACATTTGGTACAGGCTGTAAGCAGAGCTTCCAATTTACTTTGCTTCAAAAGAAATCTAATCCATGCACACCAAGACTGCTTTGCGAACCAAACCAATGTATGGTAATTGGGATTCACTACAAACCCACACTACTTTTCCCAGTCATATGGCAATACAGTCTCTTAGGCTCTGAACAGCAAACCCCACCACCACCTTGCCCTGGAGTTGCCCATTCCTAACTCAGTTTTTAGTCTAAAATTTTTATTTGTGTATGTCCCCAGAAGAACCTTAAGTCTTCTGAAGACTGAACAAGTTCAAGGACTGGGTAAATCTTTCATCGTGCCACAAATGGGCTAAGTACTGCAACCAGGTAYCATTCTTTGGGCAACTATGTCAGGCACTAGGCTAAAGAGTCACTCACCTCTTYTGTGTGGGCAAATAAATACTTAATTCCCCCATTCTGACCATGTAGTGACATGGTTCCTACAGCTGTGGCCAGTGTTTTATCTCAGAACAGTCTCTGGCAGTAGCAGGTTGCAGTGCCACAGCCAGAGTAGGGAATCAGCAGAATTGAACCCAAACTGCCAATATTTTGGACAGCAAATCTAATCACAGTGTTATTAGGGGAGCACCAGCACATCTGTTTTCTGTTTATTTTAAAAGGAAAGCTTTATTCCATTTCTTTTTGTCTTCCCTTCAGTTTCCAAAAAGAAAAAAAAAAAAATATGTCTACTTTGCTAACAAAATCTGAAGCTTGGACAGGTAGATGCACATACTTCAAAACCTAAGCAGGGTGCTTAACTTCTGGCTGGGCAAAATTTAAAACAGATGTTGTGATTAGCATTCCCTTCTGTATCAAACTGCCGTGTGTCGTGACTTTACGTAGCTCTCTGCTCTGTGTGCCCACTACCCAGTCTGTACCACTTACCTTCCTGGGGGATGGTGCCCAGCTCATAAACGCTTAAATATGGATGCTTCATCTAACGTGGGGACAAGACACCAAAAGTGAAGTAATGAATTGCTCTGCCTTTTAGTACCCAAAGTTTTTTTTGGATGCAACCATCAAGCACTGCAATGCCTAACTGACAGGTACTTTGTTTATAAAGACTTGTTCTCTACCCTGAGTTAGGCTTCCCATGCAAAGCATAGGAGATAGATGAGTAAGAGTGGGATCCAGAGAAATCAGCAAGCAGAAGAAGGGATAGCTTCAAGGAAATATGGTGGGACAGTCATACACGTACAACCTACACCTTAAAGGCATCTACTTTCAGCACTGGGGAAGTGTCTACTGTCCCCTGAAGGTAAGCATATAAGCTAGAACCTGCCTTTTCTCCAAAATAATTAGAACATGCTGCTAATTGATGCCCAAATATCCAGTAATTAGAGCACTTACCATTTAGGTGGATGACCTTTTAAAAACATACCCACACTTCTGAGTTGGAGAAAAAATTTCACTCACAGGCACTTTCAGGTCAGAAATGTGCCCTAACTACTGGTTGAATRGTTATTTTGGGATGAAGTGAGTGACTTTCTCCTCTTGAAACTTTGCCAATTTGGATAATTGATTAAATAGCTAGTGGAGGAGGAACTTAAACCTGATCCCCTTTCTTCACAGAAGAGTGGACTAACATTGGTCTGTGGAGTCAATTGCTTGGTATTTGGCTGAATAAATATTTAAAAGCAAACTGAACAGTTCCAAGAGGGGAAAATGAAAAAGTTGTCTTGCCAAAWAACAAGTACTTTCTGGTTAATGGCAACCTTCTGGGAGGCAGACAGTCTCAAATCTAATACTCTCTATAGATCAGATGAAGTGGGATTGTCTGTCTCCCAGGAGAGAATTTCATTTACTGTGGTTTCAGAAAGTCTTTCTTCCTGCCTTTTTTTTTTCTTTTTTTTTTTCGTTCATGTGATGTCTGCTCTGGGAAGCATGTTCTCAGAAAACGTATTGGTGCTCTCTGCGGGGTGAGACTGCTGCCTCTTGCGAGCGAGTTCGTGCTCTGAGAACCTTGGCAGGGTTAGGGCTTGAGGGACCTGGCACATAAGCACCACGAGCTTGGACATACTGGTCTGCAGTTGTGTGAGGGCTGGAAAGTGTTAGTGGTGTCTGAATGCTCAACTTCGAATTGTCCAAAGTGGCAACTAAATCCCTTGATAGGCTTTATCTTTATACTTCATTTTACAGCATTAAAAAGCAATGCTTAGGAGCCTTTAGAAATACAGAGAGKTACTAATAATGGAAACGTTCAGCAAATTTAATGTTTTATAGAAAGTCCTTAGTAGCCAGTTTGGGAAACTGARGATCTCTCTCCTTTCACATAATAGGTATAGTGCAGTGAGCGATAATACAGCTTTCTCACAGTACTTCACCACTTTGTCTCCAATTTGTTGTTAGAAGGTATTCAACTCTGTAGCAAAGGCATAAAATCAGTTAATATCCAAGGGAGTAGAAGAATGTGTTAGTTCAGGGAATTATGCTTTAGACGAAAGTAAATATCTATCACTTTCCCATAGATGCTAATTTTTGACAGACTATTTACTCAAAAAGATCTTTACTTTACCAGTCCTTTATCAGTCTTCCTAGTTAAGATTTTTAAGTCTTCGTGGCAGAGACTTTTATCATGTTTGCTCCTGTATCCTTGAAAACAACTATGCACTAACATGATAACTGAACTTAATCTAATCTAGTTTTTACATCTTATTTTACAAAGCAAACCCTTACACAGGTTTCTGTAGCACTAAAAAAGCTTTGCTGAAGTCCTTAAAAATCTGATTTATTCAAGTTGAATTAGGCATTCATACTTCCTAATGCTCCTTGAGCCGTTATCAAATCGTAGATATGATTTCAGTAAAAGCCCTAATGTTTGTGGTAAGTCTTCTCTAGTATGGGTAATGGAAGAGAACAAACCTTTGAAATGTATTACTCCCTGTTTAGACTGAAACCTTTCTGAAGCAGGAGTAAGTTGACAAGAACATTAGTATTTCCCAGATAATTATTTTGTCAATGGCTGCAATGGCACCAATGTTGGTGGTAGGTAGGCAGGCGGTAGGCTGTCTTTCCCTATTAACCTTTTATGACCTCCTCCAACCCCAAGAAAAGTGTTTTCATGCAAAAATTTTATCTAAAATATTATTTTTCTAATTATAATGTGTAGTTTCATATTGCATGTACAATTCCTTTTGGATCAGTAGCCTGCAATTCTTTGAGAGACCAATTTTGACTCGGATTCTTCCTAGACTTACAGTCCCGTTACTAGAATATATCTATTCCACAATATCTTAATCTTACAAATTATTCTTGGGTTCTCCTTCTGAGTTCTGCAAAGACTAGCTTTTCTTTCTGAAGCATAGATATGCCAGAATGGTCATTGTTTCCTGTTAGAGTCAAATCCTCAGCTACTGATTGGTTGCACATTAATATGCCTGAGAAAGCCAACTTCAGATATTTACATTTTGAAATCCCTGAGTTTTCTTTARAGGCAATGAGTGAAGCTAGAGATGTGCCTCTGACTGTGAAGTATTTAACTAATTTAAAAGACAGCCTACACTTCAGTGTGAAGCCACCAAAAATTTATGTTTAAGAAGTACAGATATGGCAATGTATTTTAATTTCTGTATTTTTTCTCTTTTTTTGTCACTAATAATCTGCACCTTTGCCTCTCATCTTCTTCTGTATTTTATCACTCAGGGCCATGATCCTACTTGTAATACTATAATCGACYTAAGGTTGTGAGCCTGGAGAGGTTCAAAATGTACACATGGGTGGCTTTCCTCTCACCTAACTAGGCACCAAAAAGTAAGCTAACCTTCAAGGCTTCCTCTGTAGTTATGAGAGAGAAAGACATCTCCAGAGAGCAATTCATTATGCTTTCTGGACATCTCTCTTAGAATGGGATGAATTACACTGTGAAAGTACTTGTYCCTCCCTCTGTGTAGGAGAGAGACTATAAAGGAGCTTCAGTGAGTACCATGGAGAGTATGTCTAACTTTTTTTTTTAAATATGACTGTATTATTTGAGACTATAAATTATTTTTATATAAGACTTTCAGTTTCCAACATCATCACCTGTGGTTGACTTTAATGTCAACCAGGATCCAGGAAGGCTGGACGTTCTTCAAGGAGGAAGTCTTAAAGGCACAGGAGCAGGCTGTCCCCATGTGCCGCAAGAAGATCTGGCGGGGAAGACGACTGGCCTRGCTCAACAAGGAGCTTTTGCTGGGACTCAGGGAAAAAAGGAGAGTCTRCCACTGTTGGAAGAAGGGACAGGCAACTCAAGAAGAGTACAGGGATCTCATTAGGTCATGCAGAGAGAAAATTAGAATGGCAAAAGCCCAGCTAGAACTCAATCTGGCCACAGTCGTAAGAGACAACAAAAAATGTTTTTACAAATGTATTAATGACAAAAAGAGAGCCAAGGAGAATCTCCATCCTCTACTGGATGCCGGGGGGATCATTGCCACCAAGGATGAGGAAAAGGCTGAGGTACTTAACGCCTTCTTTGCCTCAGTCTTTAGTAGTCAGACCGGTTATCCTCAGGGAATTCAGCYCCCTGACCTGGAAGACAGGGATGGAGAGCAGAACACAGCCCCCATAATCCAAGAGGAAGTGGTTAACRACCTGCTATGCCACCTGGACMCTCACAAGTCTATGGGGCYRGATGGGATCCACCCAAGASTACTGAGGGAGCTGGCGGAGGAGCTTACCAAGCCACTCTCCATCATTTATCAGCAGTCCTGGTTAACAGGGGAGGTCCCGGAYGACTGGAGGCTTGCCARYGTGACGYCCATCTACAAGAAKGGCYGGAAGGAGGATCCGGGGAACTACAGGCCTGTCAGCCTGACCTCGGTACYGGGGAAGATTATGGAGCGGTTCATCTTGAGGGCGCTCACAAGGCAGGTGCAGGACAACCAGGGGATCGGGCCCAGCCAGCAYGGGTTCACGAAGGGCAGGTCCTGCTTGACCAACCTGATCTCCTTCTATGAGCAGGTGACCCGCCTAGTGGATGAGKGGAAGGCTGTGGATRTGGTCTACCTGGACTTTAGTAAAGCCTTTGACATTGTCTCCCACAGCATTCTCCTGGAGAAGCTGGCTGCTCATGGCTTAGATGGGTRTACTCTTYGCTGGGTAAAAAACTGGCTGGCTGGCCGAACCCAGAGAGTTCTGGTGAATAGAGTCAAATCCGGTTGGCGGCCGGTCACRAGCRGTGTKCCCCAGGGCTCAGTTTTGGGGCCAGTCTTGTTTAATACCTTTGTCAATGATCTGGACGAGGGGGTTGAGCGCTCCCTCAGTAAGTTTGCAGATGACACCAAGTTGGGCAGGAGTGTTGATYTGCCTGAGGGTAGGAAGGCTCTGCAGAGGGATCTGGACAGGCTGGATCGATGGGCCAAGGCCAATCGTATGAGGTTCAACAAGACCAAGTGCCGGGTCCTGCACTTGGGTCATAACAACCCCAGGCAACGCTACAGGCTTGGGGAAGAGTGGCTGGGAAGCTGCCCGGACGAAAAGGACCTGGGGTGCTGGTCGACAGCCAGCTGAACATGAGCCAGCAGTGTGCCCAGGTGGCCAAGAAGGCCAACAGCATCCTGGCCTGTATCAGGAATAGTGTGRCCAGCAGGASTAGGGAGGTGATCGTGCCCCTGTACTCGGCACTGGTGAGRCYGCACCTCGAATACTGTGTTCAGTTTTGGGCCCCTCACTACTTCTTGTAGTCCTGGACATTGAGGTGCTGGAGTGTRTCCAGAGAAAGGCAACAAGGCTGGTGAAGGGTCTGGAGAACAAGTCTTATGAGGAKCGGCTGAGGGAGCTGGGGTTGTTTAGCCTGGAGAAGAGGAGGCTGAGGGGAGACCTTATCGCTCCCTACAACTACCTGAAAGGAGGTTGTAGCGAGGTGGGTGTTGGTCTCTTCTCCCATGTAACTAGCGATAGGACGAGAAGAAATRGCCTCAAGTTGCGCCAGGGGAGGTTTAGATTGGWTATCAGGAAAAATTTCTTCACCGAAAGGGTTGTCAAGCATTGGAACCGGCTGCCCAGGGAAGTGGTGGAGTCACCATCCCTAGAGGTATTTAAAAGACGTGTAGATGTGGCGCTTCAGGACGCCATGGTTTAGTGGGCATGGTGGTGTTGGGTTGGTGGTTGGACTTGATGATCTTAGAGGTCCTTTCCAACCTTAATGATTCTCTGATTCTATGGTTCTATGACTTGGGCAACGTGTTGAGAGCATGAAAGGAGCCAGATGAGCTTGCTGTGCTACCCCTGCAGTTGGAAAAGTGGAGGAGTACGGTACAGAGATATCTGAGCTGGCAGCACAGAAGTCATTGTGGGACTAGGAGCAGCACAGCTGTGTTCATGCAACGCTGCACACTGAGTTAAGAAACGCTGCTGAAACCATCTTAATTCACTGGCACAATACCTGAATTTATATGAAATTTGTTTATAGCAAATAGACCAGTAGAATAGTTTATATATTTAGGAAGTTTCTTCCAGTTTACCACTCTCTTCCAGTTTCTTACTTGGTTTTGAACAAATCACCACAAAAATTCAGCAAGCTTAGAGACATCTTGTACAAGCCATTTTCTGTTACAGAATATATGCTCTCCTGAGAAGCAGTAGAATCGTTTGTTTTGTCCTGCCATTTCTATATTTATGCACATCTATATTAAGTAATATGCCAATCAGGGAAGAAGTGAGATCAYCCTGATACTCATTTGTGGAGTAGTAGTAGTAATGCAACTTAATTTAATTACAGAAAAGTGCTTTCATTAATTTCTGTGAATGAATACAAACTGAATGCTAATAGACGAGTACATGCCATTAATTACTGCTAAAATGAAAGGCTACACAACCTAAATTTGGCAATAAATGGTCACAGCACTATTCCAAAGAAGATTTTCTGAAGCTGTTCATGACATATCAAKATTTCTTTTTAGAACTGCAAGGCTATGGAGGATAAAACTGCAACCTTCTCTGAAAGCATGCAAAGCAAGTCTGAATTTCTGTGCAGTTATTATCATTTTGCCAGGTGAATGGATGTCATTTAAATTAGACTCTGTAATATTAGTGCTACATACTGTTTTGTAAGAGGAAGTATTTTGACTGAGTAGAATCAAATTTGTCGTTGCCAAAGGAAACATCTTTTACATTGGGATGGAGACTGCTCCCCATTTTGGTTCACCACTCTTTTTCACAAGGATTGCTGTATGTTGTTTCACCTAAAAGTCCTTCTAGTTTGGGAAGTTATTAAAAGCTATGTGTAAGGAAATCCTAAACCAATTAAACATAGGGATCAACTAATTTTATCACTGTTATTCTCAGCAGAGATGAGGTGGGAGCTGATCTGCTGAGAAGGAAYCGCTAGTGCCCCTGCCCATGAACTGCCAGGACAGTAAGAGCATTTGAAACTTTTCTACTTCCCTAACTTACCTTTGCTCCAAGAGAAGAGCATGGAGACAGCAGGTTTGAGATCTTGCTCTGTCTTCTTGGAGTAGAAAGTTGGCTTCAGTTCTTTCACATATACACAAGTGCCTTACTGGACTTTTGGGTTAAATGTAACAAGACACACAAAAAAGAGAACCRAAATTGGTTTTATAGCAGAACTATCTTTACATTCACTTTACTCTTACAAATTCACTGCTTAATTTCCCTACTGCTTATGGGCACATGAAAGGACTGGTGATACCTAATCTCATTATTTTATGATATGTGCTGTGAATTTTTTCTCTTAATGCTCCAACTTAGAAAATTAGAGCATTGCATGAAAATCTCAAATGCCATTAGACAGAAAAAAGGAAAAAGCTAGGAACATACACAGTACACTTTCTATGCAAAATCCTTTCCAGCTTCTAAGCCTACTAAATATTATTGTCTTCTCAGTTCTGTTAGCAAACAGATACTATTTAAAGTATTTAGATTAAACTAGGTGTTTTAGCCTGAAACAAATTATGAGCAAGTTATATGTGTATATACTAACGTGAGCAGTTGAACTACTGGATCACAGATGTTATAACTTTCAGCTGCCAGGGTGATGAGGGTAGGTGAAAGCTAATCAAGTTAAACATATCTGTAACCAGAGCTGTAGGATGATGTGTTTCCAAATCCCAAGTTTCTAGATATCATAAGTGTAGACGATAGCTTCAAAATACATCCCATAACAAAACAAAACCAAACAAACAAAAAAACCCACAAAAAAAMCCAAACCAAAACAAAAAAGAAAGCATATTTTAAAAGTATCCATAAATCTTTCTTTGTTAATCACATAATTTTCTTTGAGCCCATCTCATAATCTCATATGGCTTGAGTTACCATTTTTGAGCTCTTTTGGCAGTTCCACAAAACAGTCTGTACCACTGGGGCAGTTAGGATGGAGCCTGGAAACTGACAATGATTTTGAGTGAATCCACTGGTGTCAGATAAATTCAAAAACAGGGCAGGAGAATTTTCTGCTTTACACATATTCTTTATATAATTTGACAAATCTCCAAGTAAATTTTTTTCTCACCCTTTTGAGAACTATGAAGTTATGCAGAAATAAAAGCATCTTTTTTGGCTTATAGAAGTTTTACTTCTTGTGATAAAAAAACAAGGGCAGTAGGAATAAAACCACTCCACTTCTATACAGAATAGTTTTCTTGAGCTAGCTGTTAAGAAATTATCTTTTTTAGATATTACTTGAACTGTCTTAACCTTGGTGAATCTTAATCCCAGTTTACCTCCCATACTTTGATGATCGTATACTTAGGCAGGTAGTACTATTGACATCAGTGTGGCTACTCACCAGTAGGAATATAAATCAGGGTGAGTAATCAGCATGGAAACCTCTAATGCTATAATTATAATCTTTTGCAAAGTAGTACTCCCCTTGACTACTCATCTTCTTGCTTTATACCTAAAGTTAAGCCTTACACTTGAATCTTTGGTTAGTCTGTATGTCCTTCTGTTATGGGATAGGGTGTGGGGAATCGGTGATGCTGACTCATTATGATTTGATGCTATGAGCTGCAGATTTCCCAGAGCAGCTGCTTTTTCTGACAAACATAATGCTCTACACTAGGCCTTTGATTTCCTGCATATTTTACTTGCTCATTAGGTCTTGCTCTTTGTATATCACTGCTTCATTCATTCTACTTATTCTACTGTATGTTCCCAGATGGTCAAGTATTTTCATCTGTGTTTTCTATTTTGCTTTTGCAGAAGTTGCTGAAAGTTTTGATCAGCATGACTGGATGCAAGTTTAAATTAAAATTTAAGAAAATAATGGGAGAAAGGGGTCTGAATCACTGGGTCCTCAACTGTAACAAAAATAGCGGAGTGGGGGCAGAATACTAGAGGTATACACTTTTCTGCTGCAGTTTTGAGAGCTAAATCAGTATTATGAAGAGCTAAAGGTCTGCACATGAGCACATGCCACTTACTGGAAATTGTTCCTCTGACTATCGCTTTCACTTGGAAAATACTCAAGTCCTTGGCTGTGTACTGCCAACATTCATTCTGAGCTCTCCATATGGACAGAGAAGGTACTGTTTAATATCTTGTGTTTCTGATGATTTCCCACTTTCACAGGAGAGGTTCTTGTTTGAGTTTTGCCTAAGAAAAAAAGGTAGTAGTATTTCTGTCATTTACACTTCATGTTTACTAAGTAATTTCTTTTATCATTAATCAGAACAGATTGTATCTGAGTTCTAGTTTTATGTGCTTTTTTACTGTTTTAGGAACTTGTCACTCCATAAGCATTGTATATTCCTAATTTGTTACCAACACTGTCCTGTAACAAATTAAATATATTAGCTACTTGATATTTTCATAAATTAATGACATTTTCATATTTTTCATGGTAATAATACCCACAAACAGTAATTATTTCCATTTTGAATTTTATTCCAGTGCTACATTCTAGACCATGGTATTCTAAAGACATAAAATCAGTGCTTTCATGGCAATATGAAATACAGGAATTTGTTTCTTTCTAATATTTTCAGGAAAACTTTTCATTTGTTGTATTTTATTCAGATTATTGACTTTTCGGTCACACTGTGTTTGATTTTTATATATTTTTTTGCTACAGTCTCATTAAAATGGGGTCTGGTTCACAGCCTCTTTTTTTTTTTTTTTTTYTTTTGGCACATGGATTTTGAAAACAGAAAACCTCAATTTATTTAATGTGATACCTAACTAGTTTGTAGCCCAACAGTGTATCCTCTACATGACTCAAGGCTTACTGTGCTCTTGTCCTATTATATCTATTGAAGGATCATCGACTGTCTATGCAGATATAGATTTTTAGTTAGATTTCACCCTTTTATTTCTGGTACAAGATTGAGAAAGCCCTTGAAGAATTTTGAGCATTGAGTTACCATACTTCTGTGAGCCAAATCTTATAAGATGCCACTGGATGAGATTCGGAAGACTAATGCTGGAGACTAGACTTCAGAGTAACTGAGCAAATATTCAGTTTCAATATGTATTTTGAAAGGTTTTATCTTCTTGAATGCTAGTTGTGTTTTGCAGTTAACATAATTTTGCTCCGGACATTGGCAAATAGCATCAAAGGAAGGCTATTTTGCTTCGTACTCTTTCTGTTATTTCAGTTTAGTAGTATTCCGTTTAGGGAGCCTTGCAAACACGTAGAATAAGTGCCAGGCCTCTGGGAAACACCTTCACAGCATCATTCCCATTGCTCTGTATGACCCAGTTGCCTTGTGGAAGGCCAGAGCATCACAGATGTGTTGGAGCATTCAGAGAAAGAAACAATCCTTGATGTCCTGAAGATTTGCTACTCCCTGCTGCTTTGAAGCCGGTGATGCTGGGTCACAGCAGCCAGCGGCAGCCAGCACAGCTGCCCTGGGTGCCCTCCGGGACTTCTCTGCAAACACCCATCAGCTGGGGAGCTGTCATGAGGGACTCACTGCAGAGATGAAGGGAGAAGTTTTAACCTCACAGTCCTTCACTAACACCGTGCCAGGCTCCCAAAACAGTCTTGGAAGGTCTGGGATAATAGATCTGCTTCTTCACAGGGACCACAGAACCAATCCTGGTGGATATGCCTGTTTTCAAAGGGAGTGAAGAGGCCCCTGTAACACCTGTCCTCCAAGAAATCCTGATCATCTACTGTTCACACCTGTTGAATAAAATTGCTCTCTAAACTGTTTTCAAATTAAGGAAATGCATTTTTTCCCCAAGAAAAAAGAACCCCCATCTCCAAATTCCTAGCCAAAATGTTCCACAATTGGCATTTGTCATCTTTCTAATACGCTGTTTAAGGGGATTTAACTGTTGCATTCAGTGTGATTTGATTTCTGTGTATTACAGCCATAGTATAGTTATCAGTCCATTCTCCAATTTGCCAAGTCTTGGTAAAAGCGATAAATTTCAGTCCTTGAAAATTAAGATTATTTTTATGACTGTGTCAAGATGTGTTCATTGGATAAAAAAAGTAGTTTTTCTTCATATAGATGTGTAGTGAGGGCTAAATGAAACTGGATTATGCTCAATATATGTATATTTACTTTAAATAACATGAATCTTTGCACACATAATTAGAACTTTAATGCTAATTTTACAAAATTGCTTGGGACTCGTCAGCATAATCTATTTTTTATCAGCACTTCAAATTTATTCTGGCTTTCTTTCTTACTATCTTTTTACAACAACAATAATTTTTATTTATTTAAGAAAGTAATTAAACTCAGTTCAGCATATATTTTTGGAGGTAGCATAAAAAGCTCTTGCTGTGATACTAAATGTAAGCCATCTGTTTTCTGGGTGAAATTATTGCACTAATGATTAAGAATCCATTTTTTAACTCTAACTTTAGAACTTCCTCATTTATACAAATAGCATTATTTAAAAAAACAGTTTCTTACAGAGTTCCTTTTGAATGGAGACAGTTTATGCTGCTGTTCACACAGGCTGTTTTCCAAGACCTTTAAACTCCACTGACTGATATAGAAGAAAAGCAAATACAGCTTCAGTGATTTAAAGAATAGAAATTTTCTTACGCTTCACCTGTCCTGAATAGGTTTTGTGAGGGGCTTTTGCTTGGGTTTTTTTCAAGGAACAGAATTTGTAGTAAATGAAGACAAACTTAAGATGTGACTTTTTATTTTTCGGAGCTCTGTAGTTTAACCTGGACTCCTAAAATTTTATTGTAGTTGAATGATTATGATCATGCCTGCTCTGCCATTTTCTCAGGGAGGTAGCATTTTCCTGTGAACCCAACCTGATGAAGGTTTGGTTTGTCTGCTTTTTAAGAAGATTGAAAGAAACTTGTTAGTGAATGACAACTTTATGTCCAAGAGGATTTGTCTCTTTATGATTAAAGATTTTTATCAGTAAGAAAGTACAGTGAACTTATCATTCAAAGAGGATAATTTAATGATCTTTCAATGTTGGACTAAGATGTAGGGATAAACATTTTTTTACTGATTAGAAATAATGGCAGCATGTAACAGATCAAGAATGTTCCTTCAGAGAAGGGTCTTAAAGAAAACAATTAAAGACAGAAAAAATGAAATAAAACAGTTTTATACTTAGCAAAGAGAGAGAAGGAATAAGAAATATTGAAGACTGCAACAGCTACTGCAGATAAAGTGTTGAAAACACAATGGCTGAATTACCAAAATAATTTCTAAATGTGTTTCCAGTTAGAAAAATAGAAATTGCCTTTAAAATTAGTATGAAAGGAAAGTAGATCTATAAAAAAACCAATCTGTTTTGTCATAAATTCTAAGGAACAAATGATTTACAAAGAGATAGGTGCCACATACCTAGCTTATAGAGCCTGGTTTCTGAAGTATACAAGTGCAGATGTCCCCCAAATTCCAGCCAAAATCTACTTCTGAGGGTAGTCACATATTAAGTACTTGAAAAGACTGAGCTGGACTTTGCTTAAAAAACATTAAAGAAAAACAGTGTGACTGGCAGCAAAAGTGGTCATGTCCATGTAGTTTACGGCAGATTTACCCAGGCTACCTCATTCTAAGAGGGAAATTCATTTTCCCTTTGCCCTTCCCACTTCTGAGGAGGGGATCATAACCTACAGGATAGTCTCACTTGTTCCCTCAAGATATGCGTGAGATGACACTTATTTCAAATATTAAATCTGGTTTATGCTAGAAGTAGGTGGTTGTTCTTTAGGAAAACATGGAAGTGGGCACTGTCAGGCAATGGGACCAGATATAATTTCTAGTTAGATGCCCATCTTTCATGTCTATAGATATGGACCAATGCCAGCTTAAAGTGAAGGCTGTTCTCAATGCATGTGCAGAGTTTGGTAACCTAAAAATTACACACCAAACTTCTGTGGGGACCTGCAGTGTGTGAAGCCTAGTCATGGGGCTAGAAAGACCTTCCAAATTCAGGGATCCCATCACAGGACTCAACATATCTCTCTGTTCCAGAAAATCTAAGAAATCTTGCATATTCAAATATATTTAAAGAAATCATACATAATAAATCCAAAATTAGTTCGGTAAACTTCTGAAAGTAGTCAAAGACATCACTTTCTCTATTAAGAGAATTAAACAAATTTTCAGATTCTATGCTAAACTGTTGCTGAAGTATTATATTACATAAAAAATTATAATTTTTGTTTGTTTGTTTCATTTTAATGACATTATCAGTGAGTGGAACTTGCACAGATAAAGTTAAGTAAGAGGAAGAGACAGTCCGCTCTCTAGAGAATCTACGGGATCTGTTAGAATCTGTTTATGCTTTGGTTTAGGGATCATCATTGTCAGACAGGAGGTAGCTGATACCAAGAGTTGTAATTCTTGTGTCCTGGTCATGAGCACTGGGAAAATGTTAGACTGGCTGAAGAAAGGGACGTGGGAGAGAAATCTCCAAGCAAAGGGATCGTGTTTGACCCCATGAGATTTTATCCTTTAGCTCCTTGCAACAGCATCTAACTCTATAGGACTAAAGCTGGCCAAACAAATTAATGAATAATAAAAATAATTTCCACTATTTCTATTTAAAGCCAAATATAGCAGGTGCAGAATTGTTTCTTTTTAATCCTAAAGGAGCAGCCAAATTAGCTCGAGGCGGGGGCTGTGTTTGGATACCAAATTAGGCAAAATAGTAATTTCTAAGTCTTGACTTGTTAGCAAAGACACATAAATTTTTTCATCCCAGTTTGAGTTTTGCTGATGTTCTTACTAGCAGGGAACAATGTGTTTAATGTCTCTTCTGTAGCTATGACATTTTCAGCCTTCCTTTTTCTGTACCTTTTTTAATGATCATAGCATTAAAAACTAAGAGGAGGAAATATCACATCATCCAGCCTGACGCACCTTTGATATTCAGCATCATTATCTCCTACCTTTAAAGGGTCAATGCTAGAGCCTGTAAGTGATCACTCTTGCTTTCAGCTTGGGAAATCTGAGGCGCTGTTACTGCATTCAGTTTTATTCTGTTTTGCTGCCCTTAGTTGTCACTAGGTAAAGCTTTTCCCATTCCCAAGAAGCAAAGTGCCTCCTGTGAATAGTTCCCTTATACAAGCTCCCTTTGTCTGAGGTCTTCTCACTCAGCAGAATCAGCAGTATAATACAAATGTCAGTTTAATTTTTAGTAGGAAATGCTTGACTTTTTTAACAAGAGAAGAACACTCAATGTTGAAGCAGTCATGAAAGAAAAACTCTTTTCATGACCACTGGAATTAGTGGACAGGGACAGTGAGGGACAGAGCAAAGAGTGGGAAACTGGCTTTCTTCCAAAACAAGAAAAATCTATGTTTAAGAATGTAATTGAATGATTTGGCGTTACTTTGAAGAATTAATGCAGCATAACCTTTTTAAATGAATAAAACCTAAGTGTATAATAATCCCATGTGAAAAATATATAAATGAATGTTTGAAGTATTAATGGATGAATTTACAAATATTTTAAACCGGGAAAACAAGTGACAACACAATTGCAGTCTGGGTTTAAAACCACAAACGCGTGCACACAAGGCCAATTATCTACAGTGAAGTAGCATTAGACAAAGGAAATAAGAAAACTTTAAAAAAATTAACATCTTGTCAGCACACTGACTTCACTGCTTGCTTAATAGAAAAGGGTGTTACCAGTTTTATTTCCTCTGAGGATAGAGAAGAAGCTATTATAGTGCAGAATCCCTCGTGCCTATGAGAAAAGAGCTGAAAATAGATTGAAAAATGTGTGGGAAAAGCAGGCATAATCAAAACTAGTTACTCTACAGAAACATTTCATTTTTTTTATATCCCAACTAATGATACATTTTACACATTTTTCTGTTTACCTAAAGAAGCCACTAATAGTATTTTATGTAAGCACAGAAAGGAGAGAAACTGAATTATGGCTAGTTTGCAGAGAACTCAAATTCAGTAATTGCTACATAAAGCAAGCTTAAGCAAAGATATTCAAATCCAATAAAAAGGGGCATTCCTATAAATACTAAAAGTGTCTAATTAACAGAGAATCATAGCTGAATCTATGACATACCTCAGAGGTTAAATATTGTTTTGTGTGCCTAGAAACAGGCATGGGAGGCAAAAAATAAGAGCTATTCATCACCAAGGCACAGTGAAACTTGTCAATAACCACCTCGCAAAGGCCACAACTTTCATCATCTTTATAACTGATGGCTGCGTAACGTAGGATGATTAACATAAAGCGTGTCTCCTGGGAATGGAGGTTTGTAGTTAGGATAGCTAGAAGTGACTATCAAGTGACTGACAATATTTATCTCATTCCAAGGCAGGATTTTTCCCTTTTCACGAGCAGGCCTGGCATAGGTGTGTGCTCCCAAATATTGAAAGCCTGTGCGGTGCCCAGACTGGAGAAGGACAAGGTCAAAACACATTTTAAGGGATGGTGAGCACCAAAATGGCAATTTGGGTCTATGACACTAGGGAGGCAGAGATTTCTCTGCTGGTGATTAGGGCTTTTTACAGCAAGAGTAAGACTGGAGTGTTGAAGARGTATTTAGCAGGGAATGATACGGGGAAGGATGTGGGACGTAACGGAAGACACACATGCCAACATCATTCCCAACTAAGCCTTCTCACTTCTCATTCCTCCATTGCTTTCTATATAGGAAGTCAAACAGAACAGCTGGCTTTATCTTGATTTGCTTCCTTTGGCTGCTTTCTCCTTCTCTTGCATTATAATGTATTTTCACTGCAAAGTTCATGATACAACAGGAAACGTAGCACAGAAGAATGTATGACATAGAAAAGTGGTTGAAGAGCTGTTGGCAATGAAGAAGGGAACAAGTCAAACTAGCACTGGGAAGAGAATAAGCAGGGAAAACGATCCAGACAGCTGATATCTGTCTTATCTACTGCTACTGAATAAATATCTTGTTTTGATTGGAAGAGGCCAGGAAACCAACACAATCCCTTAGAGAAGTCCCGCTTTGGTTGCTCTTTTCCAAAGAACAAAGACAAAGTATGAAAATACTACACATTATTTCTACTTCTTACCTTTTATTATTGCTTTTCAAGTGCTCATAATATGTTGTATCTGTTTTTCAAGTTAACACATAGTGGCTTTTTGCTTTAGCCTGTTGTAGTAGTATTGCAGCACACTCCCCTTGCTRCCAAGTACAATATAAGCTGAATATGGCATCTTTGACCCAAATTACAATTGCTCTGATCCTCTGAACAGATGGAAACACTGTTGTATATAATTTTTTTTGTGAAGAGAAGCTCTTCAAATAAACCAATATAGTTGGAAAGTTAATCAAATAGACRTAAAAAGACCAGATAAACTGTTTTCTTTATCAAACTGCCATCCTCTCCAAAATGCCCWGAATTTTTCCTTTTCCATGCTTTGTAGAAGTCATTCCGAATTCACTGGAAATGGAAGCAATCACATCTTATACAAAATGTTATAAGATACATTCCCATTCATAAATAACTCTGTATTATATTGCCAAACTTTTGGTGATTAACATATATTTTTAAGTTTATAAATGATAGTCCTGTTTGATTATAGCATAAAGATCAACAAAAGCTAACACAAAAAATGGGATCTTTATTACTCAATTTTCACTGTGTTCTCAAGCAGAACGTTTCCGAAGGTCCTGCTTTGCTGCTGGAGAGACAGGGAGCAAGTGGTGTAGGTCCCATGGATTTCAATGGGGTAAGATTTCATTTTTAGAAGAACCCGAATTCCGTGTCAGATATGTGACGTAGGAGAGGATATCTACTCTTCAAAACCTGCARAGCCTATGTCTGAGATTGAATGTAAAAAGCCTACCACTTCCCAACAATCTTTTTCTCCTTCTAAGTTTTGCAAGATGAATATTCTGACAGATACATCTGTACTGCTTGCCTAATAATAGCAATTGTCTGTGTAATTGGGAGCATAAAAAGAGGTGGGTAAGCCTTTGAGGAAAGCCAGCTAAGCATGCAAACACTGTTTGTAACTGGTACATAAATTTAGGTGATCTAGTTGCATACGTATTTCCTGCTTAATGGTGATATTTAGAAGCTCAATACTTGCTCTGCTTCCCAACTTTCCAGGCTCATAGCAGTGATCCTTCGATGCATTTGACTTTACATAGCTTTTACAAGGCTCTACACCCAAAATTGACTGTTATAAATAAAACATATTATTTCATCCATCTACCTTTTTCCACAAATAATAATAATAAAAAAGCAGGACAGTATCGAATAATAATTTGTAGATAATTCACACTGTTTTCTCTTGCGTTGTTTCAAATTTAGGCTTGAGCTCCACAGATCAAGCTTTGTCTGGGCTGTCTTCTGCATAAAGTGGTTTTGAGGATAGACTTCAGTTGACCACTCATATAGAACAGATCGCTTTTCTGCTTCAAAATTCAAGTTCAATGTCACCTCCTCACATAATTTTCCTTCATCCTCAACACAAAACAAGCTTAAGTGGTTGAGATACTCTGATCTGAAGTTTTTTCAGGATTCTATTTTCATCAATTAAATATATTTCATCAGTCCCTGCTGAACTCATCAACAACAACTTCCAACTACAGCTCATTTTTATTCTAATGCTAACTTTTCTTAGTTCTAACTTTCTGGAATTCTCCTTCTCCTTCCATCCCATTTTTCCATTAAAATAATTAATTAATTCTGCTCTGTCCTTCTTATCTGTCAGTTCTTCCTCTCTCTGCTTCACATCATGTAGCTTCCATGCTCTTTCATGTTTCTTCTAATCCCTCAGATCGTGGTCATATTGACTACCTACTTCTGTCGTTACTGTTTGCAGTTTATCCAGGTCATCGAACTCTGGTAAATCCCAAAATARAAATGATAGTGAATCCTAGTCCACTGATGACTGGTCACATCCTCACAAGGGTTAATAATGGTAACATGATTTCTGAGGCAGTGACTGCAGGTCTGGCTCCATTTCTGGGCTGCAGGGGTAATTCACTTTCCGTAGCACTTTGAAGCACATGCAAGGAACAACAATGCTTTGATGAAGCTGAACCAAAAAAAAGGTGGCTGGCTGTTAGCCAGCAATCTAAAATTGCGTTCACACCCTTTCTTATTGTAACTGAAGCCCATACACACCGTAGGAGATTTGCAGAGCAAATACTAAATTAGGAAGCAGTCAACATGTAGAAGGACAGTGCTGATGACCACTTTTTATTACTATTTTTTTACAGGTAGCAACAGTTACAGGTTTAGTCTCCATCATTATAACTCTTGACAGTAATTGTCCCATTTATTTTGTGTGCAGGTTTTAAATTGAGACATTACCATTTGATGAATAAAAGTTCCACTAACATCTCAATTATATAAATTGTCACCGCATGCAATCATGAATATAATCRTATGCACGAATAGCTGCATTGCCATTAAAATGTGTGAAAACTGGGTAACTTACTTAGAAAAATAACAGAATGCAAGTTGTTTTATTCTCCTACTTTTCACAGCTAACGTCATTCTAGGAGTTTGCACTCTGCAAGGATTCACAGGAGTTTGTTGTTTGTAGCATATCATGGCTGTACCATTCTATATGGTTTCCATTTGATTTGAAAAAATACCTTCACAGTACTTGATTGTGGCATACATTTTAATTCTCTAATTGAATAACATATATCCATAGCYTCCTTCAGAAAGATAGAATCTCATTTTAATGTTGAGAAATGTGTAGGAGAAAGAAACAAGACACATATGCAGGAATAATAATACAACTTCTTATTCATAAACTTAATAACAAAATAAAACACAAAATATTTTATAATTAATAGTATTTGACCGAGTCCTTGCAAGACCTTTTTTACAGCAAGAGGTCATGACTCAGGTCCAAAGTTACAGCCCAATTCCCAGCTGACCTGAGAAGAAGCTTGGAACCTCAATTAACAGAAAAGTAGAAGTTTTCCTACTTGCATTAAGGATATGAGAGGTACTTAGTGGAATTCATTAACTAAATTATCAGTATGTCTATCATCCTTCAGTTTAAGTATTTCTTTTATCTCCCATTTTTACTCTGATATATTTATAAAAAGTAACCACAAGCCCTCTCACTCTCATCTTTATTAAGCCTCTTAACTTTTCCTAAAGAACAACCAACCTTCTTCAGATCATCATAGTAAGGCTTTTTGCATCCTTTTGCTGACTGAATAAATTTTACCTAAATGGGAGGGATCGAAATTTCTACCAGATTTCAAWATGTGTGTGTGGGGAACTTTACCAGGGAGAATTTTATTTCCTAAGATAGAAACATTGCCTGATATAAACAAAAATCATTAATCATTTTTCAAACTGGGACAAATATGATGGCAAGTTTCCCCTGGAAAGGATCAAACCCAAAAATGATAGACAAATAAAACACAGGAGGTTTAGGTGATCATGAATTCTAGTTTTTCAAGTCCCTAGAAAGGGGAAATGAAGCGATGTCAGATGTTATACAGATGTTACATAGATGTTACAAAAGCTGCTATTACAAGGAAGCTTTTGAAGGTGCATATTTTAAAACAGACTCCAGTACAGATGATAGATTTTTTCTAGGATTAGTCCTCTGAGAATGATGTTACTACGACTGATATGAATCAGCTAAGAAATAGGAGAAARCTGGAATAAACTTATTTTCATTCATCCAGCTAAGAATACAGTTAAGTATAAAGGAATATCAGAGAAGGGGATAGTCAGGTAAGGAAAAGAACAGCAGTAGATTTCCAGCTTTCCAGTAGATTTCTTTTTTGAAGGTAGAGTACAKAGTAATTTTGACTTTTCCTCCTACATTTTTTCCCAAGTACACATTTTTGCAATTTGCTTTTCAGCAGCAAATTCTGTAGCACTGAAGTTGCAGTAAACTCTTTTCAACACTTCTGTTCAATCCTATGGTCCACAGCAACATTATTTAATTAAACCATGGACCCATCTGCTCTGCTGTAGTAAATGATAGGTCACTCACTGTCACTAGCGGGATCAGGGTCAGATTTCTTATCCTTTTTTGATTTACTTGTAACTAACTGGTGAGATCACAAAAACTGCAATCTTAGAGAGATACATTTACCAACATAAAATTGTATTTCATGGTATAAGAAGATGCAAAAAGGAATCTTAATCTGCCTGCATATATCCCATTGATGTTATGTTTTTAAACACAGGACATAAAAAGAGAACACATTTTATTTCTGTAGTAAAGTATAGTARACAAAAGGTTTATTTTTATATTCTGTCAGAAGAGCAGGTATTTCAGATACAGTTTTGACAAACTATAATTAATATCTATTAAAATATAAAGGGAGAACAGAGAAGAAAATAATGTTACTCTCTTAGAGTAGTTGTCACTTTTTTCCCTGGAAAATACTTGTAAAAATAAGTTTGATCCACTACTCTCTTTTACGTTTTAAAGATTATTGCGAGTTGCAAAGAAAAAAGCATGAGAATCTGTTTGCCATATGAAAAGGAAGACAAATAACGGTGACGTGTATTAACAAAGAAGCACTGATCCACTCACTGCTGCAAGCAAGTAGCCTTTTTTTCTGAATTTTCTAACGTCTGCTCAAACCCTTTATTTTCAGTTTCACTGATATGCAAACCCTGAGCCTCGTGGCCATTCCAGATGTTCTAGGCTGGGCAACACGGTCCTGATTACTGCAAAGCTGATCTCCAGAAGTTATGCCATACCTTCAGGGACCTTTATGATACTACCTGTTACTGGGAAAGACATTGCTATGGCTCTGAGAAACACTATATTCTCTGAATTATAAAATATACAGTAATGACAGTAATACAACTAAGGTATAAAAACACCACAAAACATGAAGTAAGAATTTTATGACAGAATTCTACTATTTATAGAGTACATGTAAAATAAAGATAAAACTGAAATCAATATCTCTTTTATACTTCCCTTTTACAAAATTGCCTGCAGCTCACTACAAAGTTAGCAGAGCAAAGATTTAAAATCAGAAGATAGTGGCTTATAGTTCATGACATTAATTAATTATTAGATAATTCTACTTTGTATTGAAAAATTAGTAAAAAAGATCATTTAGAGAGGGTATGTCTTTCAAAATATTTCTACTTTAACAATATATTGAAACAAACAGGACCACAAATCCTTTCTTTTCTTTCCCAGCTATTATTTTCTGCAGGAATCTGATTTTCCTGTGGGGATCTAGATGCTGCCAATCCTTATATTTTTCATATTCAGAAGCTTCCTGCACAAATAAACATTACTCCCAAAGCATATGCCATCAGAAACCCACTTTTGATTAAAATCATTCCTGGTTGCAGTGCCTTTGCAGGACACAGCAATGTGGTGGGGCAAGAGGTAGGAAAGACCTACCAGGTCTTTCTGGTAGGAAAATGGTGAGCTGTGGGGAATTTTGAATTCTTCCAGCTGACAAGCAGCTGCTGTATTTTRCAGAGTGTTATTTGCAGTCTCATCAGCTACTGAATTGGATTCAAAGTTGCACTGYTTTTCTGAGTCTTTTTGTGGCCAGGGCCCAGGGTATCTAAACTGAAGTCCCAGAATGAAAACAATGATTGACGATTTTGTTCTACTGGCAAAGGGAAACCTTTGCAAGGACGGTAAATCTTATTAAATAGAAAACGGTGCTTTTGCTGGGGCCAGTCTGAGACTGAGGAATCGACTTCTCCAGGAGGCAAGGACCRGCACAAGTTTGAGTGCCACCTTCCTTTCCAAGTGCAAATTGGATTTTCTTAACCTTTCCTTCTGTAACATAAACATTTAGACAAACAGTCAGACAAGCGTTATATGTTGTAAAACAAAACATTGCACAGTAGACACATCTTCCCCTGGGGAGAGGAATGAAAGAATAAACGTGTAACAAGCATTAGTCACATTGCTTAATGCACTACTGGAAGACACTCAAATATTTATTGTGAGTATGCTATTAAGAGACATATAAAGTATAATAAATGTACTATATAACTTGTCAAATAATCTACTGCATTCTGAATCAGCCCGAGTTAGAATGAATTTTAAGAGTAGTTCCATGTACAGTTCAGGAAGGTAGCAAAATCTTGTCAGAAAGACAATTTTGCATTTGTCTTACTAAGCGCAGGTACAAAAAGCATTCCTGATCTTTTTTTCATAGAATTCCTTAGCAGCACCTGTAATTGGCAAAATGTCAAAGGCAWATCTTGATTGACAAACTGTAGAGAAATATCCTGAAGAAGAGAGGCCGGGATACTGTCCTCATCATCATCATGAGGACAGTGTCCCTGCCCATGGCAGGGGGGTTGGACTAGATGACCTTTAAAGGTCCCCTTCCAATCCAAACTATTCTATGATTCTATGACCATTTGGCTGTTTCCTAGCAACCTTTTAGTATCATTTCAGTTTTATTTCCATTTCTATAGGGATTGAGGCAGGAGCAGTTAACAACTGCAGTGCATAGACACAATCTGCCTAGGAATGGAGAGCAGCCAGTGGAAGCTGAAGTGAAGGAAATCAGAAGTTACTTCTGTGCTCAGCAGAAAGTTCTTGGAAATACTTGCTGCTATACAGGTGAARCTTCCATCTCTGGTTGAAAGTTCATATCTACAGTCAGTCACTTGCAGTCTATARTTTATAAGCACTACTTTGTTAGAACAGAATAGACTGTTTCAGTTGGAAGGGACCTACAATGTCATCATCTCGTCCAACTGCCTGACCAATTCAGGGCTGACCAAGTTAAAGCATGTTATTRAGGGSATTGTCCAAATGCCTCTTAAACACTGACAGGCCTGGGGCATCGACCATCTCTCTAGGGAGCCTGTTCCACTGTTTGACCACCCTCTCAGTAAAGAAATGCTTCCTAACRTCCAGTTTAAACCTCCCCTGGTGCACCTTTGAACCATTCCCACGCATCCCTGGATACCAGGGCGTAGAGCTCAGCACCTCTCTCTYCACTTCCCCTCCCCAGGAAGCTGTAGAGAGCAATGAGGTCGCCCCTCAGCCTCCTTTTCTACAAGCTAGACAAGCCCAAAGTCCTTAGCCGCTCCTCATAGGGCATTCCTTCCAGCCCTTTCACCAGCTTTGTTGCCCTCCTCTGAATGCATTCAAGGACCTTCACATCCTTCTTAAATTGAGTGGCCCAGAACTGCACAGCGTACTCAAGGTGAGGCCGCACCAACGCTGAATRCAGCGGGATAATCACTTCTTTTGAACGGCTGGTTATGCTGGGTTTGATGCACCCCAGATGCGGTTTGCCCTCTGGGCTGCCAGGGCACACTGCTGGCTCATAGTGAGCCTGCTGCCAACCAGCATCCCCCGATTGCTTTCTGCAGGGCTGCTCTCCAGCCACTCCTCTCCCAATTTRTACTTGTGCYGGCGTTACTCCATCCTAGGTGCAGAATCCAGCATTTGGACTTATTAAATTTCATCCCATTAATCATAACGCAATGCTCCAATCTGTCTAAATCCCTCTGCAAGGCCTCTTGTCCCTCAAGAGAGTTAACAGCACTTCCCAGTTTGGTATCATCAGCAAACTTGCTAATGGTGTAATCAACTCCTGCATCCAGATTGTTGATAAATATCTTGAACAGGACTGGCCCTAGAATTGAACCGTGAGGAACACTTGCTTATGATACTTAATTATTCTGTAGATACAACCACTAATAAAACCTCTACTCACTCCGGTTGGCCTGGGGAGTACCCTTCCAACCTTGTACATAATAAGCATCAGCCCATTACACAAGACTTTCATACCTCATGTTAATTCGACAGTACAATAGGCATGGTGAGCATCAGTCTTTCAGAAACACAGTTCAGTCGTATGAATTGGAGAGAGTAGATAAACTCGTCACTATCCTGAGTTCCTATGTCACACCGAGGCAAACTGATGGTCTCAGGTATGTAGTAGTCAAGACTAGGATATTGAAAATTCATCAGTGGTTACAGATAGACCCGGCATCTATAACTGTGCTCTGCTGTCAGAATTAAATTTTCTAACATAATGGTAAAGTTTGTTTGTGCTGAAAACAGCAGGTTTGCAGTAATTAGGTTCTATAATAGAGATTTTTTTTCTGAATGTTTTGATTATGTATGGGTTTTTGTTCATTTGTTTGCTTATTTATTTAGCTTACGTGGAATATTTCTCTGTTTCTCATCACTCCTTACCCCCTGGCGTGGGATTTTCAAACTGCATTAGATGGAAGTCAGCTCTGTCACAATTCCTGCTTTAGACCRGTCCGTGGTGAAAGGTGACGCATGTCACATCTTGCCGAGAGTGAATCTAATCTGTCACAGTTTTCTACTTTTCCTAACACTTGCTCATGTGGTGTCATCTTTAATAAAATTTAACTTCTGATGTGGGTTCCACCACAATCACTGGAAGTTGTTCAGTATCTTGTTGTCATAATGTGTAGGGACAAACAGAGACCATGAGCTGTCCCCAGAATCAGACACTGGAGCTGCGTGGACAAGTCTGCAGCATGCAGCCACGCATGCTTCTCTAAGCATTCCTGCACATTCTGCAGCATGCTGGAGATGATACAGACCTAATTTTTTGACTGCATAGTTTAGGGGCCCACCTGTGTTTCATAGATCAGAATTGCAGAATTTTGTGTGGGGTCTCCAATGCCCATTTGATTCTGCTCATTTGACTTTGTTGAGTGGTTGAGGAGTCTTGGCGGAGTTGTTGCCATGGTATGAGGAAGAATCCAGATGTATCAGGCAGCTGCAGTGCTTCATTTCAGTGCTGAGTTCTATAGGCTGTGTGTTCAGTAAATTGCTCAGTATTGTGATGCTAACGGGTGCTATAGTGGTGACACAGGAGTTTGTACAGACTACGCCAGAGCTTTCCTGAGGCTATGGAAAAGACAGAGTAGATCAGCATGCATACTCTCCACCAGGGAAGATGCACACACGAGTAAGACAACTTAAAAATGGAGGAGAATGGGAGGAATCAATTCATTAAAATATTTACAGGTGCACTATAGGAATTTCAACATATATGTGTAATGTCTCTTACTAGAGAGTAAATTATGCAAAACTCTGCCAGTCAGTGGCAAACCCTCCATAGACTTCAGTGATTCCAGGATTTAATCAAGTCATCTCAAGCACCACAGAATTAATGCTTTTCTTTGAAAAGCAGTAATTCAAGCTTTGAGTAGGTAAAATGGTATACCTCTCACTTGTAATGCATGAAGTGAGTCACAAATTTTAGGCTGAAGTTTACCTTTCAATTARTGTTATATCACTTTTTATTTGTATACATTATTTATTTATATTTAATATAAATATTATATTAATAAGTTATAATTAATATAAAWATTTTAATTTATTTATATCTAAGGTGCAAATTCTAAGACTGAGGTTCTGTAGAAAACTGCAAAGAGCCTTGGACTTCTCTTGTCCTTTGCCAGTTCTGTTTTTATTACTCCCTTTGGCTTTGCAGCACATCTTTGAATTGCCTCTTGTACAGAATCACTGAGTCGTTTAGATTGGAAGGGACCTCCTGAGAACACCTAGTCCARCTCCCCTGCTCAAGTTCATCTTCCTTTACCATAACTGTGGTCACTTCCTACCCTCTTCTCTGAGCATTGTGAGCACATCATCCATACCCATCTCTTCTAAGCCTTCTTCCGTTGTAAGGGTTTGTGGCTCTGTCACAGGCAGCCATTGGCTCCACACAGGAGGTGACCCAGTTTAGGACCTTTCCTGAGATCCAGGAGTGAATGGTGCTGGGGGGTTGATACCTGTTGTCCCCTGGGTAAAACAGAGAGTATTAGCCACATCTGACGGAGGAACTCTCATACCCTTGCTCAGTCAGCATGGAAGGGTTGGGGGCAGTGTGGGGTAAGGGCAGCTCTGGGTGCAGAGTTGGAGTTTGGAGGACAGCAGGGGCTATGGGACCACCATGGGGGCCAGTCTCCATGGTGCCCAGGTCAGGGCTCAAGAAAGTCTGAGCTCACTGCCAGGGTGCTGTGCAGGCCAGCGGCTTCCTCAGGGCCGGGGTGCTGGGGGCCAAGGACAGCTGTGTTGCAGGGGGACAGTGCCCACAGTGATGGGGTGCAGCCCCACAGCACCCGAGCGAGCTGAGCCAAGCAGGGTGGTGATGGCAACAGACCCTGCTGACAGGCTGATGAACATCAGCCAAAACCAAGGTAACAATCCAGGGCCAAGGACAAGCCAGGAAATCCAAATAACTGTTCAGGAACAGGGCTAGAGACCCTGCAGCATTTCTGGAGAGTGCTAAAATGAGGTCCTGGGTTGTGGGTAGGGTGGGGGTAGCCCTGGAGGAGCTAGGCAGGGACGGTCAGGTCCACCAATGCACTCACAGCTCTGAGAAGGATTCTCTTTGGCACCCAGCCCACTTTAGGACGTGTCATGAATAAATAACGATAATTGGCTGGTGCAAAGTAAAAGAGCGTTCACTCAAGCTGAGGAAAATTGAGCAATACCATTTCATTTTTGTTAACTGAAATAAACAGTTGGGGAAAAATAAATTATAAGAGAATGGCTTATACTGGCAAAATGAATAAGTGATGTCAATGTAACTGCATGGTGGTCTCATTAACAGCATGATTTTGTACAAGCTTTGCACAATAATTGTTGAAAGACTTCCAATATTATTTAGAAAGTTCARACATACCTCTCTCAAAGTCCACTGGATTTTGGTTTAATAGTTTATTCCCTAGGGAGCTGAATTATTTATTGATTTGTTAAGGAGAACAATGATCTAAATGCAAGAACTGAAGTGTATATAATTGAGATCCAATTGGAGGGACATTAACCTACTCACTAAATTTAAGTGCAGACACYTAAATTGGTCCCAAGATTAAAATAAATTCTTTTTCAGTTGGATTCTTTCACTGCCAGAAAGTACATTTTGAGAATGAAAAGGCATAATTTTTTCCTTTTTTTTAATATCTCATTCTAAAAGTGGCAGAGCAACAGAAAGTGTTTTTAAAATGAACCAATACTTGCTTACTTAAGACTATAACCTCAGACTGTATTGTAAGTACTGCTATAGCTAATATGATTCACTAATGTAGCTTTCCCAGCATGTCACATTAGACCAGAAGTTCAAGGAGAGTAAAGCGTTGAAGGAATTTCAAGACCTGTGAAAAAAAATGTGAATCAGTATGCTTTTTAGTCTGAGCATTGGGAGAGTTCAGCACATTTTGCTACAGTCAAGAAAAGAAATTTATTGTAAATGATATGCCATTAACCTTTAAAAGTAACTTTTCTTTAGCAGGAGTGGTGTTCTCCCAGCATCTTATTATACTATCAGTTCCTCTGAGTAATTGAGGCTGTTCAACTACCTCTTAAAAATTAATTTCTCTCGCTGATAATGGGAGCATCACTGGTGCCCGAAAGAATAAACTGTACTTGAACTGACTCAGTCTGGAAATACTGCCTTCTTCCAGTGCTGTTTTGTGAGTAAATAGTGAAAAAGTATTTGAGCTTTTTAAAAGAAAAGTGTTCTCATCTTTTTGCATTCCACAAGATATAATTAACTGAATTCCCAATTGGGCAGTTTGAGATGTTTCCTTTCTTCAAACTAAACACTATCAGTAGGTTGGTATCCCTCTAAATAGCTTGTGAGCCCCACAATGCTGCTTGCTTTGATGCTGCTTCCAAAGCTACTAGAATGCATCCAAAGCAGTACCATGATTAGTTAGGCTTTACATGTTGTGCGTGGTCATTTATCTGGAACTATATGACTTTGCACTGGTAAATGATAGGCTCATATGAATGTTTTCAGCCCCACTGAAAGAAGTCATTCCACGGAAGACATTAAGTGTGGTCTTAGATATGCTGTGCTAAACTTAATTCTTCTCTGTATTTTCATCTGCAATTCCATATATACTCAAGATAGAATCTGACATCAATTTGTTTTACACAGTGCCCTATACAGCTATTGGATTGTGCAAATTATAATAAAGGTTRTAAAATTTCCTTGAAAAAATAGAATTATTCTCCTCCATGTGAGGTCATACTTTTAAATCCCTTATGAGCAAAAAGAAAGAACAAATTCAAGCTCAAAGAATAGTGTTATTAAAAGCTTCCCTGTTTCTAACACGTATTCATTCTGCATCCATCTCCCTCCTTTCTCTCTTTCCCTCTCCAATTCTACCCCTTACTTCCTTTGTGCTCTTATGTGTCCTCTTTTTTTTCCTTTTCTCTCCATATGTTGTTTTGTCTGTCCTTTGCCTTTGTTCATTTTCTTTGTCTCTCTCCAGGGTATCTGGTGTGAAAATTTATTAGCAGTATAATTTGGACCTACTCAGCTAATTTTGCCATAAAGTTGCCAGGCATACATGGAAATGCTTTGGTGCATGATCACAGAAATGGTCCTACTTTGTTGTTGTCGTTCTAGCTGTTGTTTTTAAAGTATCGATCTCCTGTTTGTTTGAGGTAAACAAAATGAGAGTTAATTAGAAGCTTGGGATTCTCACATTCCAGACCCAAATTTAAAGCACTCTTGTGTGTGATGTGTTGTAATTAACAGAGATTTATTTCTGTTTTGTCTTCCATTTATCATGGATTGGTTGCATGTTGTAGGGCCTCTCCTTGTCTTTAGTAAAGGATAAAACAACTTTATATTCCACAGGTTATAGCTTTGTTTGACCAGTCAAAAACTGTAAGTGCAAAAACTCCTGTGGTCTTATCTGTTATAGAACTTGCCTGAGAAGATTGTTAGTGAATGTTGAGACAGGCACTATCACCAGCATTCTTCATAATTGGATATTTCTTTTGGCTGATTTGATTTACATTTGCTTTAAGACGCAAACCAAGTTATTATGCAGAATTTTAAAAAACTTGTTTTTTAATTAAATAGGAAAAAAATCCAGACTACAGTATTTGTAGATGTTTTAATTTGYAGGTGTCTAGATTTGCTTTATTTTATTTTACTTCATTTTTGACTCTTTRCACACTCCTCTCAAGCTGAATTTTAAACACTTAGATTACAGGATATGGCTGTAGTCCTGTGTTGGATAATGACATCTTAATTTTAAAAAACAGTGGTTAAAGGCTAATTAAAGCAAAAATGATGTGACTTTGCATGTCTGATATACAGCACAGTATTTTCAATTTTGAGTGAGCATGGAATGCAGCCTTAGGAACAGCCCTAAAGCAGCTTGCTATCTGCTGCACTTTAACCTTAGAAACATCTACATCTACCTTAAAGATAGTATCAGAGCCTAGGACCAGAACTGCAATCATTGTATCCATGCCTGGAAGATATATGCTTTCTTTCAAACACTAAATTGTGTTAGAGTTAGYTGATTTGATCAGCTTTCAAAAAGTGAGCCCCTTTCTCTTTTGCTCTCCTCCATTCTCTGCACTGCTTCTGCACAGTTTCAGTAACAGTAAGAGAAAAAAAAAAAAGCCCATCAGTACTGACTCTTCTATAGAGCAGTTCACTAACATTTACTGCCATATTCATTTTCATGTGGGTAACAGGAAACATTGTGATTTTTGCCCTAAAAAAAAAAAAATTATGAAGATAAGAATACAAAACTGCAAAGTACATAAGTGAACTGAGAACTTTTGTAATTTTTTACTTTACTTTTATCTCACTTACCAAGATTATAGATTTAAATCTCATGGCAGGGTATCAGGATTCAATGATAAGAATTGTAATTTATTAGGAATATCTAAAGAAACATGACTTCCTGCAAAAATATTAAAAGCTTCCGCCAAACTATAGACCAACTCTAATGAAAACATATCTTATTTCTTTCCAGCTTAGTTTACAAGCTGCCAGCGATTCCTTGTCATTCTAGAAAAAACACTCCTAAAAAAATTAGTTCTTCTGGCCAAACTTGTGGAAAATGGAATAGTTTCAGAAGGTCAGATTGCTGTGATTAATCAGGTCTCCTGATTCCTGGTGACATATTTTAAGGAATTAGAATCCTTATTTATTTGGTGCAAATTTTTTCTGCCTTAGTAGCAGAAGTAAATGTGTATTATCTTCTTGGTCATGACACCCTGTGGCTCAGCATATCATCCTAAACTGAAKTGAATGGCTTTTATGTTAATGTCATAGGTTGTGAACTGTGGCAACTCAGAAGACAATACACTTTCACTTTTGTTAGCAATAACRGCCAGCAGTAGGTCAATACATATAGGAAGACGATAACATTTGAAAAAGCCACTGTTAATYGGTTACAGCCTTGACTCCATACTGATATAATTAAATGAAAATAAGGCTCAAGCACCTGTTGCAATGGCTAATTATTAATACAGAGAAGCCAGCATGAGCTGGAAAGCAGTAAAAGACCCGTCCCATGAACAGTATTTTCATTAAGCAGAAGATATTGGGCATCTGGGASCAAAATTGCCTCGAGAAGGAGAAGTAATGGGTGTCTCACATGCACAAAATCAAAACAAGAGGAAACTTGAGAAGGAGGAGAATCATCTTCCAGTCCATCCAGCAGTATGACAGTTCACGAACTATATGTTACATGAGACTGGGAGAGACGTGGAGAAAGAAGCAGCTTTCAGACAGACATCTTCTGTCATCAGTGGGTTTCCTGAAATCCTTGAGCATCTCAGCTAAACTTCTATTTTAGAGGGTACTGTTGCCAACCGCTTTCATGAGCTATCATAGCACACATGCATATTAATTGCCAAAGGTGTCAAATAAATCCTTCTGCATCTTGCCTTTCTTATACGACAGCCTACACAGAATGTGTTTTTACTTTGTTATAGGCTGCTATACTTCAAGTGAAATAATATACTGGGTTTGTGCCATTGACTTACACCCTGCGCATCCTACTTATGCCAGTAGATTTATGCATTACTGACAGTAGGCACAGACTATAATCATATATTTCCCCCTTTCATTTTAGTGGAGTAAAATTAATGTGTCTGATTAAAATATCTTCACAGGGACAGCAGTATCACTACAAAGGAGGTTCTCCTTGGGTTTGAAAATTACCTGAGGGGTTTCACATGGTCTTTTAATTGATTTATAATAACTTCTGAGTATAAATGACAATACAAAATCAAGTTATTGAGACAAAATGCCTGCATGCCATTTGAATTTTATTCAGTAATTTGACAGGCCTACTGAATTGGGATTGCCTCAGCATATGGCAAAGATTCAAGAAATTTCCAGCGTAGAATAGGTGACTAAGATGGTGTTCTACACATTACACTACTTGAGACATTAATCTATTGGAACATAGGTATTACTACAGGCTTAATTTAAAAGAATGTGTGTTTGCCCTTGTTTCATCATTACCTGTACATTTGAAAGATGATGCCAAATTACCTTTGTGAATACATTTACAGGCAGATCTTTACACCCATTTTGAACATACTGAAGGTGCCTGCCCAGTGGTGCAAGTATAATTATACACACAAAGCAAATATCAAAAATGTTACATGTGCAAATTTATTTTAAAATTAGATTTCTGGAAAGTACATGAAAAAGGACTGAGAGTATGTTAAACTATTTGAAAATAATTGCCACTAAATTTAATCAGTTATGTGGAATGTGAAGAAGTCAACCCAAGGTCAGTTTAAAAAGGAAATGAACGATTTAAGCAGCTATTGCACAGGACCAGATGGCATGACTGGGAGGTTAAAAACAAGAAAGGACAGAGTTCTTCAAAGTTGTGTTAATTTGTTAATGTATGTATACTAGAATCATGTAAATGAAAGGTTCACTGATTATTTACAAATTAAATTTACTAATTTCCTAACTGCTGAAGGGACAGAATGGAGATAAGAGGCTTAAGACACACATAACTTTYTTTGTATCCCTATGAACAAAAAGTCCATATTTTTTCTTCAAAATTTTCATATTGTTCATAGACATCTSCAGCTCTCCAGACTCCCTCTACTCATTTCAGTGTGTAAAGAAGAACAGGCAGGCTGTGTGTCTTCTCCTGCCACTTCCTGCTAGCCTCTTTACAGAGATCTTCAAGGCTATTTCCATCTAATATCTATTTATCCTACATTTTAATAGAGATAGGAAAATACTCATCTAAGAATTAAACATGCATAATTTATCCTTGTCTATCAGGTTTCCCTTCAGACTATCAGTTCCTTTTGTTGTGTTCATCTCATCATCTCACATCTGTACTCCAGGCAATAACTTTCTTTATATTCCTTGAAACTATTCCTGACTTTGCTGTCACTTAAGACATTTGTCTTTCTTGACACCAAAGGACATTGCATTTGTAATTTAACTACTCTTCTATTAATGAATTAATAGCTCATAGTTGTAAGGGGCTAGAAGCCAAATGCTAGTCAGAGATGTCTGTAAGAGCACTGGATCTGAAGCCAAGTACTGTTTTGGAAGCTAGCATATAAGATATGGGAGAAACAGGCACTGTTTGAATAAAGCATGACCAGCAGCACCTTGGTCTTTGACTTTTTCATCTGATTAGACTTTTATGTAGGATGATAATTTTCAGGAAGACCATCTGATAAAGATGAAGGATAGTCCAGTGTCTATAGAAGTAGCCTAGAAAACCAGGAGAGCAAAGTCCTTCTGGGTCTCATATCCCCATCCATAAACAGGGAGTTATAGTAACCTCCTGCTTGCTGAGGTAAGAAAAATAGGCATAAATACAGTTCAGAAACTAGGGGGAAGTGCTGATACTGCTGCTGCATTGTTAGTGTACGTGTGAATGTGTGGGTGAAGGAGGAAGATATATAAATATCTATGATAGGAATTTACAGAAAATGGCTTTTTCAAGGGAAAAGACTTTTGGTCACTATTATAAGGGTGAGATTGGAGAAGTGGCTTGTCATTTAAAAGTCCTTTTCTATGATTAGTATTATCACTCAGTCAGTTCATTAGCTGCCTTTACGTTCCCTAATAGGATGACATTCGTATTTAACATCAGCACCTTAAAAATCAGGCATCTTAACCCAAGCAAGGCTCTTTCCATAGCAGTTTAGACAGCTTGTGAAGGCAATTAACTCTTACAAAGAGTTAAAATCATAGGATAATTCAGGATGGACAGGGCCTCAGAGCATCTCCAATCCAACCTACTGTTTCTCAGGGCTTTATCCAGTTGGGCCTGGAAAACCTCCAAGGATGGTGACAGCACAATGTCTCCAGGCAACCCATCCCACTGTCTGGCTGTCCTCAGCAGAAAACATTTCTCCTTATATCTAGTCTGAACCTCTCTTGTTTCAACCTATGCCTGTTGTCTCTCATCCTTCCACTGTTCATCACTGTGAATAGACTAGCTGCACCTTCTCAATGACCTTCCCATAGCTACTAGTGGGCTGCCGTTTGGTCCCCCCAAAGCTGCCTCTTCTCCAGCTGAGCTCCCTCAACCTCTCCTCACAGGGCAAGTGCTCCAGCTCCCTGAGCATCTTGGTGGCCTTTTCTGGGCTCTCTCCAGGTTATTGATGCCTTTCCTGGACTAGGGGAGTCAGGGATGAGGGGAAGAGAAGGAAGAGCCTCAAAAATGGACATTGTATCTAGATGTTGTCTATTAAATATTGAGTAAAAGAGGGTAATCACTTCCCTTGATCTCCTGGCTGAGCTCCTGTTAATACAGCCTCTGATGCTGTTGGCCTTTGCTGCCAGGGCACACTGCTGTCTCACGTTCAGCTTGCTGTCTTCCAGGATCCCCAGGTCCTTTTCCACAAAGCTACTCCCCAGCCAGTCAGTCTCCAGCCTGTATCATCATAAGGGGTTCTTTCTTTCCAGGTGCAGGACTTAACATTTTCTTTGAATTTCAAAGGTTCCTGCTGGCCCATTCCTCCAGCCTGTCTAGGTCCCTCTGGATGGCAGCCCTGCTTTCAAGTGAACTGACTTGTGCCCTCAGTTTGGTGCCATCTGCAAACTCGATGAGAATGCACCCCGTCGCCTCTTCCAGGTCACAGATAAAACTATTAAAGAGGACAGGTCCCCATTTAGACCCCTGTAATGCTCACTTGTTACTGGCCTTCAAATAGAGTATGACCTATTAAATGCCATCCTCTGAGCCTAACTCTTCAGCCATCTTTCTATTCATACAATTTTGCACCCAAACAGACCATAATGTCCTAACTTAGGTACAATAACACTGTGAGAGACAGTCAAGCCTTACTGAAACCTATGCTAATGGCATCCACTGCTCTCCCCTTGTCCACAGACCATTCACTTTCCTATAGAAGGTAGTCAGGTTAGTCATGCATGATTTACCATCTCCTTCCATTGACTCTATAAGTTTACATAGATTACTGTTTAGATGAGATGCTTTTATACTGCTAAAATAAGATTAAACAAATCCTAAAATTGATCTTTCATAGTTCTAGAAATTTTTATTCACGTTGTCCTTTGTAAAGACAAGACTGTTTTCCTCAGCAAGTGTTCAAACGCTGTCTATCAGCTCTTATAGCAAATGAAATAAAGAGGTTTCAAGTGATAAAAGTGTGTCATTCCTTTCAAAAAGGAAGGGCTTCTGACAGACTGGATGGTAGTTGCAGCATCAGGTATCCTGCCAGTTCTAGGTTGGCTCCTCAATACAACTCAACTTGGCAGAGCTAGCATAGCCACAAAAGCTGATTAGTTATGGTTAGAATTTTTTTCAGGTTTGCCATTTTATTTTCCATTAGAACAATTCATAAAGCTCCCATTGCCTTTTGTGGAAACTAGGTCATGTCATTAGAACAATTCAGAAAATGCAGCATGTCTCATTTGGTTTTGAGGTGCTTGAGTGGCTTAAACTGGAAATTGGGTTGTTCTGAAAGAAAAGAGAAAGTTTTACTCAGAAAAAGACTGTTCGAAATCTAGAAACTAATGTCCAAATCTAGAATAGAGAATTTATTGGCCCTTGTGAAATTGGACCGGTTATCTGAGGAGTTGCTAAGAACATTTCAAGCTTAGACCTAATTTCTAGCACTTAATAATACAAAAAAAACCCCAACAGATTTTAAAGTGTATACTAAGCAAAAAAGATATATTTCTCATTTCTAACAATGTTACCTACAGACAAAGATAAACTGCCATCAGAATGATGTTGCCAGTGCCAATGCAGTAGGTGTTATGGTTGAGAAAATATTACATATTTTGGTACTYTCTAACCTCTTCCCTCCTGGAAATCTCTGTTTCTGCAGCCTGTGGGATAGTTCAGACTGGTAAGGAGACCTCTTCAGACTATATAACTTTAATATAGTTTGTTTTCTTTGTACTCAGCTATCTGAAATCTATCCCATTTGCAAGCCTGCATGTGCTGTTTCCCTATTAAGACAAACATTTGCAAGGTCCACAATCATCTTCATAAGATAATTAGAACAGATATTAGGTTAAATTATTTGTTTCTATATGGCTAAGTACCAAACAAGACTCAAAAGCTTATATTGTCTCCGTACATCGAAGATCTCTAGTGCACAGTGCCAAGGAGTAGGCTGAAAACTCAACTTCTAGCTCTGTTACTCAAAAGAGTGAACCATGGGGCTCAAAGCCTCCCTCACAGGGAAATATTTGAGGAAGTAATCTATCTATCAGGGGGAAAGTAAAGAGACTGACCTATAACATAATAATAAAATCAGAGTATGCAATAGGAGAGGGCTAATGGATGCCAAGTTATTTATAACTACAACAAAAACCACTGCCTACATTTTATAGGTAGGCACATTGAAAGTGGAAATATGAGACACACTTCTATCAGTGAGAGAAAATAACCTTTGGATCAATTTATGAAGGAAAGTAGTAGATTTTCTGTCCATCATACAACATTTAAAAATCAATATTGGTTTCTTTCTAAAAGGTGTACTGTATTGAACCATAAATTATTGGACTTCATGTAGATGTTATTGGGTGAGGTCTTACCACCTGTGTCACRTTGCAGGCCAGACTAAATTCCTGGAGTGTTCTCTTCTGGCCCTAAAGTCTATAAGGTGATCAATGACTGTTACAGGACCGCAGTTGTGGAAAAAAGTAATGATTACTTATGGTTGAAAGGAAAAGGAGACACCACATGGTCTGATAGGCCTATTCAGTCAATGCCAGCCTATGAAGGCTTCCAATACCCATAMGGCAAAAAGTGACCATATCTACCCACCCTGTGCTTTCCGCTTTTAGATTCAAATTCAGTTTTTTATCATTTTCACTCTCCTGCATAGAATGTAATGTGTTCAGTTAAGATGTCATTTCATTTCATGGAAAGAGACACAAGTACTCAGATAGAACTGGCATTTTAGTATATATAAACAATGAATGCTTTTCCTTCCTGTAGTTTGTGATCACTGCTCTATTTTACCAGTTTTCCGATCTGTCCCTTTCCCATTTGTCATTTTTTCTCACCCCCGCCTCCAACCTTTGGACTAATGCATCATTAACGACTTTGTATTTATTTATGATTTAAGGAAAAGATGGCTGAAAAAATAGAAAAAAAGATTTATGATTGAATGACAGAACTCTGCACCTCTCGCAGTCATGAGTTCAGTATGACCTCCTTTGCACTCTACACGATACCAATAGCTGTCCAAGAAACAAATGAAAGAATTTTTTATTATTTTCTTCTGAGATTGGAATTAAAGTGCTTTTGAGATTCATTATTCTTTGCTTTCCTAAATATTTTGCATGTCTTGGGACACAGAGAAGTACTATTTTTTTTAAGAATAACATTAAGAATTAGTGTCCTGTTCAGACAGAAAAACTCTGGAAAGACTGCAGTCTGACCTTGTATATTATGTGCTATCTTAATTAATTTAGCTGTAAATTAGCCTTCAGGATTTCCATGCAGTCTGTCTAAATGGTCACTAGAATACTAATACATTCTCTTGGCTTCTTTAGCTATTCTATGTACAGTAGGCTGTGTAGTGAGAAGTGACTGAACTTCCTTTGATGCATTTACTCCAAAACAATTTTTTTCATCAGAAGTATGTATTACATGGAGTTTAAGGAAAGTGCATGTTTTAAAAATATGAATAAGTTCTGGATGCTACTTGTGAGGAACCCTCATTTTGTTTTCATGATGAATATCAATTTCTCCTCTTGAGTGTAGAGCACTGTGACAAGATGCTAGTGAAAGATKAATTATATTTTTTTATATATAGGTAATTCCAGTATCCTCAGGGGAAAGGAGACAGGAGGATGGAAGGAATATCTCATATCTCTCTGGGACAACGTGTTGCTGGATGGGGAAGACCGTTCCTGGCCCAATCTCATTCAAAAACTCTGTTTCAAAAACTAATTACATGTGCTACCCCACTGAGTTGATATCTTTTCATGTTTTGTACTTCACAAAAAAATTCTCAAGCAGCTGTATAACAGAATCTTGTACACGCGTGGGAATTACTTTAAATCACATTCTTACTGTGATGTACAGTTATAACAATCACACCAAAATCCTGTCAGTCTTAAAAAAGCTGACAATTCAGACATGATTTATAGAAGTGCAAGTAAAATGCTACAATCTTATTCTGTGGCATTGTATCAGCAATGTGTAGATTAAATGATTCTTAATATGCTTTGCTATAGTACAAGATGACAGGTCTTCTTATAAGGGTTATGAAGTATTGCATGAATCTATGCTGTTACTATCTACATAGAATGACATGCCGTTAAAATGCCGAAGTAAGATGTAACTCATCTGCTTGGTCTTACACCAAAAGAATTCATAGAACCCATGAAAAGTTGGGCAGAATTGTTTTGCCTTCATTTAATCTTAAACCCTTTTTCTTTCCACAATATGTATTGCAAAAAAGAAAAGAGGCATGAAAAAGTCATATAAAAATGTTGACTTTGTCCTGGTAGATTATGAACCCATATAGTTCAAATTCTGAAGGACTAAATTAAAAAAATAAGCATGAGTGCATTATCTGATGAATTATCCAATATTTCCTATAAGTTTTGTTGGTAATTGTAACTTTACTTAGCATCTGTAATAATGATTTGGAAAAAAATATAGAATCAAAAAGGTATATTCATAGCTGTTGCTATCAAGGGTATAAAGAGAGAAATTTAAAACCTGAACCTTGTGAAAACTGATAAATGTGTAAARAAGATCAACATAAATTCATCTTGGAAGAAAAAATTACCTAAGAAAACATAATCACAGATGAGATTACCTAGTAAAAGGGAAATACTTAAAAAGTTGTGCAATCAAAATACATGTGTGGTCAATAATTTGAATACATTATGATAGCCATTTTTAAAAAGCAACTTCAGATGTGGTCATACATGTAAAAGTCATACCTAAAAGACTAATCAGAACATATTGCAGTGTGCAAGCAGAACACATTGCAGAAGCACAAGCAGTAGCATCAGTTTAAACCATACTATAGTGCTTTCAGTCCTGAGTGTTTGGTTACGAAGACACTGGTACTCAAAGGGGAAAACAACATATGCATCCTTATACACCATATAGCGCTGTAGGGTAGCCATATGAGTCACAGTGCTATTTCAACTCACATTAGGAAGCGTATGTCTGCAGCTCACTGCTGCATCATACAGAAGCAAGCAAGCGAGCTCCAGAACAGGAGGCATCAGAGCGGCGGCATCAGTTTAGCCAAGTGCCTGAGTAACTAGCACTGGAAATCAGAAGAGTAAAAACACCTAGGGATATTCTTTGCTATTGAAAGCATCATACTAAGACCACTAAATAAAGGAGAGAGGTGAGTCACATGGATGTTTGATGACTTGCCACAGATTTCTCTATAACAGCTGTTGTAAACYGGCTAAGGCCTTTCTCAGTACTGACCTTACTTTGGTCAAAATGACCACCACCATTCTTCTTCTCTCCTGCTTCATATGCTTTGTTGCCGGTGCCTTTGTACTTAGGGATTCAGAATTGACTGAACTGAAGTTTCTTGAGCTGAACTTCTCATGCCCTTTTCTATTGAGAGGGAATATTTACCTTTTTCTGAACTTCTAAAAATAATAACCCTGAAAATGAAGGGAAGACTGAAACACAGGACACTAAGGCTACATCAGCACGAGTAAAACAAGCAAGTTACTAGTGTCATCTTGCACTGCTCAGTTTTTAGCATGTTCCCTGGCTTGATTTTCTCTGGTGCTAAGAAATGCTGAAAGATGGTTTGGGGTCTGGCAAAACACAGAATCAGTTCAGCTGTCTATTTACCAACAGATAAATCTATCCCATTTCAGGAGAAATCGGTTTGTGGATAGCCATGTGGGCATAAGCCATCCTCAGGCTCTGGCTTGGTTTTTGTTCTATATGTGTGACCTTAGATTCATTGCCATCAGCAGTCCTTCTTGAATCAGATATTTGAATTGGGTCTTCAATATCTGACCTTAATCCTCCCATCCTGTGTTAAAGGTCATTTAGACAGGAGGAATCTGGTCATGCTCATGGTTTTGACGAGGGGTTTCATTCCAGACTGCAGAGCACTTCCCTAAAAAAACATTCCATTGAATGTGTTGTTTCACCAAACAGTTTTGGTTCTTACAGCTCATGATTTTCCTATAGAAAAGTATTGAATCCAAATCTGCTCCAAAGAGCTTCTTGTTTTGTTCCAGGAGCAAAACATTACTTACCTTTGAATTATAGGTTCTTCCTTCTCTCTGTCCATATTTACTCCAGTTTTAATGTACGCAGGAAGCAAAAATGTATGAATTTATTTTTGAATCACACACTACATGCTTATTTCTAAGAATTATTGATCAGCCACAGCTCATCATTTTGAAAAAGGAAATAAAATACCGAAGGTCTTTACTAATGCTATTTTACGATTGAGCATTTATACATATCCAACAGTCAGAAGCTGGCTTTCAAAGTTTTTGCAACACTACCATATCCTAATTTAAGACCCGGTTTGGTGAAGCCAAATGTGCACTGTCAAATATGATTCTAATGTAAGAAGTATGGAAAATACTACTCCAGTCCATCAGCTACTTCCATTAATCTGCTATATTAAAGTCAGAGCTTATTTCTCTACACATCCCTATTGCTGAGTTAACATCTGGAACAACGTACTTATCTACCAGTGTTAGCAATACACGGCATCCAAAACTAGAGTAGCGCGTGCATTCTCTTCTAATGTCTCTATTGTTCAGGTGACCCCGTATTTCATATCTCCTCCAGCAGTTCTCGTTCTTACCCCTYCTTTTCTTTTATCTACTAGTTCTTTCTTCTTGCCTTACAAGACTTACTAGACTCTACTACTCATGGCAAGTCTTGTTAAAAGTAGTTTGGAAATCAGAAAAAGGTGTTTCTAAATCAAGTTCTACTCTTTGTAGTGAAGTCACTTGACAGTTTAGATCTAGATCTAGAGCAGATCTACAGTGGATCTACAAGATCTACAGTCTACACCTAGTTCCAGTCTAGATGCTTCAGAACTGAACCTAAACTCCTTAGGTTGCCAGCCAATGTTGATCATAATGTTGGTCCTTAAGGAACACCTCTCCTCCTCCCCTTCAGGAGATTCTCCTCATTCCTTCCCCAAATTTCCTTGAGATTTTAAAAAAACTTGTGGTTGGTTCTACKTGTACATTTTTTCCTCTATGGATCATCTCCATCAAGTAAATGGTACTACCTTTCTTCATTCTCCAGATTCTGCCTCCTTCTGGCGAAGCTGAAATCTTTGTCCCTTTGAAGTCTCTTCATAGACAAAAGTAGTGTATTTAAGAGTCCTGGTAAATAGATGTGGTTTTTCAGGAGCAGCATAGCATAGCATAGCATAGCATAGCTAGCGTAGAAACGGAATCTTATGAACTTTCACATCTTGATCAGCTTTAGCTCTGATACTTCCCAATCCTAAGATCATGGAATTTATATTCACACAGGGCTCAAGGCTTCAGAAAATACCCAGAAATAGAGAACTATGGACACGTCCTAGTATCTCACATTTAAATTCCAATCCCATCTTCATATTCAAATAATACACTTACCAGTACACATACCTTGGTTTCATATGCATGTCTTTTACCAGTACACACATTTACAGAGAATATACCTTAAGCATAAAAGAGATCAGTTCAGAAATTGATGTTCTTAAACAAATTTATTATTTTAAGACTGCTAGAATTTACCCTGCACTACCGAAGCAAATGAAGTTTTGCCTTAGACTCTCCTGAGAGCAATTCTGTAGGCTGTGTCAGTTAGCAGTTGGAGGAAAATGAGGAGAATTCGAGTTATATATCAGAATAGGCCAAAGATTTCAATGAGACTGGGATGAAATAATAAATGATGCATTTTAGCACATCAGTCATGGCAGTAACTTAATTCACATCATATTCATACAACTAGAGTATTCCACAGCCTCAGAAGTATTGATCTCAAAGTTTTACAGAAATAGAACTTATATTATATTTATTTAGAGCTTAAATTATATTCATTTCTCAGGCAGCCAGTTTATTTGACATTTACTGGTAATATTCCATGTGAAAGCTGTGATTGATAATTATATGTTGGTATGGATTATTTGAATAAAAACCTTATTTGTCAAAATATATGCTTTGAAATATGGTGTAAATTAATGCAGATCAGTTACACTAATAACTGTTGGCTCTGGACTGGAAGAGAACTTCAAGAACAGCAAAAAGAACAGCCCTGGACATAGAATACATAGCACACGTAGTGAGATTTAATTTTAAAGGGTGAGTGGTTCCTTTCTCTGTTGGTTACCCTTCGGCATGTTCAACTAATGTGCTTCCCTCTCTGTCCACCCCTTTCACTGTTCAAGACTTCTCCTCCTGATGCAGAATGAAAATTGCAAGGCATTTTGAATAGTTAAGTGAGTCTATTTGACAAGAAGTCTAAAATAATTTCCAATAATCCTCATTATAAAGGAATCTTATTTCTGTCAAGTTAGAAACATATATTTTGTATTGTAAGCAAAATGGAATCAGTTTCTGCAATTTCATCCAAGAAACAGAATTTAGTAGGCATTTAGCTTACTAGATCTTAGGCACTTAGCTTATTTGGATCATAACTTACAGGAATTCAGTTATGATCCAAAATTAAACTCTGTCTAAACTGGGAAGGTCTGATTCTCTGTCTTCTCTCCCCCCTCACCTTTATCAGCGCACATGTTTACCACTGTAAAGTTATTCCAGAACGGACATAGACCAGCACATAGACCATTACATGATGTTGTAAGTTTTACACCAACATAGCAGAGCTGTGAGTGATTACACGAGATGTAATATAGTGAGAAGAATCCTGAGATGATCGTGTTTGCATTATATCTTGTGTCATTCAATAAAAAGGGAATAAAAAACTAGACCTGCCATAATTATTAGCATTACTACTTACAAACATTATGAAAAGTCCTGAGGCTTCATGTTTTGCAGCTTAAACAAGTCTCTAGCTATGAGATATGGAAAAAAGACCTAACTGAGGAAAGCACATATTTCAAAAAAACAATGGGAGTTTCTAAAATCTTTCTCTAAGTACTATAGCAATGGTTACAGAAAGAGGCAACAGATTGCAGTAGGGAGCCTCGGAATCTCCTATAGAACACTAATTCCTGTTTCATGTGAAAGTGCTTTAGAGTTGTAAAGGTCATTTTTGCAAACTGTTACTCTTATGACTGGATAGCCCAGATAAGTAAAGAATATAGATGTGAATCAAATAAAAAAGTATAGATATGAATTGAAGATCAGGAAGGATCAGCTCCTTATTTAATGAACACTGAGTTAATTGAAGCCACAAAAAAAAAAAAAAAAAACAGCTTGGAGTTAAAATGCAGCATCAGAGAAGTTCAGAAGAACAAAATAGAGAAGTTCAAAGGTGAAAAGGGAAGCATAGCTTTTCCAGTTGGAATTGCAAAAGCAATATAGACAGGTATTACCCACATGCAAATTGGCTAAGGCACTGACATTAATTTCATAAAACTCAGCCTGTGTTGAACCTCCTTCTGGTTATTCCTTTGCTTGTTTTTGCTAAACTCATTAGCTAGGCACTTGAGAAAATTTGCACTCAATAATTAAGTGCTCCGTAAATTGCTCAGTCCCTGTGATGTCTTACGGCCCAGAACCAGAGTTAAAGAGGAAATAGGGTTTTGAAGCTTTTGAACAAATGAAAATGTGTTCTTGAATTCTTTAACAATGTTGTTTCTATTAATAGAGCTTACTTGCTGGAACCAAAGTTTTTAGGCAGGTGCAGAAGTTAGACTTACCCTTCATACCTCCACACTTACAACTCAGAAGGGCTGGGACAGGGACCAGGCATTGGCTCTGCACCTGGGATTCACTGAGCAGGTGAATAACTTCATCTCCATTAGCAGCAAAGAAAAGGTGATTGCAGAATCCAGATGGGTACGAAGATGATTGCATCCACAAGTTCAGGCTCTTGATCTGAATGAACACAGGACTGTGTCAGTTTGCTCTTTATTTTTTCAGGAAGTAGAACAGCCCTAGATAAAGTCCCGTCTTTGGATACCTTTTAGGTTACTGTTCTCCAGTAAATTAATATAGAAAATGAAACTAAATTACTTGAAATTAAATATTACAGTTGTAAAGATTCCGTAGGCTGAAACTACTCATACATGCCAAAATTATTGCATTACAAGTTTGTGTATTCTTGTAATGCTTTGCATTTGAATAACATTGCTCAAATCAAACATCATCTCAGGCACTATTTCCTCTTTATCCTATAGGCAGTCACTTGTGCACATTCTTGGAGGACTGTATTTTATTCTGTGCCCAGTAAACAATTTCTGTGAAAAACCTCAATAATCAGTCTGTAAGTGAAACGTAGCTCCAAGTCACCTTATAGACCTGTAACACAGTATCTATATGACATCACATTTTAACTACAGAGAGCAATGCATTTAGAAATAAACTGCAACTCTATCTTCTCCAGGTGCTATTTTCCTCGATAGAACTTTCTTCCTAAAACCTGAAAATTAAATCATGTTGTGTCTTTGCACTGTTTAGTTCTGTTTCTGTTTTTGTCATACAGATTAAAAATCTACAAGTGTTTGTCACTGTCTGTGTTTATTGTTACTCCTTCAGTTCTAATTCCTCTTTGCCATTTCCAAGTTTACTGCTCTTTTTCACTGCCATTAGTATTATACATACGTGTACATTCCCTCCATTTTGCTAGCCAATCCTTTAGGTGCAGAATTTAGTGGTAATTCTGTCTGCATGCTCTGTGGGTACCTCAAGTTCTTCAACATGGGTACCTCAACCTCAACTTTTTGTTCTCATTTCTCCCATGACCCTTTCTTTCCTCTATGTTCTGCCTATACATCATTCTAGAAATAGCTACARATTTTCTACCCTTTCCTTTAAATCCCTTCTGAATAGCCTATTCTTCTGTGATGCCCATAAGAATCTCATCAGTCATTTATCTACTTAGATATGTTCTATCTATTTATTTAGATAACATAACAAATAATCTTGACTTGGATCTATCCTGCCAAACATTAGCCAAGTTGTGACAGCTGGAAAGATGCCCGGCGGAAAAGGACCTGGGGGTGCTGGTCGACAGCCGGCTGAACATGAGCCGGCAGTGTGCCCAGGTGGCCAAGAAGGCCAACGGCATCCTGGCCTGTGTCAGAAATAGTGTGGCCAGCAGGAGTAGGGAGGTRATCGTGCCCCTGTACTCGGCACTGGTGAGGCCGCACCTTGAATACTGTGTTCAGTTTTGGGCCCCTCACTACAAGAAGGACATTGAGGTGCTGGAGTGTGTCCAGAGAAGGGCGATGAGGGTGGTGAAGGGTCTGGAGAACAGGTCTTATGAGGATCGGCTGAGGGAGCTGGGGTTGTTTAGCCTGGAGAAAAGGAGGCTGAGGGGAGACCTTATTGCTCTCTACAACTACCTGAAAGGAGGCTGTAGAGAGGCGGGTGTTGGTCTCTTCTCCCAAGTAACAAGTGATAGGACGAGAGGAAATGGCCTCAAGTTGCGCCAGGGGAGATTTAGATTGGATATTAGGAAAAATTTCTTCACCGAAAGGGTAGTCAGGCATTGGAACAGGCTGCCCAGGGAAGTGGTGGAGTCACCATCACTGGAGGCGTTCAGAAAATGTGTGGATGAGGTGCTTCAGGACATGGTTTAGTGGGCATGGGTACTGGGTTGATGGTTGGACTCGATGATCTTAGAGGTCTTTTCCAACCTTAATGWTTCTATGATTCTATGACAAGGGTCTGATCCTGGTATGAAGGGAACTCCTCTACTTCTATCCTTCTGCCTTAATTCTTTATTCTCGTATTCATTATGTTACATGCAGAATAACTTGGCATGTTTTCTTTGGGTAAGGATCCTTATGTTTCAGCASAAATATTTGATTGTTATTGAGCATCATTAAATTACAATATTAATTTTTTTTTTTCAACTGGAAACACAAACGTATGTCAAGGTGCAAAGATGAAAAAGTGCATTTTTCCCTATATTTGTATTCCTCTAATTATAAAAATGGTACTAAGTATATATTTTTRAATGCTTTCCATTCATTAAATAGTTTAATAATATTTTGAAGACATATTCAGTACTTGGAGAAAGTAGTATCTGCTGTTTTCAGTCTAGAGAATAGAGAGCAAAGAAACACAAAACAATTATACTCAGGCTTTGAGCTACATAAAAAAGAGTTATGAAATAGTATATGAACAGATTACAAGTCAGATAGGTATTTATCTGCAAAAGAGAAACATTTTCTGCTAATGGTATAATAAATGTACACAGTGACAATTACTAAAACACATGCATTAGAACAAAGGGAAGATCACATAAAAGTGTGATCAATACAAATTGTAAAAAATGTGGTTCAATATAAAATGCATTTAGAATTATGAAAAGTAGTACTAGCCTAAAAACTGAAAAAAAAGGAACTAAGAAAAGTAAATTACATAATTACAAGATCATCTGTGCAGGGTTGGAGGGACAATAGCATTTTATCTGGGAAATGGCACATGATCTTACAAATGAAGACACCTATCATGGCACTTCAGAGAACACGGTGAGAATGTTAGCATCTAACTCCAAGAACCCGATTCAAATTGTGAAATCGCTTTTGAAGCACTGCTTCATTTCATGGAGTCCTTTCCCTTTTGGGATCACAAAAACCTAATTAAAATGTCTGTGCCTACACATACTCCAAAATGTGTCAGGAATACAATTTTAAGAGGTAATTTTCCTTTTAGTAAAGTGTGTGTTGAGTCACACAACAAACATGTCTTTTCTTCCTCTTTGCCCGCTTTTTGTTAGCGTGGACTACCAGTGGGATAGCTCTTGCAGAATCTCTCTTAGTCAGTAGGACAGGACCTGGCCTTCCTCCTCTCCATTGTCAAAAATCTGTATTATCCCTAGTGACTATGAGGGAAGAAACACATGGAAAGAAAGGGAAACTGAAGTATTTTGGACTGTCACATAAGCAGTAGCTCTTGGCAGAATATCAAAACCCTGTGCACAAGCACTGAAAGCGAAGATGTTGAGAGTCTGGGATAATTTGTGTACGATGGCACACATTGATGTCTCATCTTCCTCCTCTATAAAGATGTTCATAGAATAGTAATGAATGAAAAAAGATGGCTATTAAGGGTCTTAAAAAACAGAGCCAAACAGCATATTTGATTAAGGTCTACTGTGCAGGACAGTTGTTTGCAAACGTCTCTGTGGAGTTGTGTTTCTCTATTCTGAGCTGTAACTTCCTCATTATTCTGAGCATTTCATGTTTAAAAAGCTTTCTGTTCATGGTATGTTATCCCGTTTCATTCATTTTTAAAACCAAATTACATTCCTGTTGTGAAATTTCAGTACCATATGCCCTACACAGTGTACCTGTAATGGGCAGTATTTCTTTCTTTCAGGTACGAGCTTGCCACCTTATTCGAATTTTGTTGTTCCCTTCTCTTGGGAAGTCTGGCTAATATAACTCATCAGACCTAGGGGTTTATGTTATATCCGTGGCAGTAGGGTATGACCACTTACTCTGTTAAACTGCAAAAATGAGGACTGCAATCTTTGTGCCTTAATATGAAACTTGGAAGAARACACTCCATGTTTTAAAATCACAGCAGGTCACTATATTAAAAGCCATCAGTTTGAGATAGAAATCACGCACAGTGACCTATGCAGACCAATACAACCTGTTTTCCTCTAACTTGGTTTATTTCAATATCTTCATCAGAAAGCATGCAGTATTTCTGTAATAACTTGTGTATGATGTATAAGTACTTCAAGTCCTCATTAAAAGTATCTTTTTTCTTTTCACCCCCCTGTAAAAATCAGTTCTTCCTGTCCTGAATAAATCTTAGTAAATGTTTATATTTTGCAGTCAAAATATTCTCATTACTTGTGAGGATGATTCATGTTGTCCTTAATTGCTTGATGGATTTTATAAAAAATCCTAAGGTATATAGCTTGGAAACTACCCAACTTTAAAAAGATAGATGTCACCGTCTTTAATATGATATGAAATTAATTTCAGTTTAAGAAAAGTGATAGTTTTTGTCATTTTACAATGCAGGTGATTTCATCCAGTAACTGTTTCATCAGAAGACTGAAATATCATAAGTCTTCTGATTAAAAGTATATACCCTTGTATTTGAATATAATTTCAGAAGCATGTTTCTAGTATGACTTCTGAACATAACTGTAATAAATAGTTTGATGTCTGTCTTTTGTGTATAACTTGTACATAATTACACAGTCTTGTTCCTAGAATGAAAGTTAAGCAGTGCTCTGACTTGTTACTTTTATGCTTTCATATTGYAATGGGATGAATTCCATAATTAGAAATTTTTAACATCTTCCACAGACAATTTAATTTGCATGTTRCTCATTATTTTAGGATAGTCACAATAGTCTCTTAATTATGCAGCCTGTGGTGAAAGCATGCAGTTCATAACAAAAACACAGTGTTTAAAAAGAGATCAATTCTGATATCAAAATATACAGAAAGGAATATTAGAGATTTTCTAGCTGTGAAACCAGAAACACAAAAAAAGGAAATATAATAGCAATGATGGTGTGTGTACATATATATATATATATTTGTCTTTAACATGGCCATCACAACAGCCACTCTCTGCTGATGTTTCATCATGCAACTGTTCCATCTTAGGAGTCTTAGACTCCTTATATCTATCCTTATATCTAAGGGACAGTGAGGACTGCCTGCATGTTCTCTTCTCAGTTCAGCCACCATCCCATACTGAATTTTTCTCCATTCCTCTTTTCAATAGGTTGCATGCTTCTCCTGCTCCATGCTATTATCTCTCATGAGATATCACAGATTCCATGACATCCACTCTTAAGAGTAACAGATGTCAAGTCATAGATTGGAATAAAAGGGAGATGAATCTCTACCAAAGAAAGGAAAAGAAGGAGGCAGTTAGAGAATAGTAAAAAAGAAATGTCCGATTCAAATATAGAGATAACTTGGATAACTTCCAGAAGGTAAAAGGAGGAAAAGAGAAAACACACATAATAAAGGAAGCATTTGAAAGGCAAAAGGAAAGTGAATACAAAAAAGATAATTTTAAACCATATTTATTATTGGTACAGAGATTCTTAACTCAGCACAGCAAACATAAATGAAAATCTGCATCCACTCTTACACCGAGTTAATCCAGTTAATAACAAATTTGCTTTTATTGTACCTTTGTTATAATAATAATGTATATTAATATAGATTGTGTGTACAGATTTTAAATGTAGATTTTCCAGGTGTACCGTGAGTGCCTTTCATTTCAAATATAATATTTTTGGCAGCAGAGAAGATTACCAGGAAAAAAAAAAATCAGCAGCTTTTTGTTGGCAAAACCTAGGTATAAAATTGGCGACCTTGACAAAGGTAATTACAGGATAAAATTTATGTCCTTTTATTTAAAATAATTTTGTGGATAGAAGTTAAATTTTAGAGTTTCTGAAGTATGTACAGTGTCTTCCGCACCACATTTTTACTTAAAATAGGAAAGATTACCTTGCCTGCTGCATTGTTATGCTTATTGGATTAAATAAATTAAATTCAAAATGAAGCCTGGGGAAAGTGCTGCTGTATTGTCAGTCACCTGAGCATGATTAACTTGCTTTTTAAAATGACTTGGTAGCATAACAAGAGTTCTGTATGGATTGATTAAATAATATATAAAATTAATGGGATGAATCTTGTTCTGGGGTACAATCCATTAAAAAGTATACTTTTTTTTTATTTCTGCTAAGACTTTTTGTTTGTTTGTTTTTTAGGGGTTTTATAACTTATACAGGTAAACCGGAAAAGAGTAATATCAATTCCATGTTCACCTCATTTTCCCTTGATTGTACATTAAACCATTGTATTTTAGTTGTTACTGTTATGGGATATTAGTGAATGTACTCCTCTTTGCATATGCAAAAATGTGGAAAAGCAAGCACTTAAGTCAGTGTAACTGTGAGCAGAAATTAGCTTACTCTTTTTTTTTTTTTTTAAATAAGGTGGAAATGAATTTCTGCTGAAATTATTCAAGTCTGTGATACATTTCAGCAGATTTGGGTATTAAATCTAGTGGTCTAGTAAAATAATTACCTGCAGTCCTCTCTGATTTCAGTTCAATGTAGTAGTCTCATTTAAATCCTTCAGTAGATTCCAATTGCCTATACCATGCAAGATGACCCAATTGAACTGGCAATTTCACCTGAATGAAGACTACAGGAGTCAGCCTACAGACTATTTTCTGGTTTTACCATAAATATTCTCACCTAATCTTTCCTGTGCTTCATATACTTCCTCAATATTTATAGAGGAAGAACCCTAGGGTAATTCAGGTAGGAACGGACCTCATGACATTGCTAGTCCAATCACCTGCTCAAAGCAGTCTCAGATCTGAGGTCAGGCCAGGTTGCTCAGAGTTGTGTCCAGCTGGGTCTTGAAAACCTCCAAGGATAGAGACTGTACAACATCTCTGAGCAGCCTGCTCCATTGCTTGGCTATCTTCAGATTAAAAAGTTTCTCTTTATATCTACTTTGAACCTCTCTTTTCAGTTTATGCCCACTGTCTCTTGTTCTCTCAGCATGTACCACTAGAGAGGATCATGGCTTAAGCTTCCTAATGGCCTCCTAGACCTAGGTCTGGGGGGCTGCTAGGTGCCCCCAAAGCCACTTCTTCTCCAGGCTCAAAAAACACCAGTCCCTCAGCTTCTCCTCACAGGGCAAGTGCTCCAGCTCCCTGAGCATCCTGATGGTCCTTCACTGAACTGACTCCAGTTTATCAGTCTGTCTTGTACTGGGGGACCCAAAACCTAGCCAGAGAATCTAGGTGTCATCTAAGTGCTGAATAGTGGGAGATAATCAGTTCCTTTTATCTACTGGCTGTTCTCCCATGCAGTCCCAGATGCTGCTGGCCTTCTTTCCTGCCAGGGCACACTGATTGCTCATGTTCAGCTTGCTGTCTGCCAGGAACCCCAGGTCCTTTTCAGCAGAGCTGTTTCCCAACCATACAGCCCCCAGTCTATATCATTGCAAGGGGTCTTCTTCCCAGGTGCAGGACTTGGCATTTGTTGTTGAATTTTGAAATCTTCCTGCTGGCCCGTTCCTGCAGCCTGTTTAGATCCCCCTGGATTGCAACCCTGCCCGATAGCACTTACTTACTTGTTCCCCAAGGCAATAAAAAAACATCTTACCAAAATATCCCCCACCAAGAAATACCTTAGTCATCTAAAGACAGAAGTCTTTGAAAGTTTTTCCAGTTGAAGAGATGACAGGGAGCATCTTCTCATATGAAATTTGGTCAGGTGTCTGGCTTTTCTGATACCCAGCTTGTACAGATTCTGTGAGCTAAATGTGAAAATGTTCAGCCCTGAAAGAACTTTACTTAGGTTATGATCTGGAGCACATATATGGCTTTATGGCTTTACAGGCACAAGAGACTCCTGGAGAAGAAGCTGTGTCCTATGTGAAGTGCAGCAGCCTCATAGCTAGTGTAACTGGTGTGGGTGGGTAATTGTCATTCATAAGTCAACCTAACAGTCACAGAGAGCTCATGAAGGCTAAACCATTCTTAGTCCACACTAACATGAATTTTTATTGAAAGGGCCATTTTTTGTGCCCTCACATGACATTCACTGCTGATTTAGTGCAACTTTGGGGTTTGCTTTGCTTCCGAATAGAGCTGCTTCAGAAGAATACAGGATCTGAACCACCTTTGTTGGAAGCAGTATCAAAATTGTTTGAATCTTCAGATAATACTACTTCTCTTTCCTGATATGCTAAATCCCACGCATTGGTTTGTCAATGCCAGAAATCCTGGAGCCAGGCTTGTCATTGGCAGGCAGGTCCATTCATATACATGCTGTGTTTTTCCCTCACTATAGTATCCAGGGAGTTTCATCACATCCAAAAGGAAAAAAGCGAACACCTTCCTCCTGGCTTTTTCCCCCTACAGATGTACCTGCCAAACTCCGTAATTCATATGATAAACTCAGGAGTGCCCTTTTGGTGGCTGGTATCAAGACCTTTACCATCAACTCACACAACCAAAAAGCCCTTCAGTATTTCATTTCAGGTCAACAAAAGGTTTTTTTTCCAAGTGGTTGGCAGTACGTCTGTGGACACTAGGATGAGAGGTCATTCATCTGTCCTGATACAATGGCTGATTAAGGCAGATGAATTCAGAGACTCAGGCACTAATTACAGTGATCAAGGTTAAATTCTTTCCACAGCCCCATGCACTGAATTTAGGCTGAATGAAAGGTTTATATCTTTCCTGCCTCACAAACAACATTATAGGTATACATGATCCTTATGTTTTCCTTGCCCAGTGTGATAGAGGTGATCACTGAAAAAAGGCAAATGATGTAGGCTGASGCCAGCCACTATAGCAGCCAGCATCACCAACTCTTTCTCCCAGTTCCAGTTTAAATTAATATGCTACCGAATTTGAAATCTAGTCCTGTTGTCTCTGTCATCTGTAACCAATCACAACCTTTCTTTTCTCCCATTGGTTTTCTAATGTTAGTCAGCCTACTGAGCTCTTCTACCAGCTCATCTTGGAATGAGTTCACAGGGCTACCATTCACCAAAACCCCCATATTATTCCAGTAACATTTCCCTGTACGGCTATAAAGCATGCCAACTTCTATTGCTCTCTTTTATCCTTAGTCACTGCTTAGCTATAGATTCATTTTACCTTTTTGATCTTTCTCATAATTCCTCCAGGACTCTCTATCKCTTTGCTTCCATTTCATGGTCTCACTGTTCTCATCAATATCCTCTGAAGCCTTCATGCCCAGGACTGTATCCTCCCCTGAGTGGTACAGAGAGGTATTGTCTCTTTTTTCTTCTTTCTTATGATGCATCTTCAAAATCATAGAATCATAGAATCATAGAATAGACCTCTAAGATCATCGAGTCCAACTATCAACCCAGTACCCATGCCCACTAAACCATGTCCCGAAGCACCTCATCYACACGTTTTTTGAACACCTCCAGGGATGGTGACTCCACCACTTCCCTGGGCAGCCTGTTCCAATGCCTGACTACCCTTTCAGTGAAAAAATTTTTCCTAATATCCAATCTAAACCTCCCCTGGAGCAACTTGAGGCCATTTCCTCTCATCCTATCACTTGTTACTCGGGAGAAGAGACCAGCGCCCATCTCTCTACAGCCTCCTTTCAGGTAGTTGTAGAGAGCGATAAGGTCTCCCCTCAGCCTCCTCTTCTCTAGGCTAAACAACCCCAGCTCCCTCAGCCGCTCCTCATAAGACCTGTTCTCYAGACCCTTCACCAGCCTCGTCGCCCGTCTCTGGACACGCTCCAGCACCTCAGTGTCCTTCTTGTAGTGAGGGGCCCAAAACTGAACACAGKATTCGAGGTGCGGCCTCACCAGTGCCRAGTACARGGGCAYGATCACCTCCCTAYTCCTGCTGGCCACACTATTCCTGATACAGGCCAGGATGCCGTTGGCCTTCTTGGCCACCTGGGCACACTGCTGGCTCATGTTCAGCCGGCYGTCGACCAGCACCCCCAGGTCCTTTTCYGCCRGGCAGCTTTCCAGCCACTCTTCCCCAAGCCTGTAGCGTTGCCTGGGGTTGTCGTGACCGAAGTGCAGGACCTGGCACTTGGCCTTGTTGAACCTCATGCAATTGAGCAGCCCTTTGTTACATACTATATTATTTGAGTTTATTTATGAATATCTTAACATGAAAAGAGGCTTTAAGTACAAAACCAAAAACATCTAAAGAAATCCTGAACTGGAACATATTTTCTTAGTTCTCTGGTAACCCTGAAAATTCTGGCAGCTTGTATTCTCTTCACCATGGACCACAGCCTTGTTCTTTTCAAAATAAACACTTTGTTTGTTTGTTGGCTGGTCAAATATATTAATAGCAATTCAGGAGAACGTTGCAAGAGTTAGCATAGTTATACTGATGGAGAACTGAGATAGCAGTGTTGACTTTGCATGACCATTCTAACCTGGATCTTGCATTGGCTCTATTCCAGATTCCAGAACCACTAACCAAACATCTAATGCCAGCTCACAAAACTCAAACAAACTGAAAAAGAAACCTGAGACTTTTTTCCATTTGAGGTCTTGAGGAGTGGCTGGTATTTTCAAATTTCTTTCTTCTCATTTCATAGATTTCCAATTAAAATTTTGAGGAAATCAAACTAAAAAAAAAAAAAGAAAAAGCCCAAATGAAAAAGATTCCAAGGGACTCTGTCATCTTTAGATGTTTAACTGGCAGACTATCCAGGCTCATATAAGTTGTCTCCATGATAAAAGAGGAAGACTGTGTCAAAGCACTGAACAGAAATCAGAACAGCTAGTTCTCTATTTTGTTCAAAGCACCATTCCTCTTAATCTGAATCTACTGGCCAGAACAATGTTTTTATAAATCTACTTGTACCTGGTTCTTTTTTTTATTTCTAGAAGACATTTTATTGGAAAGTCTGAAATTGTTCCTGCTGCCTCTTTGAACAGATGACAGTGAAAGCACCTCATTAGTACTTAGTGAGGACTGGACAACCTCAGACACTCAAGTGAATACAATAAAACTAAAATTTATGCAGTGTCTCACAAAATAAGATACAAATTTTATGGTTAAGCTGTTGTCAATTCTTCTTCCAAACCTAATGATTTTACAATAATTTGTGCCTAGTTTAAAGTGTCATCCATGTATTCTTTCCAACTCCTTTTTTAGAGCTGTTTGCTGCCATCCATTTTACACGTGACGTCAGTACCGTGTCATCTTTGTCACAAGCTCCAAAACTCACAGTCGTCTGAGCTCCTCTCAGGCAGTGCAGTTTCTCCTAAAGCTACCAGAGACCTCTGCGTAACTGACCAAGAGTTCACCAACAACATACTTTCTAGCTTTTAAGTGTTTGAAATCACAATCTTAACATTGCCTTTTTTTATGCATAGAATTATTAATTTTTGGTGAAAATGGAAAAAATGTCAAATACCTTTTATCTCTATTAACATTTTCTTCTGCTTGGTACTCTATTTTTATCTTCTCCTTTGTGTTTCCTTGCTGCTTCATGTTTTATAACACATCACACACAATAATGGTCATATGCCTCACACCTGATTATTTCTATTCTCAAATTTGCTGGAACATTTGCTGGAAACTTTCCAGGATTATAAGGGCAACAAATAATTTTCATAAAACAGAACAGATGGCGAGCACCTTTGTCTTTATTACAGCATTGTTGCTTTAGAAATCTACAGGTCCAGATGCTAGGAAAAGGATGGAGCTTTGTTCACTGAGACCAATATCCGCTGCTTGTTTCACACTGTGTTAAAATTATGGTAAATATGTCATCTTTTTATGACCCAGTAGCTTGGGTTTATATGTGCAATTGCCTGTGCACTTTTATTTTCCCACTTAATTTTAGGAAGACAATTGCAGACTCAAACATAATTTCAGAATGGTAGCAGTCAAAAAATGCCATCCTCTTGGTGTATGTTCACAGCCAATTAGCTCGTATTCAGTTAATATCCATCAAGCTGCTGGGGTGAGTGATGAGAACTGAGCAAGGGTTCCTTATCAGAAAAGGTCTCAGTTCCCTCAAGGCAGGATAGACCCAATGGTGGAACTGAAAAAGAAATGGGAGATTTTATGATTCCTAGGATCTAGCTTCCATAGATATTTTTTAGAAGTATATTTTTTACTTCAGAATGCAGCCAATTGCACCAAACAGGCTCTCATCGACCAAAAACTAGTGTAGCTGAGTAACAGTGTATAAGAATCCCTCCAAAGTTGCTATTGCCCTGTCTTTAAACTACTAAAGTTCAAATACTGATCTACTGTAGACTAACTTGAAAATTCAGTCAAGTCACTTCTTTAACCTGCAAGCTGAATATATAGCTAGCCATAGATAAACATACCTGGGAGGAAGATAAATAATTACATGCTATGGTGAAGAGCAGAGGAGTTGCCTCAGAGGCACAAAAGGATATAAAGTAATATGATGTCAAGTCAATGCCTTATGAGAGCAAAGTAGGAAAAGTTTCTTAGTCTACATGATGCACAATGAAATCACCTTCATCGGGAATTTCTGCAACRTGTGAATTTAGTTCAGACTATTCCTTTCTTTATTTGAATCACACTTCCTGCAAATGTTCACTCACATAAATCAGTTCTTTACCAACAAAAAATACATCAAGGAATGCTACTTGGGTTGGAAATCCAAAACATTGTGAGCTAGGAAATGCCAGAATGAAGGGTGTTTGTCAGTCTTCAGTCTACTCTTGTGTGAATGTGCATATTAAATCTTTAATTACATGATCACATACTATTTTTCACAAAGGACCTCTGACTCACTCAGCACAAAAGTTGGAAAATGCTCAATGAATGAGGAAAATGAAGGATCRGCTATTCAAGAGGCGCTATTATCCTGAAAGAAAGCTAAAGACTTTTTGGCCAATAGTACAAAACTGGTACAAGAGAAATAGATTTTCACTTGACAGAGGTGAAGTGGGCAAATACTTAGGAGTGGCATCACGGTGTCTAAATTTGACATGGAAGTTGCTTGGAAGTATCCTGTTTTCCTAAACAATTTTTAGAATATTTAACTACTTAAATTCCAGCAAGCTTTAAAAGGATCAAGCCTTGTGACTTCTATTAATGTTGATAGTAGTCGCACAACTAAATTCCTCTGCAACACCACAAATTTTCCTCCATATTGTATTTGATAATAGAGATTATCATGCACAGTTTGAAACAAGTGATAAGGCAGCCCAGTTACACAAACAAATTATAAAATAAGTAATTGTCTTTAGTTGTATTTACTTGTTAGTCAGTAAAGCAGCTGGAGAAACAAAAGCGCTGCTAATTTCAGTGTTAGGAAGATAGAGCATGGCAAAGTAGGATAAGTATATCGTGGATGAGCAGGTAGTTCCAGTATATGGAGCATAGTTGGAAGATCATTAGACACAGGAAACCACAYTGCTCCTATTCAGCCTCAGACTGCAGTATTTTTCTCTGATTATGATTTGTCTTACCTTATGAAGATTATTCACCACCTGGAAGAGTCCATAGATGACTAAAACCAGGAGACAGGAGGCAGGATCTGAGAAAGAATGCCAAGTACTTCGCTCACTTCCTCCAGAAGAAATCTTGGATAAATCAAAAGCAATCAGTGCCACCACCCAGGATTTTTGACAATGTCTTCTGAAGGCAAAAAAGGAGGTGAAACAGTGGCCTAAAAATCAGGTTCCAAACTCTCAAGGCCATGTTATTTATGATAGGCAGAGCTAATACTTGATATATTCAGGTGAAAGATTCTTTTTTCAGTTCCTTGCCACTTTGTAAAATTTTAATCATTTGAACTGGATTCTTCTGCACTAAGGTGTTTCAGTTCATACATGCTCAATAGTGTAGCTACTCACTTCTCTGAAAAACCTGCTTAAACTGAGAATGTGACATGCCAGACCTGTGCAGACTGAAAAGGACTTTCCCTACGGTATTTTCTCCCAGATTCTACCTGTCGCTCTCTCCTCTGACACCAGGGACCACAAAGACTGTCTCTCCTGTGTGTAATATTCTCCAAGCTAATAATCAAGTTGAAGGCTGATCAGAATAAAAAAGAGACAAGATTAATCCATCTTAGATTATTATAGCCATTTCACAAACTATGAACATTTCTAAGCTATTAGATTCTATGCCAGCCAATAAAACTTATTTCTAACTGTAATTAATCAGCAGTTAACCTCCATCATAGACAGGCCTGGTCAAATTGATTCATGATTGTCTCACTACTGTCYCTTGTATGTACAAAGCAAAGCTCCCAAATCAGAAAGTCATTTTTAAAGACATTGACTTTTCTGCCTAGCAGACCAGTATGATATGAACACACAAAGTAGGTCTAAATGAAAGGAAGAAAAGTATTCTGAGGTGAGAGTCATGTGGTAAGGTTCCTGCAAATGATTTAAAATATAAGGCATGTAAGTCTCATTGGATTGCCTGCACTTTCAGATTCTGTTAGAGGGAAACAGGGAAACTTTTTCACTGCATTACYGCATTACTTATTTTATGTCCAGTTATGGAGTTATTTCAGGCTTTGAAAAATAGCTATGTTATGCTTTAAGTTGAAATAGCTGGGCAATCTTTGCATCGTGCAATTTGTAGGCACTTAATCCGGGGGAAAACAATTTTGTTTGTCTTTCTAGTTTTGTTCTAAGATTTCTTATGTGTGTGTCTTTAATTAAGTCTCAAGTTTTCTTTATTGCTACCTGACATGTTGTTTTGGTTTTATTTTGCCTGCTTTACTCATTCTGTGTTTTTCTGTCAAAACCAGTTATCCAGCATAGCTAGCTTCAATTTTATTTTAATAAATCACTAAGTAAGTACGAGTTTCAACTACAACTTTAATTACGCAAGGTAGGATAAAGAACAGAGTACTTAACAGAAACAACTACAGAAACAGGTTGTTGAAACAGAAATTTGATCTAGGCATGTCATGGTATTATTGTTTGAAATTTGAAGCAGCTAAACTTTGATCTTGCAAAGGCAGGCTCAGAGGCTTAGCTTAACTCATTAAAATCAATGGGGCTCTTTGCAATGCAAAATGTGAAGCAGGTGCATACATCTTTCTAGTATTGTAGCCTAAATGTGCCTATACTCAAAACTTCACATGAAAGGCCACAGTGTCACTATTTAACAGTTTTTAGAGAAAGCAATGGAAATCACACGTTAATCTGAAGTCCATGTAGTTCTCAGCTCATTTTATTTGTTAAAGGTAAAAAAATGCCAAGTTTGAAAGAACAAAAATTAATATGGTATTTTAGAGACCATCACCCTTCATGATGTACTTCCACGCAAGAATTGTTCGCCACAATATGGCTTTTGATTTTTTTTTGAACCATTAATTGCCATTCCACAGAAATTCATGCAAAACTAATTTAAGTCAGGCAAACCATTTACTCCTGTGGGTTTTGGACCATCAAGGAAAAATGAACAGCTCTGCTTTCAAGAAAAGGAGTCTTTTTTATTGTAAAGAACTTTGGCRAAAATAAGGCAATGGTTGTCACAGCATTGCTTCTGACCATGCTTAGTCTCTTTTTGTAGCTACCTGTTTCCACCTGATTAGTTTTCAGTAGCTGAAAGGTAGCAGATAGGAAGGGTTTAGTAGCTGTTGTGGTTTAACCCGGCAGGCAGCCAAACACCACACAGCCGCTCACTCACTCCCCCCGCTCAGCGGGATGGGGGAGAGAATCRAAAAAAAAGTAAAATTCATGGATTGAGATAAAGACAGTTTAATAGAACAGAAAAGGAAGTGAAAATAATAATAATAATGACAGAATATACAAAATAAGTGATGCACAATGCAATTGCTCACCACCCACTGACCGACGTCCAGCCAGTCCCCGAGAAGCGATCGCTGCTCCCCAACCAAGTCAACCTAGCTTATATACTGAGCATGACGTCATATGGTATGGAATACCCCGTTGGCCAGTTGGGTCAGCTGTCCTGGCTATGCTCCCTCCCAGCTTCTTGTGCACTGGACAGAGCATGGGAAACTGAAAAGTCCTTGACTAGTGTAAACACTACTTAGAACCAACTAAAACATCAGTGTGTTATCAACATTATTCTGGTACTAAATCCAAAACACAGCACTATACCAGCTCCTATGAAGAAAATTAACCCTATCCCAGACGAAACCAGGACAGTAGCCAAGCCAAATAATTTTCTCATTCAAGTCTGTGGGCAAAGTGGTGCTAGTGAAATTAGACTTCGGGTTTTGTTTTGTTTTTTTTACTTTGTTTTCTTAACTTCTGGTAAAAGTGTTAAGTGATAATCTTGGTTTATGAAGATAATGAGACTTGAGTGGTATGACTACAGAGGCCCAAAGCAGCATTTCATGCAACCACCAAACACTTTAGATTATTAATCTGCATCTTAAAAGTGTATAATGAATACTGATGAGTTTAAATCTATCAAGAGATGATCTATAAACTAACAGGATTTTTAAAAATTTATTTCATTCTTTTATTTAAAACTAAGCATCCCCTCTCTGAAAGAATTGGCACATACAGAGAAGTGCTGCTTGTAGGTGGAATTGCAAAGCTGAATCAGACATCTTTACTATTAGTTTTTGTAACTGATATCTTCATAATTTTGTAATTTTAAAAGTGAATAACAATTTTTAAAACATTTTTTTAACTTAAATGTTAACTGTTTTATGCATTTATTCTCCCTCACTACTCCCYTTCCATCCTCTGCTGCCAGATTATAATGAAATACCAGTGTATTTCTTTCCCCAAAATATTAAAGAACACTTTGATTTTTTTAAAATTGTGGATAATCTCTCTTACCCATTCCATTCATGTATTTGAACTTGGATTCTTCCATAAGGCAATAGTATCTTCTTTGGTAGTGCAATAGTGTCAAGTGGGAACAAGGTTCTTTTTGTCAGTTTTCATAGTGGTGGAATACTTTAATTCCTGTGCATATACACAGAAAAATATCCTTTTTGCAATGCAACTATATTGTTTGGATAAGTGTTACAGACTGCACTAGCTATATCATTCTTTTGGTGGCATAAATCACTTCTATGTGAAGGACACACTAACAAAAGGACAGACATGAGCAGGTTGGAACTGCCCATTTGCAATATTAAGAGCATTTCACTTCAGAGAAAAGTTTCATACAAGTGGATTTAAGCATTTTATAATTCTCTGCAAGAAATGTCTTCTGCATATAAAATCTATGCTACATCACTTAATCTTCTTAGGTGGATGAGAGAGAAATGCAGCAAAAAGTCACTTATCTTGTGCTAGTTCTAATACTGCCAACTCGTGTGTCACATGTCCCTGTTTTAAGGAATAATAACAGGAAACAGTGAGCAGGGAATAGCCATGAGGTATATAGTTTGCCCTAATACATACAGATGAAAATTCTAGGGCCAACATCAGGCTTGTAGTGTGTAGCACTGCAGAAATATAGCAGAAATATATCCCTGAGACAACAGTTCTCAAATTCTAAAGTAATATTTTCCATAAATCTCAGCATGTCTTCACTGTTTGCATATTCTTTCCCTCTAAGGTCCTATAGCCTTGGATAGTTGCCAGCCTGCTAGTAAATAACCTGATCATGCAATCCTTATTCAAACAAATCTGTTGTTGATTTCTATTAAGCCTGTTCTGCTATCTATCTATCATATTTACCTACACGTAGCTGCAGTGTGTTCAAAGGACAAAGGATACAAACATGTATGCTGGGGCCAATATTCTTATAAGCCTTGATTTGGGAATTGATCATGAATTCTTCATTCAAGCAGAACTTCCAGAAAGAAATCACGTGTCTTTTTTTAAAYATATCACATAGACAAGTTACAATGATATTGTCCACATTACAGCTATTTAACTGATGCTCATTTTGTTTAGATGGAGGTGCCAAAAACATTAGTACTCATATGCAGGTGTGAAGAAAGATGTGCATGTGTCTGAGTTATGCCTTTCACATACCAAAAATTTGGCACTCGAATCCAAATTGTTCCAGAACAATATTCTCTAAATATCTACACAAAGTTGATTATTATTTTAAAATTATTCCTGTGAAATGCTTTTGCATGTGCTTAACTCTACACATGTGAGTAACAGTTCAGTAGAATTACCAACATGCATTAACATAGATTATTGTTATAGTTCTTTTAGAAACTTAGTACATTAAGGAATACTAACATCTTTATAGTATTTTGAATTGTGGAGAAACACAGAGTGATTCTAGTTATTCATTTATACAAAATTTTTGGCTTATACTGGAAACTGTATTAAAATATTTGTGTCTTGAAGTAAGTCAATTAAGACAGTATTGTTAAACTGGCTTTTTTGTGAGCTGAGTAGATTTGTATCATAACTAATTAAAAAAAAACATATGAAAGAGCATAAGAAAAAATATGTTACAGACTAAGTGAAATAGCAAAAAGATCAGTTCCAGGAAAAAAAAAAAAAAGCAGGTTCAGAATAAATTGGGACAATGGAAAAGAAGCAAAAAACTGACCCAAAAAAAGTCAAACTAGGATAACCAGTGGATAACAAATGCAGAAAAAAATTTTAGATATGGTGACTGCCATTTCAGATAGACAGAAAGGTAAAGGAAGTTATTTGATCTTTTAAAAGTAACAGAGGAGAACTTGTGGTGGAAATGGCTCTCTCAGCTTTTCTGATGAACAATATGGATTGGTTGTCAATCACCTTAAGGATGCTGAAAGAGAAAGTACCTGAAGTTGAAGCAGCAGATTTGTTTTATAAAAAGACTAGACATTCACTTTAGTCATAAATCTCTCTTTTTTTTTAAATGACTTAATTTTATATGCCAGCTGAATTTATAGGCAGCAAAAGGGGAGAAAATGTTATACAGTTGTGAAGCATTTTAGTTCTTAATAAAAGCAATTATGTAGTATAGTGTAACTTTTTGTAATAGAACACTTGTAAGTCTTTATCTGTTTTTCAATGGTATTTAGAACCTTACTGGAATTTACAGAGATGATCATAGGTACTTTTGTGCCTATGTGACCCAATAAAGAAATGATCAACAACCAGCACTTTATTGTAGAAGGACTTTCAGGTCTCAAGAGACAAGTCCCATTCTAGAAAGTATCATGCRGCCTGATTCCCATCAAGAGGACTTGCATAGTGTCAAAATCAAAAACAAATAGGTTTTCTTGGATGAAACTGGAGAAAGTTTAAAAAGGGATACAAGACTTGCAAAGATCTTTCCTAAAGAGAAGGGCTTTTCCAGCGGACCAGAAGCAGCTAGGGACCTCGTCATTTGGAGCCAAAGTAGCCATGCCAGCTGTATATATGAGTTAGAAGGTAAGGGAGATAAGTCTATACTATATGGATAGGTGTTCTTGAAAATCCCATCTCCATTACTGAGCACCTAGGCACCATCATATATCTGACTTTGTGTCAGTGGCCATCCAAATACTTTGCATGTGCTCAGTGCTAAGTTTGTGAGTAGTTCTGAGTTTGAGTGTGAACACTCAGAAGGTTCAAATGGAAAAAAATCACTTCCAAGTCTAAATTCAAGGTAGCACCCAAGCTTCACAGAAGGTTTCCTCTGTTTTGAAGATTAATGTTTTAAGGCAACCTAACTATGCTGGCTTTATGCCTCCTCAACACAAGGAGAACTTACTTCTTATCTTTTCAATTATCTCCAGGTCAAACAATATATTTACTGAGTAACTACAATTAAGCACATTGGCAGGAGACCTCCAACACACTCTTTCTTGGGTGAATGTTGTAAACAAAGCTCTGTGTTCCCAAGATATGCAAGATACAAACCTTTCAGGCTTTGGTCTTGAACTGACTCCATGTCTTTCACATTCTTGGCTGACAAGCTGCAACAGGGAAAAAAAGAAAAGTTATCTCACCAACACCTTTCCACAATGAGTTACTGCTTGTTGGTTTGGACACTCTTCTACTCACTGCAACTGAGTGTTGTACTCAATTTATCCTTCAGTCATTTATCCTTCCCATCATAGGAAGTGAAGATCAGTCAACACCCAATTTGGTAGCCAAGTTCAGGAGCTGGGCTTCAGGGTCTATATTCTAGTATAAAAGAGACATGACTACCTACCACCTTCAGATGCCTACTTGTAACAGAAACAGAGTTGTAGATTCAGCCTCCTCTGGACTGGTTTAAGCATCGACGTGTTTCACCTGCTGACAGGTGTAAATCCCTGTTGTAGGCTTCCAGATGTCCCATTCATCCAAGGGAACATGGACACCTAACTGTGTATTGCAAACCCCACCCCAGGTGCTCCACTTCTCAGTAGTACAGTGCACTTTTCAGTTCAAACATTACACTTAGCTCTGAGTGTGTAAGTTTTAGGCATTGCAGCATTAAAATGTAGTTGCCTGAACCCTTTTCTAGTTGTTATGGCAAGTGATACTGAGCACTGTATTCTCCCATTCTCCAGTTTTCCTTTTCACTAGGAAAAAATAATAAGGACAAAAATTGCCCTGAGACTTGGATTACAATTAACCTACTACTGAAAGAAAAAGCATAATTCTACTGAGAAAAGCCAGAAAAAAGTGGTCACTCTGCTGCCTGTAGAAATACATAGAAGATGTATATGAGTTCTGAGCAGAGGAAATTACACTTAACTCCTGTGCAGGATTTATTTCAAAAAGTGTTTAAAATGATTTCACCTCAGAGATTAATGTTTAAAGTGAAGAGAAGTGAGTAGTTGCAGGATTGAAAGCTGATTTGTGAAATGTAATCTGGGATGGAAACTTTCAGTTTGGGAAAGGATTGTAGTATGCTAGGGTAATTTTAGGGCTATTTTGCATTTAGATAATGTACCTGTGATTTGATGGAGAAAACTGATGGAAAAATGGGTAAGGAAATGATTTAACTCAGGAGCAACGTAATTATTGAAACATAATTCATACAAGAGGCATCCCTGGGATTGGCCATATGTGCCTTTTAACTTCTACTTGTTGAATATAAAAGCATTTTATAAAGCTCTCTGCTCACCTGTGCTCAAAGAGGACATATCCTTCARAGAAAGTCCCTTCATTAAAAGGGTTAAGGTGAAAGCACCTTCACTGTGGTGGCCACACTGCAGAAGGGAAAAGAGAAGATGATGCTGGCCTCCGTGGCAGCTAAGACAGTATCTTCACAGGTTCTAACACCTCAGAGGCTATATGCAAAGTTAGTTGGCTACTCAAAAAGCACTAAGCTAATAAATAATGCAATTAGATTTAAAGAATTTGGATCATCCAGGGGATTCAGCCAGCACTGAGCAAATAGAAATCAGCCTGCAGAGACTTAAGACCATGATGGGAAATATTTGCTAAATAGAACAATTGTTAAGTACACTGGGAAGAAAGGGAATAAACTAAGGAGCAGTAGTGAAAACATTGACTTAGTGTGTGGGCATAGGAATACTCTGTGTTTCTCTTACCCAGATTGCCCACCCCTTCTCACCATTAGACTGGATTGCCACTACTGGATGAGGCACTACTTCCAGAGTGTTTGGACAATCCAAACAGTATAAAAAACAGTGACCCCTSAACTTGCTAGAGAAAATTCTCAGTTCCTCCTTTTCCATTGCCTTTGTTGCCATCATAAGGTCATCTATGGCCACTTGTTCCTCCAAAGGGATTTACATTGCTTTTTCCTGCTATTGCTGCTAAAGCCCTGATCTGCTCTCTTGGGTTTTTAACCAGTCTCCTCACTGCGCTCTTCTGCTCATATAAAATACAGCTGCCAAAATAGTCACGTCAGTTATTATGGCATGCTTTCCTGTGGTCTGAAGCTCTACCTTCCTACCTTGTGGTAGGAAACAGTTTCCTACCGCATTAGTCAGCCTTTGTGTGTTTGCCATTGCACATCACCTTGAAATACGTCCATCTTTATTTATTCTCCAGCTACGGTGGCAAACATCTGTCAAGTTGCTTCTTGGTAGCCCCTTAATGCTATAATAGATTCCTAAAGCTGATCCATAAATTGATCCTATTCTCTTTCCATTCAACACCCAATGACACACTGTTTGGAAAGAAAACTAAAAAAAAAAAAATATTAAAAAAATAAAAAAGCACCCAAAAAAAAAAAAAAGTAAAAAARAAAAGGCAAGTACTCTGATATGAGTTCACCAGCAAACTGGATGACTGATAAAGATCTATTTTAAGCTTTCTAAAGCAATTTGGACATGCATACTTAAATACATGATCTTACTTCTGCTATATTTGTCTGTCTTCTTATCTTTTGTTGCAATCATTTATTGTATTTCAGCTCAGGCAAAATACTCGTGGCAAATTTTCCACCTGCATGTGAATGTTCATAATGCAAATAGAATCAAATTTCTGTTCTGATGGGGTTCTCCAGAAACCTGCCAAAAGACATGTTGTTTCCATACTATTTTAGAAATTATAACTAAGTGGTACATCAGCCAGCCAAACTCATACACCTCTATAAAGGAGAGGGTTCTGTGTTCATACAGTTTTTGCAAAATATTAAAGAAGTTTGAGCCACCCTCATGACCCAAATCAACTCAGTTATGGAGTAGTCTCTGTCCATCATCTATTATATAAGCAAGACATCACTCTTAACAGAAAAGTGCAAGGCAAATTCCACTGAATTAATGGCATTCATAATAAAATATATTGTAGACAAAAAAGTATTTCAGATTTTCAGATGATCTAAATCTTCTCTGTGTGGTATTAGGAGAAAAAAAAAAGTGACAATTTTTCTGGTGTTATATAATAGCATAATTTGAGCCATCAATAAATGACAACTTCCATTTGCAGTCTTAACCTTACTCTTTTCCACATATTCTTTTAGAGTACAGCCACTATTTACATGTATTTCAGTATTTCTCAGATAATGTAATGCCCTCTTTTCTCTACGTATTAGCCAACATTAAAAAAAAAAGTCTTTAAAAAAACAACAAAAAAAATCTTAAAAGCCCAGTCTGAAAACCCAGTTTYACAGATGCAGCTGAAGAAACTTACCTTTAATTATTCCATTTATGATCTCTGAGAGCATCAGGCTTGCTAACCCAGTCCCCAAGCTCACGTTTGCAGGAAGAAAGTCAAAACCACCTGAACAAATGCATATGTTAAGCAACCTGACCTTGATTCTGTACTATGTACATTATACTGGTGATATCTTTGTAAATTGTTGTTTCAGCTGAGTTAATAAGTACGATTCTTAGACGAGATCAGACTGAGAGCTCATGAGAATGCAGGTGACTGAGAGCTGGTGCATTATGAGATGGAGCAATAGAGAACAAAGACACACTCACTTTTGATTTCCCTGGGGGGGTAAACAGAGACACTGTGAGAAAAGTCTGTTGGAGGAGAGGGGGTGGAAAAAAATGCAGTCGGTAAGTGTAGAGAGTTGAGAGGTTTTGTGCTGCTATCTATTTTCAATATTTTCTGTAAGAAACTGCTCAGGGTATCCAGGAGAGTCCCTCACTGGGAAATCTCACTGTAGCAAGTAGCTGTTAATTCCATTTTAAGTTAGTATGTTTTCCTCAGTACAATTTTGGCCTTATAAGCACATATCTAATAAATGCTCTAACCCAAGAGTTCTTCAACTGCTTGAAGGTAAGGGTATGGAGCATGATCGTTATCTCCCGGAGTCGTGCTCCAAAACCTGCTGTGTATGTGGCGCAGGCCTAGCTGGATCTTTAGCAGACCAGACAGACAGTTTTAATGCAAGCTACAACGCTCAGCTGAAATCCTTGCCCTACACAGCAGCAAGCTGGGAATATTAAAAAAAAATTGACCTCGGTGTTGAAGGAGAATTTGGCATTATCCAGAGAAAACCAGAGGCTAATCAAAAGCAACACTGAGGCATTTACTGAGATAGTCAATGACAGTGAACTAGGTGAAATCTTTTAGTGTGTATGAAGCATGTAAAAATCAACTTTTTTTCACATTTATAACGAAACAAGAAACTCTTCTATTTAAGTTTGAAAAGACCTAAACTACAACTGAAATATTTAATGGGTTCAAAATGGCTAGGAAAGGGGAAAAAGGCTATGAGTCTACAAAATAAGACACCTCATGTTTTACATGTTTTGTTGTTTTTCCTGGAGCTCAGACCAGAGAGGTGTGACAAACACATGGGAAAGTTGGACAGAACGGCATGCAAAAAAGGGCTAAACACGTTGTGCCTTTTTGGTATTCTAATTGCATTGCTTCCTTCTGTTGCTCCAAATCACATCTGACACTTACTTAGTTAGATTAATCTGATAGATTGCAAACGTGTATCCAGGGCTGTAAATGTAATTGACATGTGTTAAAAATATAATCTTACTGGTTTGAAGTATCTGCGTCTTGTCCTCCTAAGGACACTCCCAATTTTTTGACCTGTAAGTCAGAAATAGTGAGGTTTTTTTCCTTGCATTCTTAGTTTACTCAATACATTTGGATTTTATTTTTTACGTGGTTCAGATCTGCCATTTTCACTTGTCATGGCCAGTGGCTATGATGTCCATAGCTGTCATTCAATAATATGAAACTGTATTTTTTTTCCTCCCTATATTATTTTTTGTGAATTTAAGAATGTTCACACTGACAAATGTTTAATTCTCTTTGAGCTTGATAAAACAGATTATGATTCTGTCCTGAAAATATGTTGKTTTTTTCATCACAGTAAAACTTATAGTTTTGCATGTTACTGATACAATTTTAAATGACAAAGACGAAATTATCATTTTAACCAAAAAAGTAGACAGTAATCTTTGTTCTCTACTTTCTTAACTATTTTATTCTGATACTTTCTTTGCCACAACACTTTCATAAACCATATTTTGATCTGTGTTAACTGTGGACAGATTTGTTTGTTTGTTTGTTTTGTTTTGTTTTGTTTTGTTTCATGTTTGCAATGGCCTGTTTGCATGATGGAATTTAGATCCTGGGCTGGTGCTGGCAGTTGACCAATAAAGAGCTCCTCATAGACTGCAACGTCCTAGCTAGTGACACTGTCCTTTAGGTCTTTATTTTGAAAGAAGGTAGAGAAGACATGTACAGACAAGACACTGCCCTGCACCCTGTTTATACCAGTTCAGGTTATACGATTCAACTTAGTCTATAGACAAGGTGTAGAATGTTTCTGATGTCATTGCATTTCATACTTACTGCTCATAACAATACATCTATGCAAATTCCACAGAGAAGAAATTAAACATAGATAGGAAAGAGTCCTAATCCACTGGTTTTATTTTTTGTTACATATTTTATGTGAGAGCATTAGATTTTTCTCCATGCTAAACAAAATGCTTTTCATAATGATATTAAACTTTTCTRCATGAACATGCAGATTCCTTTTTCTCTTTACTGGACAAAAAGACCTTAGCCCTAGGATGACTTTTTCACTTGGGGGATCACCACATCTCGGATCTTGTTCTCAAGAAGTAAAGAGCGGGCAGGATTTACCTAAGAGTTTTTGATCCTCAGATTTCTCTGCCTTCCATATATCCTGCCAGGCCATAGTAAGATTTTGTAAGGTGATTGACTGGGACTGACAGCCTGATCAGGAAACTTGGTTCTGTCATTTAAGTTAATTGTTTGGGGGAGTTTGCTTTTATTTTAGATTGGCAGATCAGGATTTTCTTGCTGTTATGAGTCGGAATAAGGCTCTGCGGGGAGTTTAGCTGCCCTCAAAACATTCATTTCTGTTCTATGTGAGGAAAACATAGTGAAATTTTGTGTGAATTTTTCTGGCTGCCTAATGTATGATTCTGCCTCTGAGCAGCAGTCATACGAGAACTGAGCTGCATCAGAGCTATTCCTGGTTTTACTCTTTTTCATGTTGTAGAACTAGCAGGACTTTCATTTGCTCATCAAGACCAAGAAATACAAGCTTGCCCAGGCAGCTGAGGGTGATAATGCTTGTTTACTGTAGGGCAGGATCTAGGTTTACTCAGAAACAAAGTTTCCAACTCCAAAGGTGATACAGATACATAAAGTATGAGGAGCGATTCAAGCCACAGGTGAAAGATCTTTCCTAAATGGCATTTATATAGGTTAGGATATTTAAAATTATCTGTGTTTATACTGCCACACTCAGAGTTCACAGAAAGTAAGGAAATAAGAAAAGTCATCTAGACAGTTTATTCAAGCTTCAAGAACCCTACAGACTGCTTCTTTCACATAGTGTAATCTTTGCTTGTAGCATCATTGCAAGATCATAGGCTAATTCATGACTGTTACCCCTGGGTTAAACACCACAGCAGATGATCTCCCAGGGCTCATGCAATTAATCTTCCTTTCACAGGGGACCTCTTCGTTCATGAAGACATGAATCAAATGCATTTGTAAAAATTTCATATTAAGCTATGAGGTTGATATACTCGCCTTTTAGTGGCATCACCCTCAGACATAAGAGTAGCATAGGTAAAACCATTGCATTTCTCTCTTGTCTCTTCTAAATCTGTTGGGTGCCTTGCTAAGAAAGAATGGAGTCTTGCTTTCTCTTTTTTTCTCCACAGTAGTTGCATGAGCTCTTTGTTCTCCAAAATGTGCCTCAGCTCTACAGTTAAAATCATTTTTCCTTGCACATATGTAGGGAGAGACCACAGCTGAGCTGTGAGCTAACCGAGGCTTTGTTGTGTGCCCTGCCTGTGATCAGGAGCAGATGTTGGTATGCAGGACTCATCTTAGGATACGGTCACAGGGATAGCAATCATCTACCCAATGCTTCATTCCTTTTAATACCGGAAAGGATACATGCCACCTTCTTCTAGTTTGTGTTGACAAATCAACAAGTTCCACTTGCTCAGCTGCATCAGATTTTTGAGGAAGTTGAAGACCTTTGACAGCACACCCCAATTCAAAGTAATAATTCATGAAGTACAGCCAATAACTGCAAGAAAGTATTTGAATTAAAAGACCATTTACCTCCCTATGTCAAATAGAACTATGTAGGAATTTTTTGAAGAACAAGATTACTTGTTGATTCAAAATGGCAGTGCTTGTACATCATGAATACTACTCTCTAATTTCTCTGAACAATTCATCAGCATCAATTAGAGTGCATTTGACACACCTCTGGGGCATATATCCAGCCTTTTTCTTTTAACTACTGCTTGAGAGGTTTGCTTAATATGTTAACAGATTCAGCAGCTCTGTGGGCCAGATCGCTGCTTCAGGAGCCCATCACCTTCAAAATAAACCTTGTCTGTTGCCCATGAGCATACTCTCCAGCTCTGACCAGAAACAGAAAGTATTTTATTTTTTTTCATTCTCCAGGACCTCCATGCTAAGTCAATGTGCTCTGTGTTGGTTTTGGTTTCTTAAAACCATTAGATTGTGGTAAATATAAATTATCTGGAAGACATCCCTTACTCATCCTTCTGTGGAACTAGCAGGTGCGAGCAACAAAGGTAGACTTGTACATTATTGTTCTCTGCTACTTCTGAGAGTATTTTGAGCATTAATTAGATTTAAGAACCAAGAGAAGGACTTTACATTTGTTGCTCAATACATTTCAGGCAGGGTAGTTGTCGGATGCAGGACTATAAAGAGTGAAGATTTTTGTACAATAAAATAGCCAGGCTATAATCTCAGACTTTGGTAATAGCAAAATAATGTTAATCATTCATCACACTCTGAAATTCTATCTGTATTCTATCTGAATATATAAATATTAAATAATTAATCCCCACAACCTCTCAGCAAGTTTACTGTCATTATTTCCATTTTATAGATGAACTGTGGAGCAGAATAATTAAATAGTTTGGTTAAGGTCACACAGTAAGTCTGCTGAAGATGTGAAAATGGAATCAAACTCTGCTGCTTCCCAGGTTGGTTCTTTAGCCACAGAACAGTCTTTTTCTACAACATCTCTCTCACTCATGATACATCTCATGCATAGTCTAAATTAGAAGCATCATTAAGAAGTGAAGTTAATTACCTTCTCTCCTTTAAAAACTATTTGATGATTTTAATATTGAATACATTCAAGCAGTTTTCTCATGCGATGATGATGATACAAAATCTAAACACAAATCTGAAAATAATCATGCTGTTTCTCCATGTTTTCATGATATAAACAGCCAATAACACCCACAGCAACTTTATTAAGACAAAGATTAGCAAATATGGGGGTTTAATTGGATTCTGTTTTCAAATATATCAAAGCTCTAAAAGACTAACATTTATGTTCTCCTTCTTTATTTCTTCTCCATGACATTTTAAGCAAACCTGTGGTTATAAAAATTAAGGCACTGTTTGAACTGTAAAAGCACGTTACACAACAATTTCTAAAATCTCATTTTCAAAAGCGAGTACAAGGTATGGAGAAAGCAGAATTTGAAGTTATCTATGTTAATCACTGAACAATGCCCAGAAACTTTAGAAAATTCCCCTGGCACATTAGCTTAATTTTTAGGCTCTTACATAAAAGGAAAACGTTTGACCTATAAGCACTTCTGAAATTTTTCATATAGAGCCTAAAGAGGCAAAGTCTTAATGAAAATTAGTCATTCTAAACCTAAAACAACACAGGGACTTAGGCATCTACTTCATGTTCTTAAATGCAAACATTTAGGCACCTGTGAGACACTACACCCTCTCAGCTGCCACGTAGGCTTCCCATGTCTGGAGATCTCTGCATCCAAGTTTTTGTCAGTGAAGTCTTCAGCATAAAAGTCCAGTCTCCTGAGCTCTCAGGAAACCACACAGCTTTCTATCATGACTGAGCTGTCCAAAGCCCAGGGGTATCCCATTACCTTGATAGAATCCCCAAATCAAAATGGGTTCTCCCTGTGTTACCTGCATACTCGGACCCCATCGCCATATTTGGAGCATGCCTGAGCTTCACATGAGTCAGCATGGAGAGAGGGGAAGGATATCTATTTGACATATAGCTGAAAGTACTCACCTACGATGTCACAAAATGTGGTTAAAATGTATTTTGTTTTAAGTTTTGAAGCAGGGATTTACACCTTCTGCAGTCTCTCATGTGAAGCTTCTATATTCTGGGATGCATCACAGGCAGAGGGTGTTCGTTGTGTTTTGGTCAGGTTCTCATTCTGCTACAGTAGTCAAGTATTCCAATTTCACCCTGGGATGCACAAAGACAGACGTTTATTTCTGAATGCCTCCTTACAGCTTATTTGTTAGGCCTCTTTCCTAGAAGATAGGAAACCAAATCAAATACAGAAGGAATTTGGATTTTATTCTAGAACAGTGTTATAGACAGCTGCTCCTCACATCCCCCACCTGCCAACCTGGAAAGGGCTGACCTTGCTTCATCCACTTGACTCCAGAAGAGGATTAATGACTCTACATCCCAAGGGGAACTAAGAAATAAGCATCTACTTTCCCTCCCAGACAGTTATTTTATGATGGGCTGAATTACTTACTGAGATGTCTATCTCTCTCCTTTAATATGAGAAGTAGATTATACAACCAGCTTAGAACAGACACCTAACCCTCAGGAGATTGAAGTCTCAATTAAAATGCCTAGGTTAGTTTTGAAAATGGTGATGGATTTCTAAAGCATATAGATGTAGGTGCTTCTGAAAAGCATACCCTTAGCAATTCTGCAAATAGGACCCTAATGCATTTCACTAAGCTTACTATTTAACTTGGGACTTTGCAGAATTGTGCAACATATACTGCAAACTAAATTCAGTATTTCCATTTTTCAAGGAAGGATTCTATGAGAAAGCTAAGATATATAGCCATAGCTTAAATTATACCTGTTTTCAAAACCATTAGGATGTATTAAATGAGAAATTTTAATGTGGCCATCATTATGAGATGCAAATTATAAGAGTTAATTTTTTTCTGTGTAGAGGAATTCCATTAAAATTCATTATATTTATTTAATTTCTAGTCTAAAATTAGTGATTTGCTTATAATCTGTGTAAAACCATTCTAAAATACTATATAAGAAGCTTTAAAAAAATGATTTTATGTATAAGTCTCTGCAGAGCGGAATGGAGACACTTGCTGACCCTTAATATTTAATCTTCTGGTTGTCAGAACATGAGGTTTTTTTCTTAGCTCTTCCTTTTTTAGCTCCAACGTAGAAGGGATTCTGGAAAAAAATAGAAATAAGGGGCTTCACTCATCCTTATTGTCATTATGACTAAGTTTATAAAACAATATTATGAGTTTACAAAGAGCATGTTCTTACAGATTTGCAATGGACAATTTCAAAGTTACTATACAGAAAAAGGGGTCACCTGTGATCACAGCTGCAATTCGTATGTCGTAACAAAATAGCTGTGAATTGGAAATCATGATTTGGGGGAATAACCTGAAGTATCTGAGAGAACTAAGGAATGAAGTAAGGGTAAATTTTACCTGGGGGGTAGTAGAGTCCATCACAAGCAGAAACTTTATAATCCTTTCTAAAATATTTCTTTGTTTTTGTGTCTTAATAGTAACATGCCACAATGGCATAATACAACAGTAACATGCAGTAAGGACTTAACATGGGACAAAGCTCCATAAATACRTATTTTTTTTGCTGATGCATAACAGTCACAGTCTCCTTTTTTTTGTTAGTTTCTTTTTTTTTAGATCCATGCCAGCTAAAAAGCACTTGAAACATCTCTGAAAGTAATGAACAGATGAACAGAGACTGCTGATACTACCTACTCCTCTGTTTCAGAAAATGGCATGAAAGATTGGGTCATTTTCCTGTGATGAATATATCTTTACTTAACATTTGCTTTTTTACAGCATATTGATTGTCTTTTCACAAAGTCTCTAAACATACGATATAGAAAGGGAGAGGAAATGTAAAAATAATAGCTGTAATGCATATCAGCTTGGAGTGTATTTACTTACTCTGCTCTTCCTCTGCATCCATCAGTTCCATCCATCCCTTCTTTATATCATCTCAAGACTAAGAACTACTTCTTCCAGGTATTCAAGTCATACCAGAATAAAGGTTGTCTTTTTACCAACCTAAAAAGTTTGGTGTCCATCAAAGAAAGTGCATGGCAATCTTTCAGATGGCAAAGCCTTTACACACAAGTGCTATGCAGTGTATTATTAGCCGTATGTGCCTTCTGTGAGCAAAGTTCTGACCTCATTGTCCTTTTGCACAAGTTAATAGACCTCATTGTCCTTTTGCACAAGCTAATAGAAGTGCTAATGAACTACAATTCGTAAGGACTGTCACAATGTCTATGATGTGTAAGATCTATGCTGTGTAACTGCTCTGGCCATATAAGTGAGCCAGGTCTGCTCTGGGCGGTGTTTAAGGGCATCAGTGCAGCCAGCCCTTCCAAAGTCATAATGAAAGGTTGGGTACCTTAGCTCAGGTACATTATGGCTTGTGCTCACATGATATCTGAACTCAAATGATTTACTTCAGGCTTATTTGGAGGGCAAACACGCTGAGGCTATAGTCTGATGATATGGACCTACCAGTGGTGCAAATTAGAGTTTCTTCTGCAATCAGTACAACCTACTTTGTGCATTTGACATGACACTGATATTAGGAAGTAATTTGATAGATCACATTTTGCTTTTTATTTTTCCAGTCCACTGGATCTCATCTGTGCTGATTTGCAAGCCCAAAGCCATCATAGATCCCAATTACTCACTTAACAGAGGATTCAGTCAGTGCAAGGGAAACAGTCCTAGTTACATGGTAATTTCTGTACATACTTTCAGAATATTGTACAAAGAAGGTGAGTCTCTTTAACTCCATCTTATGTTATGTTTGAGGAAACTAAATCAGGCATAAGATCTGACTTGCCAGTGTCACCGTCACCTGTCCCACCACTCAAGCAGACCAGGTACAATGTAATCCACACTAAAACTCTGAGTATCCTCCTAATGTGTTGCTCTCATTTCCAATCTCCATCAAAACTACCATCATAGCTTCTCTTTTATGGTAGTCTAAAGTGTGCTTGTCTATGTAAAAGGATTCAATGATATTTTAAATGTGTAAATAAGTTTACACTGAGATAAACCTCTCCCTGTTGGTCTAGAGGGAGATTTTATTTATATAAGATAAATCTTTCATTCATAGCAAAATTTAATACCATAAGTGATTATGCTTTCCACAGTTATTCTGAAAAAGAGGCTTGTTTACAGGCAACAGCTCTGCCTAACTATGCCTTAGAGATACTGGCATTTCCAAACCTATGTTGTAACAGTCAACAATCCTTTGGAAGCAATGTTAAAAACTGATACCTTGATTAAGTATTAAGATTGAGAATCAGAGGAAAATCTGTGGAAGAGACTAGAATGTGAATGGGGACTACGAGTGCATTTGGGAAGACTTGCTGCAGATCAACGTCCTATTCCGAACAGACAGTTCTGATGGTTGAGGATGAGCTTCTTGCCCAAGAACAGAACCCAGATCTGAGAGCTCTGTAAACATTCTGACTTCTTTTTTTGAACAAAATAAGAAAAGAGACACTTTTAGCTATTTATAGCATAAATAGCTCTGAAACATTTTTTTTCATTTCAGCATATCTTTCCCCAGCAGAATAAAAGTTCTATGTATTTTTCCACTACCAGAAAATAAACTCGCTTTTCATCTTTTTTGATGTTTTAGCAGTGGGGACAGTGATTTTAGAGTTGCTGGCAAACCACAGGCATTGCTTTCTTTATCAAATGGCAATCCTGTACAGACAGCAGTGGTAGACCATTCTCAGGGAAGAGGCAAGCCTAAGCAGGAGTCTTTGTTTTACCACTGTCATAGTCCTGGAGTACTCAAGAGAGGATGGGACTCTCCACTACTAATATTCATGTATCATTTTAGGAGAAAAACAAAAAAAAMCCACAAAAACCGTGCAGAAAATACCTCACAGCACATGCTAGCATAGTCCTAACATGCAGTAAAACAGCACAGGAGTATCTAATCAATGGCAAATTTCTCTAAATTATAGCAGTCATCCTGTGACAGTAATAGAGCTAGAGCAGTTCAGAACATATCCATTCTACATCTCAGATGAGTTCCAAAATACAGAGAATATCACCCAAACATTTTTCTACTCTGAGCCTACTCAATTGTTAAACCAGTTCCTAATGAAGCGTTGCAGGCAAGTGTATTCAGCATAATTTTGCTCCAGACACAAAGTAGTCTGCAGTCATGGTTTGAATCCATGTGGCATCAAAAGGAAAAAAAAAAAGTAAAAAAAAAGAGCATTTGTTTGAGACTATTTCAAACCTTCCACATTAAAAGTCCTCTGCGTTGAGAGAACAAGAAGTGAGTTCTGTAAACTGTATTGGAAGTACCAAACAGTGAAACTGAGGAGCCGCTTTCCCACACTCCCAAAATAGGATTTCTTGTAATCAGTACTGTATTTTTTTCATCTTAGTTTTTGGAATACACCAGGTTACTTTTTCAAGATTTGCTCTACAGCTGTGATTCCTAGAAATATATTTCCTTAGGAAAATGGAAGCTCTGTGCATTCAGAGTGCTGTAGTACCSAGGAACATAAGGCTTCCTAGGTTTAAGCTTCCCGCACACTTGAATAAAAAACAAATGATGGAAACATTTCTAATAAGCCTATGGTGTGGGAATTTTTTTTGTGTGAATTCATATACACATATGCAAGCATACAGGGAAGATGCTAACAAGCATAAATTATATTGTTTCGCTGTTTCTTTACCATCATTCAATGTTATGGGGTTCCAGGGGTGAGGTGCACTGAAGTCTGGCAATTCTCATCCATATTTAACTGTTCCTCAATAGCTATCTAAGCCAGAGTAGTTCACAGTGATGTGTACTTTCCTGCCATGTTTAGCTGTTCAGATCTATGTTCTACAGTGCAGTTGGGGTGTTGAACAAGCTAGGATTATTTAGAGATGTTGTTCTGCTGCTTGATTGCCATAATGCTACTCCCCTCATCAGAGACACTTTGATTGGAAATTTGCAGTGTGAGTCACAAAGGACAATGTTGATGTAATTAGGATGCTAAAATGACAGTGACAGAGTGCTAGTCGAGCTGCRGGAATGACATTCAAATACTGGGTTTCATAGTCTGTATTTACAGTGGAAATATACCTTCAGACTTATGATGCGTGGTACCAAACATCTACCACCATTATTACAGAGAAAATGAGACTTATTAATCAGGGATTAATAACAGCTTTCAAAGCCTCCAAGCAAAAGGCAAAGTGCTGATGACTGAGAACCAGGAAAGCCCACATTTGTGGGATACATGCCCGTATCCTTTTGCTTTTAGGAGAAAGTCCTTCTGTTACCCCTTCTCAACCCTCCATCTGGAATTATTCTGCTTAGGAGGCTTTTCCATTAGAGTCAGAAGACAGAGGGCTAAAAATTGCCTTCACCGTATCATTTATTTACCAAGCCTCCCTTGCTTTGCTTTATCTAAGTGATTTTTCTCCTCGGCAGCTACAGCAGGAATGACTTTAGTGTGCTGTATTCGGTTTAGTATTGGTATTAGTTATTCCCTATATAACCCTGTGGCTTTGTTTATTATGCTGCTTTTTATGGCATTATAGCATGACCAGTTTGGAGTATAGACTTCTTGATAGCTTAGTGGTTGTATTTATACTGTGGCCAACCATTAGGGAAACTTCAAGAACAGTGATTCCCAATTGGTAAGGTAAAAAACATGTTAAAAGTGAGGCCCAGCATGGAGCCCCACTAAACATCAGAGCAGGACCTGTGTTGGCTGGATGTTGGGCCAGAGCAGGGCTCTGGAACTGGCATACTGAGGAACATGGGAAAAAGGGACTTGGTGGTTCAGAGCAGCATCATTTGGTGGCAGTGCTGTCACCTGCATCCAGAGTCTTCCAGAAGACCTGAGAAGCAGGGCAGGGAGGGAACTGGGGCTGGACACGGACAGAGCTGAACACAGCTGGAAGAACATAATGCCTCTTATTTCAAATGAGGCATTTACATAGTAATCTACACGAAGCCTGCAATCATAGGTCCAAAAAATGTATGTGAAACACCGGTGTTATAACCAAATTCATGGGATTTTAATTCATGCTCAGTAATTGGACAAAGGTTTCACCTGAAAGCATCAGTGATCTGGATCCTGCAGACATTTTTAATTCAGAGTGTCTGCTGCTGCGCGTACAAGGAATAGCTCTAGTAATGAAAAATAAGCAGAGTGAGGCTGGTATGAAATGCATGTAAGATTAAGAAAGAAGTCTTCAGGAAACGTCAGGGATGTAATACATGCTGTACCATGTCTCCATGAAGGTAACTGTAGCACCCTTAGTCAAGTATACACTTGTAGGCATGGAAATTAATTCTACATAGCAAATAACGCGGTAAAGCCATGGTTCTTCAAGTCTGAACCCATTTTAAATAACACAGTAGGACATGTGTATAGTATAGAATGTCTTTAACAAACAAATAACACTATCAAGGAACTGCCTCTATCCTGCAACCTTTACTCTTGGCAAGTCTGGCGGTCCTTTCTTTCCTGAACAACTTGAATTCCTAAGGCTTCCAGTTCCTTATCTAGCGTTAGTTGTCTGAGCACTGATAACCTTTCCCCTCTCTCAGAGGAGTAGCGTACCAGAAGAAAATATGCACTGCTTCAAGGTGCTTTTCTCCCAGTCTTCTCATGAGCTTTTATTCAGCAGATTCCATTTATGTAATAATTCTTTTTGGATTAACATGCTGGGCCCTATCAAGAACACTCAAAGTTCTGTTGATCTGCCTTAAAATAAGCAAATGCATAGAAAATAGCAAACTTTAAATGAGGACAAAGGACAGGAAAAGTGACATTGGCAGTATTATTTGGTTAGTTCAATAAGTTGTTAGGATGTTGCTGGAGCTGCCAGATTCCCCTAATTGTTGCTGAGAAATGAAAATGGTGTGACATTGCCCCAAAAAGGAACGAAGTAAAGATGGAAACAGGATCAGAGGATGAAGAAAAGGGAACAGTAGAAGTAGAAAGAAAAAAAGAGAGAGGCAATTAAGAGAGTGGGTTGAGGCTGTTCTCAGTAGGAATCACGATGTCTGAGACTGAGACCATGAAGCTCTCACCATGGTCATGCTGTGAGTAGAGATGACTAGCACAGGACCAGTGAGGAGACTGAAATTTTCATAAGGTATGTTACATGTGCATGTTACAGGTACAATCTCTCTGAGGCAGACCCTTCAAGGTATCCTTACCTAAAAGCTTAGGGGACACTGAGAAACATGGTACTCCTCTGGGTGCTTGCTACTAGAGCAACAGTTGCTGGATTGTTTCCTGATGGAAACTACTAATTACTCAGGCTATGTTTGCATTGAGGTGAGATGTATTTCTTCCACCCTTGCTTTTCTTTAGATAGCAATCCAGTTGTACAGTTCAAGAGAAAGATGTGATGCTGTTGTCATATCCCATCCTGACGGCATGCAACAGTGTGTACCTGTCTTCCAGGCTTGACAGAGGATGAGAAATCTTCCAGCCATTAAGGGTATCATAAATCGATAGTTGGAATGATTTCTTGTCCTCTGCAAATTTTTGTGATGTTGAAAATGTTCTCATTTTTATCAGGGCAAAATTGAAATCTTTCAAACCATTCCTTCCCTAATGAGGTCCTCTGGTATTAAAGCAGCTGTGGGCTTCCCTGAAAATTTGTTCAAAATCTGACAAAAAATATCCCTGAGAAAATTTAACAAACCTGACATTCTTGAGATAAGTTTTTGTTTCGACAACCTGATATTGGACATGAAAAAAATATTAAACATTTTGTGATCAGGTGTCCTTGAACTTGATCAAAGGTGTCCTTGAACTATGATCAAGGTGTCCTTGATCAAAGGTGTCCTTGAACTTGATCAAGGTGTCCTTGAACTATGATCAAAATATAGTTTTATGCCCAAAGCATCAGAATCCAAAATCATTTGAGAACCAATGTATGGAGAGAGAATAGGAAACAAAGGGGACTTGATTCACATTGTTTAATGAAAACAAGAAAGTACTTTCCACCAYAGCTTATAGTTACTGTCCAGTAAATCTGAGTTTTTCCTCCACTAGCAGAGAACAGCAGCTTATACACTGCAGGAATTTGTAAAAGTAATAAAAAATCTTTCCTCTGCATTTCAAACAATAATAGCAATGGAAGCGTTTCTATTGTTCTTAGGTTTTGTAAATCAAGGCATTCCAAACCTAAATTCTGTGCCACGTTTGCCTGAACACTATCCTTTTAATGTAATTTCCCTTATATGTGGCAGTTAAATAAAAAAGTGATGTAAAATCCCAATGGAAAAATAAATCTAGCTAGAGCAATCATACTATCAACACATCAGCTCTGCAAAACTCTGTCTTGCTTCCTTGCACAAAATGACAATTTAAAGTATCTTTCCAGAAGTCTCCTGGGAGATTATCGTATTTTATTCTCTATTTAGAAAAAAAAGTAAAAATCTTTGAGAACATATGAGAAGTCTCCTAGTGAAATACTCACAGTTCAGTTCAGCATTATATGCCAGTTTCAGAGAGGCTGAAATGTAATTTATTTCATTTCACTTTCATCAGCAAGTAAAGGTTATCCATCCAAAAACAGCTTTTTCAGATGCACACATTTCATTTGTTATAATCTTAAATAACACAGAAGTGCAGTCAAATTCTAATATCTGTCAACTGCACACGAGTTCTGTTAAGTAATCTTTTCCTTTCTGTTTAAATGCTTACATCATGGACATTGAATAAATGCTTGCTTGGCATTCAAACAAACAGCTAAAAGCAAGAAGACTTCCTTTAAACTGTAAAGAATTTTCTAAATATTTCATGAGTACCTGAAAAACTGTATTTTCCGGTTATTATTACATTATTTGGAATCTAGGAAAAACATTCTGCATGTAGTTACACCTCTAAAAATCCAAAGTAACTCAATTTTTAAAAGTACTCCTTCTCTGATCCTTAAACATAGTCTTTCTCCTCTTGTATTGTATCAATTCCTAATAACAGGTGTCATTGGGAGCTCACTAGGAACTACAAACAAACACAGAAATAACTTGCAGATACATTAACTATGCTAATATACCATTAGGCATACAGCAGATATGTCAGGTTATTTCTGTTTCTTTGGCAAACATACCAGGTCTTGGCATATTTTACTGTTGAGATGGCAAAAAAAGAATCAAGCATGGTTAATTATTCTTGTGACTTTGTTGCTGTGGTCGTTATCTGTGTTAGTGATCTTCTTTGAAGCCATATTGCAATTCTGAAACGCATTCCCTGACTGCTTCCCCTCACTGTCTGTTGGTTCAGTTCTTAAACAGATTTAGGCACCAACTATTTGCCTTTTCAAGAAGTAATCAGAGGCTTTATTTCAATATTGCTCCAGAGCTTCATGAGGATATTCAGCTCCAAACCAAGGTGAGGGCTGGATCACCCTGGTGTCCTGTGGCACGAACCCTACCTGCATTCAGCAATAGGGCTTCCAAAACAGCCAGAGCTCCTACAGAAGCCTGAAATGGTTCTCACACTTTATAGAGGACCATCCACTTTATAACATGCTATGTATGTTTTCCTCTTCACTGCGAGCTGCCACCAGTAACTACATCTTCTCTTTGCCACTCCTTCACCATCCAAGAAATAAATTCATGAATTCACTTCAAATATGTGCTCAAAGAGATTGACATAAGGTAGAAATGACTCACAGCTAGATTTTCAACCTCTGGTTTCTAATGAATGTTTCTAGCTTCTAACAATTTGAAACAAGCATTTTTTGTTCTAGTTATTTAAAGGAAGCAAAATACATTCAGTTAATATGTATATTACTGTTGTGGTTTAACTCCAGCTGGCAACTAAGCCCCACACAGCTGCTCACTCACTCCCACCTAGTAGGATGGGGGAGAGAATTGGAAGAGTTAAAGTGAGATAACTCGTGGGTTGAGATAAAGACAGTTTAATAAGTAAAGCAAAAGCCCCACATGCAAACAAAACAAACCAAGGAATTCATTCACTACCTCCCATGGGCAAGCAGGTGTTCAGCCATCCCAGGAAAGCAGGGCTCCATCACACAGAACGGTTACTTGGGAAGACAAATGCCATCACTCCAAACGTCCCCCCCTTCCTCCTTCTTCCCCCAGCTTTCTATGCTGAGCATGACGCCATATGGTATGGGATATCCCTTTGGTCAGTTGGGGTCAGCTGTCCCAGCCGTGTCCCCTCCCAACTCCTTGTGCACCCACAGCCCACTCGCTGGTGGGGTGGTGTGAGAAGCAGAAAAGGCCTTGGCTCTGTGTAAGCACTGCTCARCAGTAACWAAAACATCCCTGTGTTATCAGCACTGTTTTCAGCACAAATCCAAAACACAGACCCATACTAGTTACTATGAAGAAAATTAACTCTATCCCAGCCAAAACCAGCACAATCACATACGATGTATTTATCTATTACATAAGCACACATTAGCTGCCACCTGCTGATTATCCCAGAATGAACACCAAAGATTGAGTTACAAAATCTCCTCCAGTTTTCATATATATTTGTACAATGACTTCCTTGTTCTGATTTGGTCAAACTTTCTCTAGTGGTAAATCAGTCTGCAGGATGAATAAAGCTCTGCGAAATAAACCCTCTCTATTGCTGAAGGTCCTGCAATGGGAGCTGGTCAGTAAGAGACTGATTCTACGCAGAAGTGAGTTCTGCTGAAGATACATTTTCCCAGCCAGGCAGCTAGTCTCAGCAGTGTTAAGGAAGCAAACTAAATGTGTCCACTCAGGTCATCCTCCTCTCATTCTCACATGCAGAACAGAGCAAAATAACCACCTCTATGAGTACAGAATCATTTAAATAGAATAAATTCCCATGTATTCTACTTGCATTTTAATCTTCCCTTTTGGCATTGCAGAGCATAATTTCAGAACAATAAATAATAAAACCAGATGCTAAGGTGTCAGGCATGACATAGGAACCTGAACAGAATAACTCAGAAAATAAGCAGAAGATATGTGGAAAAAAACTTTGAAAAACTTTGAAAAAGTTTATTCTGAAATATCCTTAGATTTTTTTTTTTAAAAACACACACATAAATCTTAGACCTTTGTATTGGCAGTTAAAATTAATCCAATAGAAACAGCTGGTTGAAAACAATTATCATATTTGTCATATTCTTGACTAAAAACATAAAAGCACAGAAAACTTGAAAGAAACTGACTGGTAATAAAAATGAAACTGATAATAATTGCTGACATTGAAAATGCAAAAAGGAGCAGAATACAAATGAAAACTAAAATGGATTTTAAGAATCCTTTATCTTTAAAGCTTTCTATCCATACCAACTATGTCAATAAACATGCTTATTTGCTTATTAGGAAAGATTCTTGAGTAAATCCACCCCATTCCCCCACTACATATTTCATCAGCATCCTAGTCTGAGAAACTGCTTTCTCTTCCTTGTCAGAGTTTTTCCAAAAGCCTAAAGGCAGATTTCCCATCTCCACATTCGTATACAGAGGTCTCATGTATCCCATGCTGTAAATAATCTTCAGGATTGCAGGATTCAGCCTGCTGCTGTGCTACTTGCTGAAGAAACTGTTTGAGAGCAATGCTTTCTTTCATGTCCTCTCTGATAAAAGCGTTAAGGTATATAAGAAAGAAAAAGATTTTATTTCTCATATATAATAATCCCCGTCTCCACTTTCCGTCACCTCTTCCCATCGACCCCTCCCTGGCTCAACGCCTCAGTGAATTCAATGCTCTGTTTCTCTCCCTCGCATTTGCCGGTGTGGCAGCAGTAGTCGCTCCACTGCCTTCTGCACCTGCTGGCTGTCACATGGCAAAGCAGTAGCATGTCTCATTAGGACCACTGCCTCTGTCCACGTCCAGCAGGTTGGGCAGTAGTTCCCTATATGTTCATAAGCATACGTGTGCATGTGTATATACTTACATACATATAGAGGTATGTAAGGGTATGAATACAAGGGAATTGAAGTCATCATTGTCAAATACCTGTTAAAATCTTTATGATATTGTGGAAATAACTTTATCTCTCTGGGACTTCATTTCCATCCCTCCTTTACTCCCTATAAAGCAGTTTCAGTAATAATTTTCTGACTGTGCTGTGATTAATACTTAATTAATGCTTGTAAAAGTCCAAAAGATTCTTCAAGGGAAGGCGTTTCAGAAGTGAAAGTATTGTTATTAGTAGAGCAGCATTTTATTTTGCTTGTATGGTACTTTTGATTTGTAGATTTTTAAGTATTTTATTAAAGGCAAAATGTCATTAGTCTCATGCTATAGGTGTCAAAAATGAGATAGAAAGTGATTAACACTTAAATTAATACAAATTAAATTCCACTCAACTAAACTCAAGTTAAACTGATAGAAGAGACGGGAAGTCCCCCTACCACCTTGTTCTCTGTCCCACATATGAGACTTGTCAGGCACCAACAGGCTTTAATTGCCCTGGCATAACTGTGCTGTCCTTCATCAGATCAAGATGCTGGTCAGTAAGATCCTAATTTTATTATCATAGCTTTTTATTTCACTCCCTTTATGAGAACTTACGATATAGATATTCTAACAGAAATTCCATTTAATTTGGCTGGGAGGGAGACTTTGTGGTATTTTAGTCTTTGTTTTGTGTGACATCTGACCGCATCTGATCATACAGACCAAAGTCTGCACTCCAAAACCAGCTTGAGTGCCGAGCATTAGCATGTCTGGCTGTTAGCCCAAAAGCCTGGTTAGGGTGCCTAGACCACCTATTTAATGCAGGAAATTAGTCAGGCACCTAAGGATGGAGACACACAGCCCAAGCAGTGGAAGAGGCTGCCCAGAACAGGACTGGGATGTGTCTTCCTCCATCCCTCACCAAGGCACATCCAGCGCTCTGAAGGAGTGGATCCTTCTTGGGATTCAGAGCTGGGAATCATCCCTTCAGATCAGGGAGCTAGCCCCTTTCTTTTATAAAGAAATTAGGGAATTACACCTTTTGAAACACAGCCAGAGGAGGGTTCACCCAAAATACATACAGGTTTTTGTGATCTTTCCAACAAAGGAGATTCAAACCACCTCTGCCACTTTCTCTTTACAGGGTTGTAAACTGCTCAGGGAAAGAACCTGACTCCACCCTCTACCGCTGCAGATGTGCCCCTGGGCATAAATAATTAGGGGGTCAATAGGCAAGAGACAGAAAGAGGTCAAGGGAGAACAGTAGTGTCTTGATTAGCAGCTAGGGCACCAATAAGGAGGAAAGGATTCTTCGCCTCTAATCCTAAAGCTCTTCACAGATTTTAAAATTGACAGCCGTCATCGCCTAGGAGCTAGGAAATCTTTAAGGAAAGTGAAATATCTAGGTCTGAATCACTTCAGGCTGAAGTGGGATTCGTACCTAATATCATAGCTTCAATTGCTGCATAAAGGGACTTCATCTTATGCCTGTTTCTTTTAAAATTAGACAAAAAAAGCAGCTGCTATCACTGCATTTAAGATGGAGTCTGCTCTTGTAGGCACATCTCGTAGAGCTGAGAGTTGGGGGAACATCTAGTTCATCGATTTTGAATGGTCCTTCCCTGTGAAGAATGAGCTCCTCCTGGGGATGTGCTGGCACCAGGCTGCTAAGAGATGTGCACAGGAACCTGAAAGGCAGAGGGCCAGGGAGAGCTTAAGCATGACCAGCATTAAGAGACAAATGAACGGAGTTTTTTCAGGGTTGCAGTTTCAGAGCCAGACACCAGCATTTCCCCTGAGCCCTATTACTAGCGTTTCTTTCTGGTTTGGGGCTCCTTAGGACTTGGGGTAGCCTAATCAACCAGGGGTTTAGGTCCCTCTTATCATTCTTGTCATCAAATTAGTCCTACCCGCCTTTGCTAAACTGTGTTAACTGCAGGGATTCACARACTGTTTGCAAAGGCAACTCCCTGCCATCATTTTTCTTTACACCAGTGTCCTCAAAGCAGAGGAATACAGAATTAAATAGAGTGCTGCTGACCTCATATCTAGCTCCTTTTTTTTCCCTTTTCCAATTTATTTCCTTTGCTCGCTCTCTTTCTCCTTGTATTTCCTCCTAGCTATCTCTGCTGACTTTCTTTAGAAAGTTACTTTTTGAGTAAGATGGYTATATAAAGTCTTCCTCATGTAGTATGAACAAATGAGAACTCTTTCTTTCCCCTGCTTAAATGTCTCTTTTTAATACATAGAATAGGGTTGTACCAGAGAAAGACTGGTACAGACAGAAAGGGCTGCAAACCTTAAGATGGGAAAAAGACTGCTTAGTAAATTGTATTTCCAAGGTGTAGTAAATAATTTTACATTAACTTGTTACTGTAGTGGTAAAAATTTTATTAATTCATTATGGAATTTTTACTCTATTAAGAGTAGGATAATGTATGACAGTAAAAACCTGTAACTGAACATCAGAATGAACTGCTTTAACTTACACTGCAAATATTTAACTTCTCTTTTTAACAAGCATAAAAGGAAGACAATTAGCTAAGAGATAGCAAGCAACTTGAGTCTTTACAGATGAAGCATGATCTCTGCACTAACTCTTGATCTGCTTTGTACAATATACTGTCAACAGCCTGTGCAGAATATTCTTCATTCCCATATTTTAATCTTGAGAGTTGCTCTCAGAGGCATCGGTGCATATGTTAAACCGGACAGTAAGTAGTAACAAGAAAACATCATCTTAGAACATGTAGGTGTTTGTAACTACTGTAGAATTTTTTTCAGACTATTGTTCCTTCAACCCATTCCTCTTATGTATTTGCTATTTCTTGACTGAAGGATTTATTTTTTTCTTTTCTACAGAAAAAGCTTTTTCAGTGACTTTTTGTTAAGCTTTGTATTTCTCAGCTTCTTATACTAGTAGTTCCAGCTCTCTGCTCTTCCTTTTGTTATGCACACAAAGAGACACTCCAAGAAATTAACCATTGGTTTCTCTCAACTGAGATTTTGTTTTCTTAGAGGAGTGTGCAGTTTCAGAGGTTTAGGGATTGTTATTTTTGCTGGTTTTACAATAAGTACTATCTAAAATATATTATACATAAAATATGCTTTCATTCTTCCTATTTAATGTTTTAGGTTTTGGGGGATTACGTTTTTGTTTCTGTTTCTGTGTGTGCATATGTTTAAACTTCTTATAATCCTATTAGGAATGATTCTGAATTTATTTTGTAAGTATCTTGCTCTTTCTCTCTGTGCATGAGTAAGAAGCCACTTGAATTGGACTCTCAAAAGTCTTATGTTCTTGTTTTCACTGTCCAAACTTGGCTAATCTTTATAGTGACTTACTAATTTGTTTGCTCCAGCAAGACAGAGCACTTCATTTAAGAGTCTTATTTTACAATCACCTTCTATCTTACACCTACCAGCCTCTTTAAAATGTTTAGCACTACCAAGACCAGTCACCTTGAAAACATAGCTGTTGCTGTGCAGTGGGAAAATGATTGGTGATGTTCTTCCATTTTTCCAATTGTCCATGCATTTAGTGCTGATGTCCTCGCACTCACAAGTGTTCTACATTACATCACTATCTTGAATTGCACTTTTCCCAGATGGAAAATAAGCGACCATCATTTTTGGCACCCAGTATCTTATGGTATCTTATGGTATCTTATGAAGGATTTGTATTCTCTATACACAGACTCTAACCTGAGGCTTTGAGTCACTGATGGTCTTTTATGAAAGCTAGAGCAGTGAGGAGTCCTGCTCCAGTCATTTAGACAACAACTAGCAGAACCAGGATAAGCAGAACCATCATGAGTCCTGTTGACCAACGCTTAATTACTTCTTTGTTCAGAATAGTCAGGAAATCCAATTCAGTTGGCTGGATTTCTAAAACAAATGTCCATCCTTCCACCCTGTGAGGGGAAGAGAAAAAACAAAGTTTTATTTGCAAAGAATATGGACATATTTCAAAAAAAAAAAGGCTTATAAATCAACACCTCTCTTCTCCACTTTCCTTCTGACTGTATTAGTAAATGCCATTCTCCCTTTCAGCCACAGGGCAGATTGCAACAGATTTGTGCACTTCAGTTGCTCCCTTTTCTCTCTAGGGCAGTTGTTGTCTTTCTGGCAACTAGTATCCATAGCACTTAAGACTTTGCAAATTAAAGCAAGAACACTGACCTGCAGCCTAAAAAACCAGCTACATCAGTACAGATCCCAAACCCAGAGGTATAATGAGTTTCTTAAGGAAAAGATGCTAGGCAGGCAGAGAAGTGAAATGTTAAGTAGAGATCAGATTATGAGGATTTTATGGTATTTTTTAGAGGCCTCTCAGGCTTTCTTTCTAGGCTACAGAGCTGTCTCAGGAGTTATGTTGCTACTGGCAGAATCCTCCAGATCTATGCAGTTGTATCTGCAAAAAAGCAACATTAAATCCCAATTAAAATTTTCAAGCTTGCCTATGCAGCAAGATTCAGTATTGTAGCTACTGCACACAGCCTCTAATCGTATCTACACAAACAGCTGGTGCTTAGAGCTCCAAATGTCTTGCTTTGCCACAGAAGTAATGTCCCCTATAGTAAGTGTTCACTATTATAAGCAGGCATCCTCTGCTCTTTCCTGATTCTGATTTGTCTGCTTTGCATGGAGAGGTGTTTTTCCATTGTACTAGAGAACTGTATATTAGGAAATCAGCCAGAAGCAATCGTGATTCTGGGATGTGGAGTTTAGCACACATGCATAGCAAAGCCTATGATTCTTCTTCTGCCACTTCATGCTCCATCTCTGTTTGGTTTAGCTCACACCTTTTTCACAGCTACTGTGAGTTAACTAGGGCTTTCTAAGGGCTTAACTTTGTGGGCTGGTGGCCATCACCAACACTTAGCTTGTGCAGGTATGTTATTCATATTTCAACTGGTCAGCTGCAGTTTTACAAGCCAGCCACAAAGCTACTGAAGAGCCCTTTCTGCAGTTCTGGCAGAATCAGAGAGAACAGCAGTCTGCTGTCCTCAAACCACATGGAAAAAGGGAGAAAAAGATCACTTGCTTCTGGAGCAGCTTTTCTTTGATCAGCTTCATTTTGTGCAGAGTCTTCTCAGGGCTTTTGAAAGAAGTGTGGACTGGCTTGTGCTGCATAGCTAGGATGAGCTTTATCTTCAGGAAGATAAAAAGCACTTTCCTGGCAAGACAGATAAAGTTTACTACCAAGCTACGGTGAAGAACTCCCTTTTCTGTAGCTAGTACAGTATGGAAAGCCACCACCCTTTTCACAGAATGCTACCGGTCATAAACTAGCTGTGTTGTGGACAAGCCAGCGTGGAAGTTAAGGTAAAAAAGGTCCTGTCTCTGCATGTTACCAAGGCTGACAATGATGCTGAGGTTTCCGATAGCTTTGCATGCATGTATTTTCCAGTTGTGCCAGGGAGGGAATGGAGGGTACTCATGTTCCGTCTGAGACAAACCTAAAAGATCATAATTAGAAAGCGACACAGCTGCAGTGTGAAGTGGAGTGTCTTGACACTCATGCCAGATTGTTTGGAAAACTTCATTGATGATAAGATTTTTGGATAATTCCACTTCTCTTTTTTTTTTTTTTTTTTTCTTTTTCATATGTGGCAGTGGGAGTGGAGATAGAGTCACTCCAGTATGGACAGCAGTGCTGTAGCCATTTCCCTCTGTTATTCTGAGATACCCTGTGTCCCTGGCTACTGCCTTTTGCTGTACAGTTGGATCGCAGAAAGGAACCACTGAGCTGTTGCCTAAGCAGCTGGAGAGTGACAGTGTGTGACTGCCATGGGGAGAAGGAGAGAAGGAGAGGATAGATGACAGTCACAGGGGAAGGCTGGGGGCTGCTGAGCCATAGCAGCACTCTGTGTGTTGCACAGCAACTGGGAGAAGGGAGCTGAGAATAGGGTTTTCCTCAGCAAGGCCTGAGGGGACAAGATTCAGCAGTTCTCAGAAAAGCAGCAGTACCCCAGCGAGCAATTGGCAGGAAGCTTTACGGTTTGCCTTTGAAAATAGGGACTTTGTTGTTGTTGTTGTCCATGCAGTTTTTCAGTTTCCTTCACATTTTCACTGTGTACAGTATGGCTGTTTCATAGTTTGCAAGACAAGTTTCGAGATGGGGGATTTTTTTACTCATTTATTCAGCAATTATTTGCAGTTTTAGACTGCCAGCTTGTGTTTTTATTAGGTGCATTTTACAAGAATCTGCGTTTAATATTATCACTGAGCACAAGGCTGGAAGGAATCAAGTGAGGTCATCTAGCCCAGCCCCAGGACCTGGGGGCAGAATCTGATCTCTCATTGCTTAGTGGTGCTTGTCTAACCTGTTCTTAACAGTCTCCGGTGATAGGTTCAGCACCATCCCTAAGCAATCTAGCTTAATAGCTACCTGTCCTCGGGGTACTCTTAGATCATTTTTCTAAAACTGTTCAAAATACAAATTACCACTGTTGAATAAAACGATTCTATACTGTTCTCAAAGTGCAAATACACAAAACTGGAATCTGAGGAATTGAACAAATAACCCGAAAACAAAGGAGGTGGAGAGGGGAAGAAAAAGAATGTTGCAAACAATAGAATAAAAATATGCAGTCTGAGATTAGCAGCTCATTCAGCTTTCAGCCTTTAACTGTATGCAGCTCTGTTGAGCCTTTTCATACTGGGCTGCTTTCAGAAATCTGTGGGACAGGCATGGCAAGGCGTGGAAGCAAGCCCATGTTTGGATAGTGAGGAGAAAAAAATCCACCATTCCAGTTGCGACAGAGGAGGCATAACTGGGAGTGGTGAGAGTTAATTCCAATAAAAAGAAGCATTCTTCAGTCTCAGAGAGCTAAAGCAAAAGCAGTTTGGGGCATGTCCACACAGCAGTGACTTGGAGATAAAAGTCACACTCGGGCTACCCAGGGGCAATCAGTTTTCTTTTAATACTGCAGGTGAAAAAGCTGCAGCTAATTGGAAGTGCGGTCTAAGAAAACAGCTCTTAGCATAAATGCAGATATGCCATGGCCGAGGCTGGTGAAACATGCCAGAGGGCAAGGAGGGCAATTTCAAATGAGCCTTCTTTCTAACACTAACAATTGTTTGCTTGTGATTCCTATCAGTTCCCACTGCATTCGACTGTCCTTTTAATAGTCCCAGAGTATCTACCTAGCTAGCTGTCTGCTTCTAAATGGGCCTAACTCTGTCACCTCTGTTTGCCTCTGTGTCCTTCTGCTCCTCAATCTTAATAAGGCCTCTGTGCCAGAAATGCCCAGTCTGATCCCAGGAGTGATGCTCAGAGACTACCTTGAGGCTGTTAAGTATTTCTTCTTCAGTTATCCTGAGACCAAATGATGATGAAGATAAGAGGTAGCCCTGAACATTTAAGAATTCTAAGATCAGAAAAGTAACAACTGATTTCTTTTATTCATTATTTAGTGTCCATGATTTCAAAAATCTTTGCTCCAGCTTAATTTTAAAATACTGTCCTTTTACTTTGGAAAATCTCAGTACTAGACTAGCAATGAAAGTTATACCTCTGCAAGTAGTGACATATTTGGGGCTACTGGCAAAACCTTGATGATATACCAGAGAAACTGGTGTAAAACTATACCAGGGAAACAAGCATTGATATTATTGACCAAAAAGATTACATTTTCTCTCTCCTGTGGTGTTGCATAACCAGAAAAAAAAATGTTTATCCCTTCTGGAATGATTGAGAAGTCACTGTTGTAATGAAACCATGATAAAACAGCTTCCATAAAGTTCCATTTTATTTCTTAGTGCATATGACGCATTCACAAAATAGATATACTTTTGCAAGCCTTGCCTGGTGTACTTGGGGTTAACGTTGCTGGTACCCTGTTACTATCTCCCTGTTTGTGTTGCTACTAAATGGAGTTTCTTGCTGATGGAATGCCAAGTTTTGCACTTAAAAAGGAGCCTTGCAAAGTTTCGTATGGAGAAAAATAGTGTTATATGATGAAATACTATGCTTTCAACTTGGAAAAAAAGCACTAGAAAATACTATGTTGCTATGCCACAACACTCTCAAATCTACTTTATAACAAAACTATCAAAAGTACCGAATTCTTCCAGTTGGCAAAAGTCTCAGTAAACACATTTCTTTGACAAAGTTTTCTTTTCAGAGCCTGGCATGCCAAACATTGATGGGGGAGGGGATCCACAAAAAGCAAATTTGTGATTCTGTGGTAGAAAGAAAGCCATGAAAGAGGAAGGGTGAGCTAAGGTACTTGGCTGAATGTCTTGTAACAAATGTCTCCTTAGCATCACCTTTATAGTGAGAATTACAGCAGGAGATCGATGGTTACCTTGGGCACAAAAGAGAAGAAGGAAATAAATAAATACGGAAAAGTCTCCACATTCTGGAGAATATTGTGAAAAAAATATTCCATGAATTCTAGTGGACAAACAAAAAAATGCAACCTATGTTTCCTAGCAGTGTAGACAAGCTACTTCTCAAGAAAATAGTATTTGTCAACAGGTGTTTACCACATGCCTTCACTGTACTGCTGCCTGACTGTGTACAGGACTCAGTCCCAAAAGCCATGAAAGCAGAGTTTGCTTGTCCATTCCATAGGTTCCTTAATCTGCTTTATGAAGCAGAGAAGTTATTACATCTGAGGTTAGCAGTTCATCCTGAAAAATTACTGCTATTTCCAGTGCACATCTTAATAGTTATTACTGGAGTTAACACAAAATGGAATAGAAAATTAGAATTCCATGACAAAATCCTGTCCAGCTCCTCGGGGTATAGGTAAGTGATATTTTTAGGACTCTGTCCAGGTCTTCTGCTTCCTTGCAAGCCTCTCATTCCAGGTTTTAATGGGTCTTGCTTTTACAACCTTTTTCCACCATCCCATTAGCAGTAGCTTCAAAGTGAAGCATGCCAGTGATACCTTTACATCTAATGGATGTATGAGTCTGTGTAACAAGAGGTTAGTTCTCTGAATCCAAAGGATGGAAAACTAAAAAGGACTATCCTGACTATAGGCCAGTGTTTTGGTGAAAGGCAAAATCTAAGAACCATGATCCCAGATCAGGAGGGGGCACATGAGTTCACAGGGCAGGAAAGCAATGCGAGAAAACAGATCTGGACGGGATAAAATAGGTAAACTCACTTGTTTAGTGTTGTGAGATGTTAATATTGGTATTCTGGGTAGCATAAAGAGCAAGTGTTTGTCCTCACATTGGCGCTACAAAAGCTTCCGACACAAATGCAACACCATGGACACAGTAGAATTTCAAGCAGAGAACAGAATACATAATATCTGGTCATTTCCAATGTAGCAAGAATTGTCATGTGATAATGGAAGTTTTTTTATTAGTTAGCAGAAGAGCTTAGTGTAAAATAATCCCTATCAGAGAGGCATGTGTCAAAGGGCTTTTGACTGGAGGGCGACTAAGTTACAAGGCACAATGTTAAGGTCCTTCTCTGATTTCTCATCCATTTCAATCCCTAGAAAATGAACAGTCTCTGTGAATAGACACCTTTCCCAATCTATTGTTCAAACTCAGCTCATGCTACCTGTTCAGTGAAAAGCTATACCTATTCTGCGTGTTAGTTTCAATAGCACAGAAACGAAGAACAGAGTTACATGAAGATCGGCTCAGCCTTTTGTTTTTTCCTTGAGCTTCATCTCCTAGACCTGCTCAACCTAAATCCCTTCTTCCTCAGAGACCCCGTTCTGACTTTCACTATAGTAAGGCAGGCAAGCAGCCTTCTGCTCCCATGGGTCATAATCTCCCCTCTAGACATATTTTCCAGCAAAAATCAACATAGGCTAAAAAAAGCCAATGTGATGTTGCTGTAAAACCACATATTTCTTTCAGAGGGGTTTAAACTGATGAGGATAAGTGGAAAAGGCATGGACACAACAGTTCCTCCCCTTTACTCCCTTCAGGATCATTTTGCTGAAAGCAGAGAGGACCTGCTAAACTATGTCCTAAAGAAAGGGGCCGAGAGTCAGACTCAACATATCACTATATTTTAGGTAACTGTGTTGGGTGTTCATGTCCAGGTGTTGGCAGCAGGGTCTGCAGGGTGGCCTCTGTGAGGAGAGGCCGGGGCTGCYCTGTGCCCGACACAGCTGGTTCCACCGCAGGGCACGGCTCAGCCCAGCAGCCAAGATGGTGGCGCCTCTGGGAAAACCTATTTAAGAAAGGGTGAGAAACAACCCTACAAGTTGTTACAAATCTGCAGCGTGTTATCCCTTACACAGACACAAGGACAGAATCAAAGGGTAATTTTGTCTGTCTTGTATGTCTCTTAAACTCTTGGCCTAGGTTCTAAGCAAAAAGACTTCTCAAGATATATACCGTTTTATATCAAGTATGAGATGTATTAAAATTCTGCTTTTAATTTATGTCAATTAGCTTTTGATGTGAAGAAGAGAAATATTGTCACTTTGTCATGAGTAGCATGCAAGAACCCATACCCTCTCCACTCAAAGGAAATTTCTAAGGTTACAGCTCAGTGATATTAAAGTTCTATCCATTTTGATGTCTGATGTCTGATTGCTTTAACAAGACATATATATGTAATTTAATAGCTGATGTTATTTTCTCTCTTTCTCTTCCTCTCTTTTTTCTCAGAACAAATTATGACATCGACATCTAAAGGAATTTTCCGACCATTTTTTATTATCTTCATTGTCCTTGGTTGTTTCATGGCATTTATACTAATTTATATCAAACCAACAAATAGCTGGATCTCTGGTCCTATAGAATCAGCCAGTTCAGTTTTGAAAATGAAGAGCTTCTTTTCTTCCAAAACTGATAATCTTAATGAAACTACTATTTTGATCTGGGTTTGGCCATTCGGTCAGACATTCGATCTAACATCCTGCCAAACAATGTTCAATATCCATGGGTGCCATCTGACTATTGACCGCTCACTATATAACAGATCCCATGCTGTTCTCATTCATCACAGGGACATTAGCTGGGATCTGACTAATTTACCTCAGCAAGCCAGGCCACCATTCCAGAAGTGGATTTGGATGAACTTGGAGTCTCCAACTCATACTCCACAAAAGAGTGGCATTGAACACCTCTTTAACCTGACCCTGACTTATCGGCGTGATTCAGATATTCAGGTGCCTTATGGCTTCATGATGGTCGGTACAAGTTCCTTTACATTTGAAGTGCCAAGTAAGGAAAACTTGGTCTGTTGGGTTGTAAGTAACTGGAACCCTGAGCACGCTCGAGTCAAGTATTACAATGAGCTTAGCAAATACGTTGAAATCCATACCTATGGACAAGCCTTTGGAGACTACGTCAATGATAAAAACTTGATTCCAACTATCTCCACTTGCAAATTCTACCTTTCCTTTGAAAATTCAATCCACAAGGATTACATTACTGAGAAACTTTACAATGCCCTTTTGGCCGGATCAGTACCAGTTGTACTGGGCCCTTCCAGAGAAAACTATGAGAATTACATTCCAGGAGACTCTTTCATACACGTGGAAGATTTTCTCTCTCCCAGAGAGCTGGCAGAATATCTTCTGATGCTTGACAAAAATAACAAGATGTACCTTAATTATTTCAACTGGAAGAAGGATTTCTCAGTGCATCTTCCTAGGTTCTGGGAATCACATGCATGTCTTGCTTGTGATCATGTAAAAAGACACCAGGAATACAAGTCCATTGGAAATTTAGAAAAATGGTTTTGGAATTAATTTGTGTGTGTGTGTGTGTGCACTGTTTTGAAGAAGCCAGAAGAAACTTCAGTCCAAGTGGAGAGGAAAGGAAAAGAGAAAAAAAAGAAGGAAAGGAGAACCCTATGTCGTGGTTTATCAGTTATCTTCTCTTAGCTATCCTATTTATATTTTGTAAGAGATTTTAAAAGATCAGCAGCAGCAGCCATCAATACTCAGTTTTAAATTATAATGTACATACTAATTATGTGCACTGAAGAATATTTGATTGCTTACTATAATTTTTAAACAAGATTTTCCACATTTTCTGTGAAATATGTCCTGCTCAGACTTAAAATAGTCATTTTTAGCACTTCTTTTTTATTTTTAACATTACATTTGCTGTTTCACCTATTTGGAAAATGAGGACACAACTTTTAAATGCCAGAGAGAACTTTAAGAACATAATCTGCTGTTCCAGTCTGAAATGTGTGTAATATTTCAAAAGACAGTAAAGTTTTTTATGGTTCATCTTACATTTTAAGAACACAGTAAAGTTCAATACCTACCATTATTCCAGTGTGATCAACTGCACTCCTTTTTAAGGGTGAAGAACCTAGAAATATAGTTTTTAAAAGGTATTACAATAGTAGACAGTCTTTGTTTTTAAAAATAAGATGTTTCCTAACAAATGGCTCCATTAGGTTACTTTAGGAATATGTCTGTTCTTAGTCTCCGAAGAATAAAGAAGTCAGATATAGAGAAGATGAACAACCTTAGTAACCAAAGCACAGATTCATCCAATTTTTGAGTGTATTTAAATGCAGCATGTCCTTAAGTCTCATCATGTCTCTAGTATTGTTTACCTGAACCAGGGTTGCAAGTGGTGTTATACTAATACAGAGATAAACAGATTTTAACTTAGGCGTTTGATTAAATCAGCCTCATGCACTGAATTCATCTGGTAATAATGGATTTTTAGAAATAACTTGAGAAATTTTAGCAATTTCTCTCATATAATTTCTTGAATAATTGTGAATTTGTCCCCAATTCTGTAAAGATCTGTTGAACTTCAATTGTAGCCAGACAACCTGCTGTTATGACTCACGAATGTGGAAAAAAAAATGACCAAACAGTTTATTTTCTGAAAGAAATACGCTGAAATTCAGTAAATAAGTTATCAGGCTGACATATTCAACCATTCAACTCATTAAGCTAATGAATTTTGTTTTTTGAAAATATTTTATGTGGCAGGTATAAACAAATGAACTCTTAAGAACAGCAGTTGCTATCAAAATTTGAATATATAAAAAGGTTCTTAAGTATTAAATTTGCTCTGACAGCAAATATGAAAATCTGATGATTCTCATGATTGTTCAGAATGTCTACTTTAACATGTGTCATTTGATTTTCTTACTTTTTTCTTTCAGCTAAGACTTAAATATCTGATTGCTATATATATTCATATGTACAGGGTTGGTTTAATAACATAAATGTATGGATATATTTTGGTATAAAGTGAAAGCCAATCAATCAGCTTGGTTTTTCAGGTCAAAATGTTACAAATCACACGTTCTACTGAAAAAAAAAAGTTTAACTGGATAAACTTCAGCTTCTGTGATGTATAAGACCCTAATCAAGCAAAATAGTTGATCAAGTGCTTGCGATTAAACTTGCAGACAACAACGTTGCTGAAGTAAGGAAATAAGGGATAAACAATGATAAACATTTAGCAAAATATAAGGTGATTTGTCAGATTTTTTTTTTTACCCCAGGCCGGAATAGAAACACAGAAGGCTGTAAGAGTAATGTAGTTAAATTTCTAAAACAGGAAACTCCATGGAAAGACTATCGAAACACTTGTGCTCTCCCTATGGCTTCAAAACCTGTATTCTGATCCAGATATTTATTTATACTACTTATTGCTGTCTTTAAAAGCTAGTTTGCAATATACTGTGAACCTCCTAAACTCACCAGCATTCCAGTATGAAACAAGATGAGCTTACTTTGCAAATTAATGCAATATAATGAAACCTAGTCTTCTAAAAACAAAGTGCTAACATGGATGTAATGTGAGTAGGTTTTCTATCATTTTGAAGGCAAGTGGCTATTGCCCACAGTCTTTCCTATAGGACATCATACCCTTTGTTTTCAGGAGGGCTGTGAAATTCTCAGTCACTGAATATGCCACTGCTTTGGCTGGATAATCTGATTCCCTTGATGCTGGAATTTGGAAGTTCTTTCCATTGATCTCAGTGAAACTACATTCACCCCTTGGTGAACATGTACAGTCCCTTATTTCATTCCTCATTTCAGACAGTGGGAGTTGTGCTGTGTATTACAAGGCCTTATGTCAAATCAGACTGGTTTCTTGGCATTAAGATTCAGCCAATAAATTATTATATTAATTACAAGTAAGCACAATAATAAGATACATGACTTGTTACTACAAATATCAATTGGTGTATACACAAGAAAGTTTTTAAATATATGCTAAATTTTAAGCCTTTAAGTAATGTCATTACCTCTATGAGCACTGGATCCAGTCAACATGGCTAATCTTGTGCTGAATTTTAAGAAATGTGAAAGTCTTTTGATGGAACTGGAAAGAAAGTTGTTCTCTTCACAGAAACTCCACACAAGGCTTGTATACTGTGCACTGAGGACGCATTGCTAAAATTGTTTCAAAGGTTAATAAAACAGGAGAGAAATCTAATCCAGATAGAAATGACCAAGAATCATGACCAAATCCTAAACAAGAGACATGACCCTAATGCCTCACTGACATTCTTGAAGAGTGTGGGCTGGAACATGTAAGAAAGCCAGCCGTTTTGTGAAGATTTTAAGGTGATCTACAGGTATCAAGACTTAAGCAGTTCTGGATATAAAGAGCTTTGTGGACAGAAGATGAAGCATCTTCAGGCATGTCCAGCCTAGGTGGTAAATGATGTGAAGCAATGGATGTAAAACATCTGGACTCCATGCATGCATAAAGGCAGTCTACCTAGACCTACACACCTAACTCACAGATTTATTCCAGTCTATATATATAACATTAAGCACTGTGATACCTGTGCTCCTTCAGTGAGCTACCCTACATGAACAGCTAGCATAAGTAGACTCAAATAGTAAATCACTGTGAAGGAGAATGGGCAAAACGAATTAATTATGGAAGGGTAAATTACATGGATTTATTTAAAATAGGGAACAAGGTATTATTTATGCCTTGGTACCACTGGCAAAAGAAGATAGTTGTACAAGAAAAGAGAAATGAAAGATGAGAAATCACACCAATTCTTACTATTTTCTCAATTATTTTTTTTCAGGTTTTCAGTTTATTTTATTTGCCAGCCCACAATAATCTCGCATATGCACTTGTCACAAGTTAACTCATCAGTAACTGAAGACAGAGAGTAATCATCATTCTTTCTTTTACAATGGCTTCTTTTGGATGTTTTTAAGCTCTCTGTCATGCACTGAGCTATCAACATTACTGCCTTTCTCAGTGTGGAAAATAAGACCCAAAACAGATAAAATACTAACTGCAGATGCATTGCTACCCCACGAAATGTGAACAGACATCAGACAAAACTGGCAGCAGATCCTTCTAAAGCAGAGTTTTCCTTTCAGTTCACAGATGCTCAGTGACCACAGCAGCTCTTGCTTAATATGAGACCTCCATTCCTTAGTGAATCCTGGTTGCCGGTTTTTTTGAATACCTCTTGCAATCGAAATGTCTGTAGTCACAATGAACAAGCAGCCTGAGCGAGGCCCGCAGAATGTGCGAGACACATCCAGCAACATATTTGTCTTTTAAGAAACAGATCAAATAAAATGAAAGTTGGACTGAGAGAGCATGAATGTGGGGATTTGTAGAGTTCATGCAAGCTGAGCAAGATATGGGAAACTAGCACTACTGAGCACAGTAAACAGCTACTTACTGTTTCTCAAACTGGGCTTTTAAAAAAAACATAACACGTAATTTCCTCCCATCTCTAATCAAGCAAGCTTCAGTTAAATAACCAATAACTGTTGCTGATTATTCAAGAATGGTCTTGTATTATCTCTTCTGTTAGACAAAAAATAACATTTGAAGGAAGAGTGAAGTCTGTCAGTAAGCTAATCATATTTCTTATCTGACTTCAAGAATCTTTATTCTTATTTTCTATTCTGTTTTGATTTTGAAGTAAATCTTCATGTTCTCATGCAACAATACTTTCCGGACTTGATTCAAGAAAGACCTTAAACACATGCATATGACCATGAGAGTCAAGCACGTGCTAAGAGCATCTTAAATATTTTAATGCATTGGGGCTTCAGACAGTATGTTTTTATTGCCTTTGGGAATTGTGCCAGAGAGCACAGTCTATAGTCAACAGAGGCCAATTTATGTGGCTTCTCCTGCATCATGTGTGTCCATCCTGCTAGTAGACTCGCTACTTCACACTGAAACCTGTTTGGACTAATACTGGCTTAGTGTCTATCCAATATACCTTCTGTCCTACTCTTCTGCTTCAGCCGCTATATCATGCCATCCACTCAGCACGGCACTCCGCCTTACAGCCTGCCTGCGCTGTGCGGGGTGAGTGGACTTGCATGTGGTGTAAGGAGGTGAGAGGAGCCCAGGCTCGCTGAGATAGCATTTCGAGGACTGTCCTAGGAAGAAAGCATAAAACTTGATCATGTGTGCATCCTTTTAATTTGGACTGAGTGTGCCCTAGGGAGGGTCAGTCTCAGCCATACCTGATGTTCCTTTTGGAGGAAAATATTTGGTTCAGTCTAGGTGAGACTCTGTGAGTGATCAACTGTGTGTGCAAAGTGGGATCAAGAGGTGTGTGCGCAGGCTGACAAGGAGGGTTCTGAGCTATGTAAGCCTAATGGTGAAAATTAATCAAATACTCAAGTGTTTCCTTGATCAAAACTAGTACATTACTGAGAAGACAGTCCAGGGGAAGTATTTGTTTATCTACCAGTTGGTGGTCTTTTTCATTCATATTGGCTGACAGTTCTGTTTTGTTTGTTTGTTTTTAATATAAGTGATTTTTACATGTTAGAAATCAATCAATATGATTCATACAAGATAGTTATTTCAGCTTCATCTTTCGCTCCTTGCTCAGGCAAATCTTCCACCAGAGTCAGCAGGTGATTTGGGAGATTTCCATGCCAGTAATAAAGGATTGAGCCAAGGGTGGAACGGCTCAGGTAAAAAAACAACCTTCTTATTCATGGATGTTTCCCTTCTAATGTTTGAATAATGAGTTCTAGTGCTATAGCCAATTCTACCTTCAGAGAATCAGTGTAAAATTCATACTGGTTAGGTATGTTCATAAAAGGTACATAAATGCCAAGAAATTGATTAAATAAACCATGCAGTAGTAATTTTAATTCATGGCACAAATGCCACACAGTGATACAGATGATAAAACCTTAAACTCATGAGAAATAATTAGGCCTAGAGACATCAACCTGCAGTTTTCATATTGGAAAAAGTCACTTCATTACTCTATTGGAAAGGTAATTAATTGGGAATCTTTTATGTCGCCATATTCTGTACACAATTAACTGAAACCAACACTCTCTGTGCTGTGAATAGTTCAGATTTGCTCATGTGGCAGAGAGCCTTTCACCTCCAGGTTAATAACCTGAATTATGAGTAGGTTGGTAGAGACCGCTCTTTGGCAACCTCTAGTAGATGACTCGGTGATCTCAGTCAGGTTTCTAATTCCTGCTTTCAGCCAAGGAGGCAAAGAACTGACCTGAGACTCATCTGACATCTTCTGTGCATTTCTCGGCACGCTCACAGGGTGGCTTAGGACACTCTCACTCCTGCAGCCTGTACCGTGCCTGTTTATGATTACGCAAAAGACTTCGCTGTTCCAAGTAATAAGAGTATTGGCATTTTTTTGAGGTATGGTGCCAGTCTGTACAAATAAAGTATTCATACATGGGGGAACTCTTCATTAACATTCCAAAGTAAATAATTAGTAGGAAAATCATTTAATCATTGTAAATTGGCAGCAAAAGCAATTGGTTGTTATTCTTTATATGAATTAGTCCAGTGGAAAACAGGTTTTGATGAAACTTTATCCCCCTGGCTTGACACAGCCTGTTTGGAGGGTTACAGGGACATGCATGATAGCAAAATTTGAAAGATATATGGTAAACCAACACTTATATATATATAAAGCTGGGATAAATTTCCTATAGAGCCTTGAGGCTGTGACTAACCACTTTAGCAGTCACCAGATGAAAAATGTTCCCATCAATCCTTTTCTTTATAACATGATAGGAAAAGCCAGTCTGATATATGCTGTTTGGCAAATAAATTAACCACAAAATCTACATTTTCCTTTGCTGTTTTGTTTTGTTACACACATGTTACAAGAGATGAGATTAAAAAGTTTGGAAAGTTAACTCGGTGCAATGTTTTAATGATTCAATGGATATACTGAAGAGAAGAAAGTAAGAAGCTTTTCCGTCTATACAAAATCCTAGTGTGCCAAACTGTTTCCAATGAATGAACAAAACGGTTAAGTATACTGACTTTTTATTAGGATTTGCAAAATCTTCTATTAACGCACTGCAATTTTGCACTATTTTTTAAGAAAAGAAAAAAGGGAAAAGAAAAAAGGAACTGAAAAAGAAAAAAAATCTAAAAATAGATGCCAAATGTATAGATTGTAAAATACTATTTTTCTTATATAAGGTGTCATCACATTGTGAATCTAACTGTGTTATTGTAAACTGTGAAAAATGTGATGTACTGTTGTGACACAGCCTATAAAGGGCCATTTCTAACACACAGATTAGTCACCTGGACTTGTTTATATGAAACATATTCATAAATCTGAGATCACTTTTATACTTATTTTTTGTAGACTATTTTTCCACATTTACAACACAACTGTTATTTTATATCAAACATTAATTTTGCTTTAAAATATTATTTGAATAGGTGGGTGGATGTCTTAAATGTGCCAGAGATTCAAAACTGTAATAAAGATAATTCAGAAATTATTCTTTGCCAAACTGTAGTGCTACTGAAATCAAAGATGTTTTCTTGAACAAGCAGGCATGCTGTCAATAAACAATAGTTTCTATTCCATGATAATGATGATAAAGTTACATTTGCTAAGATAAATGCCTGGTTGTTATGAACTGTATTTCCCTTCCTTCTTTCTGTACCCTTGGGAAACGAAACTGGGTGCCATAGCTGAATGTCATAGATATTCAGCCACTCACATAATGTGCCATGGACTTGACCTCTGAAATATATTAATGAGAAGTAGGAGAAAAACACTTAAGCTGCTTGTCCTGATTCAAACCCACTTTCTGTGGTGGGTCGCATGAAAATGGGATGGTTGATGCACGCAGGACTGGTACGATCTCAGTAAAGATACTACGTTCTGTATGTAGAAACATGGGACCACATTTACTCTCTTAGTGCAAGATCAGGACCAAAGTCCCTGTCTCATGTATTTGAGCTTACACACATAGCATTGAGCGGGATCTGATATGAACCCTTGCTTCATGTTGTCAGCTAATGATATTCCTTGTACTAACAACTTAATCTTTTATGTGTTTTATATGGTATATATATAAAATGCATAAATTCATGTGTAAGAAATAGTAACCATGGAAAATTGAATTTTAATAAAAATAATTAAAACCATTCTTACCTGCAGGCACATTTTAAGATGCTGTGTTAAAAGGAGAACTTGTAAAAAGCTGTATTTTTTATTTATTAGTGATTGTATATTTTGCCCCATGATCTAGACATTTTATGACAGGGATTCTACCAAACTGTTTCTTTGTTCCCTTTGAACAATATCTTCACCCTGAGATGCATCTGAAAAATGTAGAGGTTCGATCACTGATGGTTTTCAGTATTTTTTTAATTTGATGTTCTTGTTAAACTTCCTTCTGATTACCTGTAGCTATGTTCAGAGTTTTCAACACAATTTGACTGCAGTCAGAAGATACCTACTGTATGAAACTACAGGTAACTGTAACCATTTCAAGGACTTTTATCATTTATGTGAAATTAATATTTCAGAACTCTGATTCCAAGATGGTTAACAAGTAGCTCACTGACTCTTATTTATTGAGCACTGGAATTCTCCCCAAAGGATAAATACTGAATTATGTAAATAATAGTGCTCTATATAAGCCTAACAAATTATTGTAATTGGTATATTTAAAATAAAAAGAGAACATGCTAAGTGTACTATAGTCTTTGATCATTATTTCATAGGTCTAATATCATTCTTTTTCTTCTTACAGTGGTTTTCATCAAGAGCCAGATCTAGAGATTGTTGCTAGTCATTCCCATGACTTCTGGCTGAGATCTCACAAACAGAATTTTAGTTCTTTTTAAGCTGTTACACATGAAATTCTTGTAAGTGTTCAGGGCCAGACTGAATTCATATGGACTGTCACATGAATTTGCTGTGTACAGCAAGCAACACAGCTGAATCAGTATGGTACTACAGTTGAGGTTACTTTGCCTTGCTTTTAGCAACATAGTTATGCAGCACTCTGAGCAATCATTTGATTTTTCTGAATTTACAAGATATTTGTTACTGGAAAATGGGCTTTATTAGGTCTATGCAGTCTTATAAAAAAGTTATCTTTAAAAGTTCTCAGAGGAGTAGAGTAGCAATTTACATGCTCATATTTCATTGCTTTACTGTACAAATAACCTACATTTGCAGAGCTTAACTGTATCTAAAATAGCAAATGGTTAACACAATTATGTCAGTTTTATTTTTAAATATATATGCAAAAAATAGAAAAAGTTGCCACTGAAATAAATGTAATAAATAATGCAGTATTCCCAGTAGAACAGAGCATTTGGTCCCAGTGATCGCAAAGTTTATCTAAGACAGAATATTATGTCTAGCTACTATGCATCTTGAAGAATGGGCGGGGGTCCTCAAAAATCCTTTTCCGTTCTATCAGATAGGCAAATTTGCTTTCCTCCTGAGCTAATAAAACTTTGCTAATTTCGATACATTCTTTAAAAGTTTATTTAATTTACACCATTTACTCAAATCAAACTTATCATCATCTTGAACTCGACAATCATAGAATCATAGAATCATAGAATGGTTTGGGTTGGAAGGGACCTTAAAGATCATCTAGTTCCAACCCCCCTGCCATGGGCAGGGACATCTTCCACTAGACCAGGTTGCTCAAAGCCCCATCCAACCTGGCCTTGATAAGTACAGAAACAGATTGATTTTTTAATAGTATATGGGAAACAAGTCTCTGCCACGTTTCATTCATTCCCCCCCTCTCATTTCTCCTTCTTGCATTCAAATACCACATCAAAAAGTCAGTCTAGGACTGAGCATACAACCTTCTGTCTTTAAAACAGAACTTTTTTTCTGAAATGATCCATTTCTTCTTCCTCTCACTGATAAACTCTCCCTGGATACGCCCACCTACTGGACACAAAGCCTTGTGTGTTTGGAAAGCCAGGTCTCTGCCCCTGAATGTCAGAAGCAGCCGACCTAATGATCTGCTGCTGAAAGTACAGCACTGAAGTGAAACCTGAAAAAAAACAGTCATGCATAGAAGGTGTGTGGGTTTCTAACACCATCAGCAATAGGGGGTTATTACAGATGCTGAAACCACATCTGTGGGTGATAAGGCTTCTGGGGGCACAACTTCCTCATGCAGTGAAACAAGCAATAAGCCCCACATAAGATTTACACAGGCTGGTCCTTCAGCACAAAACAGTTCATTGAATGTGCAGCCAGTGTGAGCCTGAGAGCAGGCTAGCACCTCTCAGCAAGGCTAATACAGAAGGTAAGACAGACAAACAGTTATGCTACTTCTGGGTCCATTAACTGGTTGCATCCTGGCTCACCACACCACAAAATACCCCATGTCAATTCTCACACTGACTAAATATATTATCTCAACATATATTTTAATTGCAATAAAGTCTTTGGATAGGATAACAAGCCTTTAAGCAAAAGACCTGGCTGTAGCTTAAGATATCTCAGAGCATGCAGGTGTATAGAGGTGCAGTGAATTTCTAAGTTCCCACTACCTGTGAAGGAGTCACAAGTTTAAAAAAGTAAATGGAGTCTGAGAGCAACTCAGCTCACCTACTCGGGATGTCTTCATCTTTAATCCTGCCTAAGATCACATTAAAAAATAACATATTAACTAGCAGTTAAATGACAATTGTTGTTACAATTAATTTTGATGCACAACGAATCAGAAAAAATGAAAGAAAACAAAGCTGCTTGTGTTGAAAGGTGAAAAATTATCAGGTTTCATTTTTTCAGTCAAAATTAGTTGTTTGTGATGTTCTAATTGATACTTTTATGAAAGATCAAAATCACTCTCAAAATTTTTGACTTTAATCAAAAACTTAAGATTTCAGTAATAGCTAAAATAATATTAAGATTAATTTGGGAAATCGCAAACTGATTTTGACACTTTTTATGAGACGTTTCTTTCTCCCAAAGGAGGCCATTTTTTTAATGACAGGATTCGTGAATGAGGAAAATGTCATCAACTGCATTTTCATTCTTCTCTTGGCTTCTGTCATCTGAATTCTGTCATGTGTGAAGAACACATACTCAGTGGAATCAAAATGGAAGAGCTGTTGCAAAAGATTTCAAAATAATTTCTATATAGTCACAGACTTGCTGCTAGACCACAATCATGTTATTCCTGCAATAGGAGCAATCATCTAATAACTGATTGCCATCTTTGAGACACATACTCTCAAGTTACAAGTTCACTTTGGTTTTTAAGCTGCTCAGTCTTGTTATTAGCACCGTTACAGTTTCCGGCATTTGTTGACACTGTCTCCACCTTACGTCCACTTGGTTTCCTCAGCCATATCATGCCCTCTCCTTCTACACCGACTCTACATTTTTACATTCTCTGTCATCATTTTGACATAAGAAAAAAAAAGTTATTTCCAGCTAGAATGATTCAAGCCTCTGTAACCTTGAACTAGTGAGCCCTACATCCTTACGCCACTGCCCCTTCATTGTCACTAAAATAGATTTAATTCACTGATCAGTGCACTGAAATGAAATGTAACAAGGTACACAGGCAATCAGGTGCTTTTTAATTAGTTCTGCTTGTCAACCAAATAAATATATTGTAATGCAATCAACCGGATGCGTCAATTACACCCGGAGTAGCAGTTTTACCCTTGAAACCTTTTATTCTAATATAACTCCAAGCTGTCATGTGGTTATGCCATACTAGACCCAGTCTTGAGCTCAAAGACAGCAAGCAATACTGAGGGGACAGACCAATAGCACAGGATAACCATTTAGTCAGTTGTTATCCAAGATTCCTTGATTAATAGGAAAAAAAACACCAGATACAGCTAGACATACCATACAATTTACTACAGTGATATCTGCCTGCAAAGGGTCTGCTCATGTCCAGCAGGGTTTATCAGCTCTGTCTCAGCACAGCCCTTGAGTCTGCACATAGCGTCCTGGCTTCCAGCTAGCGCAGAGCACCATACAGACCCACAGAGCTCTCCAGCACCCTGGACAAGCTGCCCAGCAATAATAAAGTGCAGATGCATCTCCAAGCATTCCTGAGAGCTGGATAGCACTGTCTGGTGAGCAGGACTGAGCCTGTAGGCCACCCATCGGCCATATGAGATCTAGGTCAACAACAGAGTGTGTTCAGAAGTGCAGCTTTCTTTGTCTCCGTCCTTTTTCATGTCTTTCATGTTGGATGTGTGAAAAATTCTTTTATCTTCCATTTGTTTGATATTAAAAAGCATCCTCTTTCCCACTAGCTCTGAAAGCAATGGCACTTAATATTATCACTCAAAACCTCTTACAAAAATTACAGAACCAAAACCTTAATCTTTGTAGTGATTTTACATGTCTCTGATGCATTACATTTTAGTTTGTGTTCAAGATGAATGCTTTTCACAGATAAATATATTGTATAGCAAGAAAGAGCTCATTTACCTTTTTTGTAAGGCTCAAATATGAATTTACAAACGAAAACACGATTCATGAGCTCTATCTTATCAGCAAAATTATGCAGGAATGTACACCATAATGATAATAATTCTCACTGCTACCAATCCCACTCAACCAAGGAGACCAAAGAGTTAGTGAAATAGATCTGACCCTTCAACATCTATAAAAATGTTCTTCCTTGATGTTGTAAATTGTAGACTTAAGTGGTTTTGAGACTCCTTCTACACGTAAGTAAAGCATCTGCACAACTGTGTGCAGAATTAGGGCCTTTACTTTCCAGACAAACTGGTGCCTTGCATAAATACTCATGTTTTCATCTTCCTCATTAAAGAACTGAGGCAGAGTTTATGAATGACATACTACACTTTAGCTAGCTGGGCTGGCTGCACAGCCCAGTACAGTCATGAGCAGAATGAACTAGCTCAGCTGTTGTACACCATAGCTGTACATACAATATAACCACCTGCCTGCACTGTCCCAGCACCTGAACAATCTCACTTCGAGCCATTGCACTTCTGCAAGGGATCTACTAAGCCTTTCCACTCAGGAAATCTCTAGAATCCTCCCTGAAGGTTAGTCAGAAAACAGGCCTTTGGCAGTTTTCTAAATTTCTTAATCCCATAATGAAACCTGTGACTAAGTTACCTGGGAGGATGTCCCTGTGGTGGATATTAATGTATGCCTTTACAAAGCAGTTGACTTTACAGATGACCACATCATTAATAAAGATGCCTCAGAGCTTCTTCTCTTAAACTCTCAGCACAATCATTTTAAGGCAACTTAAAATTCACTTAAAAGTCTTCAGTGAAACATTTAGATGTTTTGGAAAACATTTAATGCTAATATCCTTACTGAAGAGGTAGCTGTCTTCTCCCTACCAATCATTTTTCTACTCTGTAGCCTTCTGTCTTTTTTCTACAGTTGCTGCCAATCTGATATCTAAGATTTAAGACTGGACTGGAAAGGTCATATTCTAGGCCAGAACACCCAGAACTAGCAATTCTCAGCAAATCTGAGGATACTCTTCATACTTAAGCTTAAAATTACTTATGAAGATGTTTTGTTGCTCTGGAATCTCAGTGCTTCAGTAGTTAAACTATTCCTTCTCATGGAAGCTCATCTCATCTTGTGACAGTACCGCTCTTCAGCTCAAGAGGGAAGAAACTCTTTTCCCTCTCCCTTAAGCTTATGCTTATGATGTGGTTTTGTAGTGTTGCATCCCTTCTCCATTTTCAATTTGCTCTGTCATTTGCTTTTTGCATCATGGTTTTGCCATGTCCTGATATTCTTAGCTGTCAAGAGGACTTTATCCTTCCTGAATCTGAGTGACTAGATATCTACACAGTATTTGAGATGTTTGGTAATAGCAGCTTCCATAGTACTTCTCTAAAATGATTGATCCCTTTTCCATCTCCCTCCCCAAAGAGACCTTAATTGGTTATGTCGCTGGTCTTATAGTGATTTCTTTTGTTCTCCCAACAGCTGATTGCTTCAGTTTGAGGGCATTTCACAATTACTTTCCTTTAACCATTTCTCAGTCCCTTATTCCCGCTACACGAGAATTGCCTTCATTCGTTTACCAGCTCAGCACCTTAATGGTATCTAAAAGCCTTACATGACTTTTGTTTTCCTAATTTAACATATTAGCATAATATAATTGAAATTGCTTGTGAAGTCCGGAGACATTAATTTCAAGGCATTGTTGATTGCATTCTTCTAATACTTGCAGTAATATCTCCATTGTATGATATTACACCCCCCAAGACAGAAGAGTACATGCTTAATAAGCTTTGTTATCTCCTCTGAAGCTAATTACTTCTGTGGTTTTTGCTTCACAGTGCATTGTGGTTTTAAAAAGTTTCTCAAACATCCCTCTCCACCATCATTTTTTACCTAGACAACATGCTGCTCTTTCTCACTCTATTTACTAAACATAACAATGCCTCTCCTCAGCAGTCTTTCAATGAAGTTCATCACCAGCCCCATCCTCTTAAAAGACATTTAGTTCCTTTAAGATCCTCTAGCAGAGGAAGCAACGAAGCTTATTTTTATGAATTCAGGTCTTGTAGTTGGATTCTCTAGCATATAATTAGGCGTGATATCTGATTAAAGCTTTTCTCACAATCAGGACACTCATAATAGCTCTCTCTTGTGGATTCCCTGATGTCTCTGGAGGGTTGCATTCATAAGTCAAGTTTTCTTTCCGAAGGGAGACTTTACAGGTCTATTTGAACTATCTAGTTGCCCATTTTGATGAACATTATGTGAACATATTATCTTTGCACCTACTAACACTCTGTGAAATTGGCTCATATGCTCATAAGCTATGATGTGTGAAAGAGAGCCAAAAAGGGAAACACAGGTTAGAGACAGACAGAGAAGGAGACAAAGTAATCACTTAAGCCTCATATCCTTAGGAAATGTCTAAAATATCTAATTCTGATACATATCTCCTTCCATCATGCAGCAGTAAAAATATCTGCCATTTGCACATCCGTAGAGAAACACAAGTTCAACCTTTCACCTTCCATGGAGAAACATGAAAGACAAAGCCAGCCTCTGTGCTGAAACAACTGCTGCTTCACTTTTAATCCAATTTCAAACCTCTTCCTTCTTCCTCAGACTGTCTTGATTTTGTAAGATTCGCATTAAGTTCCTTCCACACAATATTTCTCTTCTTGTCTCACCTACGAAGACTATATTCCCCAAGTGTCCAGATAAAATTTTTTAAACAGGATAATGACAGCTAAGAGCTTTTGCCAAAGAACAACCATTCCCCAACTGTTCACTCAAACACAAGCTGCTCACGAATAAGCATGCAGCCAAACAGCCATTAAAAAATGATTCCTAGGCAGCCTACAATACTGCACATTTGGGCATCTGCTTGTGTCTGCTCTTGGAGACAGACCACCAGGCTAGATAGACTCCTAGTGTAACCCAGTTTGATCCTTCTTATGTCCTCATACAGAAATGCCATGGCGAGCTTTCCGTGACAGCATCTGAAAACTGACCCACAGGTGCCAGAGCTTTTCATTCCTGGAGACCAACGGCAGCACCATGTTCACTGGCCAACTTCTAAAATCGCTTTCTTAGATACTTAACAGTCTGTGTGCATTCTTCAGGCAACCCCAGTGGCATGCAACTCTTTCAGTCAGCCTCGGATGTGGCAGCAGGTGGCAGACTATCTAATGGCATCATTTCTCTCAAAGCAAGTCTGTTGTGTGAGTTAATTGAAAGCTTATTTGGCTGTACCTGCATTAACTCACAGAAGTGTTAAACAACATGCTGCCAGGGATGCACAAGCCAACTAAACACCTCAGAGGCAGCAGCATGTGAATAGAGCTATCTCGCTACTAATGACTCACCATAACATTATTTGTGGAATCACAAGTAGATTTTTTGGTACCATATTTCTCTGTAAAATATAGACATGTTTCTGTTAACTAATTCCAAAGCCAGCATTAGTTTCTGGGAGCCACACATGAGTGAAAGATAGAGATCTCTCAGTCCACTCTTATGAACATCAGAAGACTTGTCCTTGCTTGGGTGCATGCACTCCCACAGCTTTTGGCCTCACAGAAATGCTTTCCTTGCCTGCCCTTAAAGGGGCTGGGGAATGCTCAAATCTCTCTGAAATCTGCCCTTTGTGAAACTATGGGCCAAATTTTCAAAGGTAGATACAGGCAGTGGGAATTAGGTATAAAAGGTCACTTTTTCCATCACGTCCCAGGCTTTGTAATCTGATGTATTCTATTACCTTGTTAGAGTGATCTATATTATTACATTGTTAGAGTGAACCCTGGTACCAGCTGCTGCACTCCCAGTACCTCCCTAGCACATTTCAGGAGTCATCTCTTGCTGAGAGGCACTTAATCTGAGACTATTCTGTTCTGGAGGATAGACTTGACTAGTGTGGACACTGGCTAGTCCCAGAGAATGGTCATGGATGTACTTCACTAGTAAAATGCAGTTAAAGGTAAGTACAGATTTAAGCATTTAATACTATGTACTTATTTAAATTCTTGAACCATGTCTTTCTCATGAACTAAAACAGTATCACATCCCACCACCTGCAAAAAGCATTGCCATATTCTCTGGGGATAGTAATCATGTTATGTTGAAAGAGCTATAAACTCATTTAGGAAAAATCTTTTGCTGTTACAGTTCAGTGCATGATCAATTTGGCAGCATTCTGACAATTCACACTCCTGTATTTAATGTGAATTTACCCCCTTTTTAGTGGCAATTTCTTCTTAATGAAAACAAAATTTTACAGTGGGTATTACATAAAATGTGAACCTCATTTATGTCTATATTTTTGCTGTTTGATGACCTTCCCTCCCTTGATTACTGTGAAAGTCCTCCTGCAGAGTTCAACTGTGTAAGAGTGAATTTAATCTTTTTCAGATATTTGGAGAATAGATAGCTCTTGATTAAAGAGTTCATTCATTATACCCCAGCACACAATATCTATTCAGGGATAAAATTTTTTCCTCCTCAAAAAGGATAGTTTCCATATTATTGAAATAGAAGGCAAGGTTCTGTTCATATTTCAAATTACGGGCTGCATAGAATTGGAATTGATAGGCAAGAGAAATAGCAAAAGCGAGCAAAGAAATTCTGCTCTTTTGATAAGCATCTGATGAAATTCCTTGAATCTGGGGACACATTTTTTAACGAATCAAATGAGGACTGAATATGTTTATAGAAGCATAGGAGAAGGATGCACCATGGCAGGTTGGAAACCCTCCATGAAAGGATTTTAATGAATCAAATGAACATTTGCATGTTTGCAAACATAACTGAATGGAAGTTCAGAGCCCTTCCAAATTCACCTATTATTTCACATATTGCACTGCACTTTTAAAAAGGAAGTTAGGAAATTAATTTATTAGTTAGGTAAAGGTGCTTCCAAAATGTCATACCTTTTAGACAAAAATCCTGAAAACTACAGATTACAATAGTATTGTGATAGTTTAACACACATTGTTTAGTTTTGTTTGTTTGCAGTTTTGAGTAAGGAATGTGAAACCTAGCAGATCTAAAAGTTAAGATCTAAAAGTTACCCACACAAGAAAATGCAGTGCTAATGTGTTGATGACCCCAGTACTATTTTCTTATGTATGATGTTCTAATTTTCACTACAGTACAAAAAATTAAGATTCTCCATCCAAAACTCTTCACTGGCACAACATTCTTCTCTAAAGTCATAATGGGCTATGACTTCATCATCAAAATTCAGTAAAATAAATCGTCATCACAACACAGCTGCCATATAAATATGAGAGTTGGTTAGAGATGGCTAGAAGAACAATGGCTCTTATAAAAAAATCAGGTTATGCTGAGCTGAATTTACATCCAGTATCCCAAGCTGTTCTGAATCAGCCTCACGCCAGCAAGATGATACCATCTGATATCTAGTGCCGTGTGAATGAAAGGTATATATCTTGAGATTTTTATTTAAGCTACTTTTTGTCTCTGCTTCGGATCCCATCTTTCTTCCTCCCTGTTCTGTCAGAAATCTCAATATGATGACAAGGCCCTTCTACTTCATTCTTGGGATGGCAACATGCAATTGTGCCCACACTGCTCATAAGCTTTGAGGTGATGCTGAGTGTAGGGATGTGTTCACTTACTTTTTTTTCCTGAATGGACCTTATTTGACTGCAACAGGATTATACCTTCGCATAATACTGAACCCTCATACAACTGCAGGCAAGACTGGGGGATAACTGATTATTGTAATTCAGCTTTCCTACTTTTTAATTTCTCTCGAATTCATCAAGGAAAATACTCTGCTTGGTCCCTTTTTTGTATTTTGCCAAGTTCAGTTTCCAGGTATAGTATGCCTCTGAAACCACTGGCAATACCTTCAAACAGAATTCTTTATCCAAGATATTGTGGCCAAGCAGCCTTTTTAGGTGAATACCTGCTTTATTCGCTGAGGAACTTCGCTAGTAGGGCACACTGTTACCACACACTAGATTATCCTCCAACAGCACAGGATCCATGTGGCTCAAAAAAAAAAAAAAAAAAAGTCTGCTGGAGAAAATCTATTTTGGTTCCAAAGTTATATAAAGCTAATTTCACTGAATTTTGTTCTAAAATTCTGTCAGCATATCTTTTGGTCTTAGTTTTTGTTTTCTAAGTTCTTTTGTGTTGATTTTCAATTGATATCTACCTACTTATTTATTAAGCATATATCCGTGAGTAGAACTGAATCTGCACATGTATGGGTCCCCTGTTGGACAAAGCTCATAGTATGGCCGGCATAAATTATAATTTAATAGACACATAGCAAGAAAAAAAAACCCTGCCCATCTGTTTTATCCTTTAACTAAATATTTTGGAAGGCAGTAATTCACCTTGGCAAGATCCCATGGTAAATTATGAGTAGAATAAATAAGCTTCCATGTATTTCTGTCTGTATTTGCATTGTCTCTCAAGTTAGGATGATCTATATTCATCTCTTTTAAAACATTTTTCACAGTAAATAAATAAAACAGCCACTGTTCTTAAAGGCTGACTGGTTTCACAGATTATGTTATAGAATCAAAAGCATTTTTGTCAGGGAGGGAACTTAAGAACTGAATGTGGTATCTGGAGGTAAACCGATTTTAACTACATTATCTCTGCCAGATGGAATGCCAGAAACCACCCAGGAAGGACCTTCCCATACTCCAAAGTGGGGATAAATCTGTTTTTCCCCTGAATAGTTGCCTCGAATCTTCCTTGATGCAAAGTAACTTTTCTCTTGCCTCTGATTACTATGGAGAATATCCTTATACTAACATTTTAGTAGCCACAGCCTGCTGCCGTGTTCCCATCTGTTCTCTTTTCTAGATCAAATAAGTTCAACTGCTTCAGAAGTGCCTTTTTTTTTTTACTTTTCAGTGGTCTTTCTCTAGTTTTTTATAGATCCTTCTTTAAATGTTTTGCCCAAGTTCCAGTTTTTCACCAGTACTTAACAGTGGAAGTAACTGTTTCCTTTATACACCATTCTTGCTAATATATCACAGAATGAGACACAGGTTTTTTTTGTTATAGCATCCCAGCAGGGATTCATGTTTCATTTGTCATCTGCTACAACTCTCACAGCCTTCACTGCAGTATCTCTGACAACTCAGTTATTACTCATTTCGTACTTACACCTTTCATTTTGCCTTCCTAAATGTTCAATTATACACTTGTATTTAGTGAATTTTGTCTCCTCAATTTTAGATTATTTCTTCAATTTATCAAGAACCTTTGAATTCCGATTTTCTGATTCTTCCAAAGTGCTTTCAAATAATCCAGCTTGGCATTATCTAAAAGTTTAATAAGTTTATTCTTTATTCTGTTATCCAGATCATTAATGAAGATATTTTAACAGCATCAGAAAAAGGCTGAGGAACCCAATCTAAACTGTCCTCCCAGACTAAAAATCCCATTCTCTATGTTGTGTTTCTGTATCACTGGATGTGGTGAAGGCTTGACAATTAAATACGCATTGCATCACAGTGTGAAATTAACGGGCTGCTCCACAAAACTTACCAGCTAGGACAGACAAACATTAATGCAATCATCTGGCCTCTCTCTTTGGTTGCATTATTATGTATTGCTGTCTTATTCAATTCAGCAGATTTTCACTGATAAAATTCAAAAGCAGCTAAAACTGAAAAACAACCTCATTACTTTCTCTTTGAAGTTATTTGTCTGATAATAGGGTGAGCTGGACTGGATACTGTATTAATCATGTACATTCATCAAAGGATCTGTCCTATGAGGTGATCAATATCCTGGCCCTGATTCCGCCCAGGAGATGGGGATATGAATTTAGTAACTCTGTGTGGTAGGAGGGGTGAAACAGAATTGTCACCCATCACCTGTCAGTTTGGTCCAGAAAAAGAAGCATTACATCTGAAATGTGTGGCAGAAATGTGAATAAGGTTGAATGGCTCCAGCTATGTAAAGTAACAGAATTATCTCTCCTAATGTCCCGCCATGCGGCAAGGGAACACTTCTACCTAACACATCCTCCCTCAGCCTCGTGGGGTTGTGATGCACAGCTGTAGCTAGAGAGAAGGCACCTCTTCCTGCAGCACCACAGCTCAGCACCAGCTCCCTGCCTCTTGCACAGGAGAAAAGGCATAGCTTCGGGCCGGGAACACAGCAATTGAAGTGTCATAGCAGCAAAGCAGGTAATGGGACAGTTTTATGGGATTTTCATTGCTGGTGTAGAAGAACTATAAGTAGAAGGAAGCAACACTGGGGAATTGGGATTTACTGGGTAAAAGACAGGAGTGAAAATGATTAAAAGTTATAGAAGCCAGACAGGTTCAAACAGAAGCATCTAACAGGGAAGTGTAAAACAACTAAGACCTTTCTCAGAAATTACAATTCACAATCCACAAAATTTGCTATGTTCAAATTATCAGTTCAGCTAGAAAAAAAAAATAAGAAATTAAGTAAAAGAAAGAAATGCTTCAAGAGAAAAAAAAAGGAATGTTTTTACTGTTTTGTATTGTGCTGTCCAACAGAACTCTTGCATTTTTATCAAACTATTTCCATTTCTTTTAAAGGAATAAATAACATAGGGCCAGTACCTGTTATGCTATTCCCTGCATTTGTTCTGCACACAAGATTTCTAGAGGTACTTAAACATCAACTATTACTGAAATCAAAGATCTTAAAAAAAAAATCTAGGTCATAAGCAATGTAAACACTCAACAGCTGAGTGGATTTGAGCAGCCCTGAAGAGATGACTTTTTCTGAAATTGTTACTACTTTCCTATGTTATTCCACAGTAAGAAGCTAACTATTCTAGCACATCCTCAGTTATGTTATCTGATGTGAATTTGACTGCCTCTCATCTTAATAGCCAGCAACAGAGTCGGCTGGAAACATAATTACACAAACTGATCTGGCTTAGAAGAAAAAAAAAAGGAGGAAGTAATTTGGAAATGTATAGGGAACAGTGGCCTCCCAACTGGTATGAGAAGTTAGGAACCAACTAGATTTTTGGTAAAGTTGCTTCACCTCACCTAACTTTAACTGTCTTAAGACTGGGCATGTAGCTTTACATCTAGGTCCTGTCACCTAGGATTTGTCCTTTCAAATATCTCCAAGGAATGATTAATAAGATATGCATTTTAATATGTAGGATGAGTATATACTTGAAGATGCCTGCCTCTCTCAACTGACTGCAAATGAAGTTTAGATGAATGGCGGAGAGTCTAAATATATAAATTCTGGGCAGTTAAATTAGATGAAGCAAATCCTACCTTAGAAGTCCAGCATGAAATAACATCATTTTGATTTGCACAGACTTTTCAGTGGTGAGTGATCAAAGAACTGTTGCAGTGTGCAGAGAGGATTAATGAGTGGAAGCCGAGGGAAAGGGATTATGATGTGAGTAAAACATAGAGTAAATTGGAGAGGAAGATTTTCTGTGGGAATGTTAATTTTCTGGAGCAAGGGGTAGAATCAAGATACAAACAGCTTTCTGCTTGTTAGTTTTGAAGGGTAAAAGTGAAATGACTAGTTGTGCATGAGGGCTGTTTGGAAACTAAGAGAATCCATAATTACCATTATAATGTTTAAGATGAGGCTGCAGTCTGAGAAGGTATTGCAAAATGAAGCATTTTAGGTGTGTTTCACCTTGACGCTGCATCACGTCTTCTGAGTAAAATGGGGCTGGGGTTTCACTTTGGAGCTCAGACAAATGCAGCACAGAATTTGGAAGTCAAAGCGTACTATTACTAGATATAGTAAAATAGCCGCAGGAAGGCATTGTGCTGATTGAAGTACACTCCTTCTGGTGTCTGGAACCAGTTAAGTACCTCTTCCAGGACCTGCACTGAGTTTTAGAGCACTGACTTCTGCCTTTCCTATATCATCAGTGATAAAAGCCAACCTAATGTTATTATCCAACTTCTGTGTTTATATTTTTACCAATAACCATTGAGTTTTCAGAACTTAAATTAACGGTGATGAAAAGGAAATGTAGCTGTCTTGCTGCACCATTTCTGTGAGGCAAAGTGAAATCTATCCAAGCTTGTTTTTCCTTGCTGAATTRTTTTTATATTGGCCTTATCTCTAAAAAATATTTGAGATACAAAACTGAATGGGTGCAAATCCATCCACAATTTGTACATTTCCGCCAGACTTATAAAAATTCAAACAGCTGCAAGCCGTACAGAACAAGYCCATTTTGAAGAGCTATTTAAAAAGTATGAGTGATAACATTATATCACACRTAAGGCAGTAAACACATAGCAATTGATTTTTGTGTACTTCGCTTTTAACTTATGAAGCACTCTTCCTGCAGAGATGCTTTCCATTTCATTCACTGTGCTCTGAAGTCTATGTGAAGCTATGCTGTCTGATGGACACTTGACTTTTATTTTTTCTTCTTGCTTTCTCTTTAACTTAAAGGTAATCAATGGGGAAAGCCTGTATATGGGAAAACACAATTCCAACTATGTTAGAGTAAATAATACTATGATCCCTATTTAATTCTTTTGGTTGAAAGGAATTAGTTACAGCTGCTTCTAACTTAAATGATTTTTGCTTTAGCAGCATTTTAAATTTATTGTTGTTTTAAAGGTGGATTTATGAATAAAACATCAGAGTTCTAAAAACAGCCTGGCTTTGCAGTGTTGTGAATGGAGAGCAAAAACTAACAAATTAATCAGTATGTTAGAATTTCACTTGATGTTTTATGGGCAGAAGCATTACAGGCGGTTTAACATCTGAATCACCTTAACTGTTGGGGTAGCCTTGAGAACAACATCAATAGTTTTGAATTGGCCTGATTTAATTCCTAGCTTAAAGTACAGTGACTTTTCATGGTGCCATTTAATTTCAAAATTGTATATTGTTAGTAGGAGTAGTTACAAATGGATTGTTAGGAGGTCAAATGATATAAAGTTGCTGTAAATTAGAAATTACAAAAAACAGCACCAGTGCTCTTTCAAAAGAATTACTAAACATAGAAACAAGCAGGATTAGGGCTAATATGGAGTTTCTTTTCTTTTCCCTTCCTGGAAGACTTTGTGGTTTCCATTTATTTGATCTTGGAGAAGCCTGAGTGCCCTCAGCTTTGATTGACTTTGAGATGAGATATAGACATCCAACAGTTCACGAGATGAAATCTTTGCTAGCATGTAGAAATAAATCTCTCCATCACTCTGCTACATGTGTGCCTGTGGGGGTGAGGAATGGTGCAGGTTACAATAAGCTATACTGAAGGCTCAGGATTTCTGATCTCTACAGAAACAATATCGAGCCACCATGAGGTACAAAACCCCACTTCACAGGGGCTCTTTGTATGGTCATGCAGAGACCATCAGGTCTGCACCAACACCCCAAAGGCCATGGGAAGCTGCAAACAGTGAAAAAGAAAGGCTAAGTCAAACGGAAAATTCAACAAAGCCTAATTTAATATCATTTTCTAGTTCAGTGTGAACTACTGTCATTACCAGTTGTTGCTTTTCATTTCACTTTCAGTACCCACACATATACATCTTAAGTAGCTGCTTCCTGCTTGCAAAAACAGAGCCTGCAACTAATCCTATCTACCCTCAAGCACCTAATATTGTTGCATTTAACAATGCATATAGTACAAGAAGTGAATGTATGGTCTAAACAACATCCCATGACACAGTTCCCCAGCTTATATATATTACAATGTTACATATGTTGTCGGTAAGTCTAAACACATCTCCTGTCTACACAGGATTTCACTTAAGAGATTAATCCCTGCACATCGGAGTGTGTGATGAAAAGTCAAGCCACAGAAAGCATTCAGATTTTCTTTTTAAATTATCCTTTTAAGCACTGGCAGGAAATTCCAGGGAGACACAGAGTGAAATAGCTCCCAATTCTGAAAACACTATCACAGCTAATTGGAAAGTTGTGTATCGGAACAATCCAGGGGCTGCCTAWTGCAGCAGTTTTCTCTTCAAGTAAAGTCACAATAGAGTCATACACACCTACCAAAGCTGTGCTGGCACATCCTTTCTGCTGCAGCCACATTGGATAGTACGATCAGCAGCAGGAGAGTCACTGGGCAGACCCTGCTCTGAATTAGAGCCAGTGTGAGATTTCACCTCYGAGCTTCCAGGTGAGAGGCCCAGGTCTGCTGCCATTCAGGTTGTGCCTGGACATGATGGGCACAGAGGTGAGGCAGGATCCTATCCCTAAAGTGCATATTCTCACATAACCTTTCTGCTCTCCAAAAAACAATTCATTCACACATGCCTCTCGCCCACTCCTCTCATCAAGTAATGTCTCCATTCCCTGGCAAAGTTCATCCCTTTGTCCTCAAATCCTCCACCCTGTCCTTTTCTGAAATGGTGTGTGTTGTGTCCTGTGTGGCAGGGGACCTGAGGGTTTCTGTTTGATTTTCATGAACTCCTTTGCTCTGTGAGGGACTTCTGTGATGGAGAATTTCAAGACCAAATGGCGGGAAGGAGAAGGAAAAGGAGGAGGAAYTGCTAGGCAGTGAGGGAGTTGCCCACTCAAATATGAGATACTTCTTTTCCCCCTCCCCACTCCCAATCCTAYTTCATCACAGTGAGGAGATCAAGCATGAGAACAGGAACAAAAGATTACTGTATTCAGTAAAAGGAATGCCTCCACACYGAGCAGAGCTTTCACCTGGTACCTAATTCTTACCTAACATTTCCACTGATTTGTTTTTTCCAAATATGACTCAACTAGGAAACTARTTCTTTCATTTGGCATCAAATGCAAATTTTGTATTGGCTTTTTTTTAATTGAGAAACATGAAAATATACTCTTTTCCGTGAAATGCACATGCATCTTCTTTTTCTTCTTTTTTTTCCCTAACTTTTAGTTTTTCAGTTTGGCTACTGAACCAAAAAATCAATTATTCACACAGCCCAAGCAGAGAGTTCAACAGTTGTAATTAACAAATGTAGCAGTTCGTTTGAACATATACAAATTCTTCACCTATATTTCCAAAACGTGTCAGCTTTCTTTGTGGGATGCATGTATCACACAAGTGAATATTTAACAGATCCTTTATTGTGCAAGCACATATAAAGATTTCCCTTGAAAAATTCAAAGTTTAGGAGTCCCCCAAACCCATCTCAGTCCAAAAATCCTTATATACATCTAATCTCTATTTGCTRTTACAATAAAATTCTCAACACTATTACTAGGAAACAGTCCTTAGTTCCACAAAGAAAAAGCACTATGACAACAAAGGCAAATAAGGGTAAGCACACATTATTTATTTCTTGCCACAGTTTTGTTTACTGCTTTGTTGATTATTAGTGTCAAACAGCTAAGCAGGGAACCCCTGGCTCCTTTCCTTTTTCATTCTGTGTGCCTTAATACAGGAACATCACCATGGAGCTTCCTCAGCTGGACCTCGGCTTCCCAAGGCTCAAATGGTAAGGTCTCTTCAAGAATTAAATGTCCTGTTACACAAAGGTATTGTAGGATGCCCTAATCTCCATACCTTCCACTTACATAGATGCAGATGTGGCAGTTCCTCCAAGGCATGGTCCCATGTCCAGGAATACAAATGAATACGAAAAGTTTCACTTAATCATGTAAGAAAAAGTTATAACCAAAAGCAGCTGTCTACATTCACCACTGTGGTGCTGGYTTTGCAAGCATTTTACACTCAGTGCTGTATATGCAAGCAGTTAGTTCATTTAATCTGGGACCATTTAATGTCTCAAAGTTAAGTAGATGCTTAATTGCAATATTCATAGAGCAGTAACAATGCCTAAAGTTAATGGTCCCTGACAGTTTTTATTATAATCCTTATTTTATATAAGTTTTTCTTTCCCATACATGATTTATAGCTGGTGGTTTCTTATAAACCCAGCAATTTATAGATTACAAAGCCAAACTGTTCTATTCTATTTCTTCAAGTAATGAGTGGATTAGGTCTAGCAAGTGTTAGGTATGTATAGCAAAAAATTTAATTGGACTTATCAAAAAGTTCTTTGTCTSCTTGGCTACCTAGCTCACAGTGCAGGTATGTTTCTTGGCACCTTTCTCAGCCCTGACCCCTCATTGTCCAAACTGGAGAATGTGGGAAAGTACACTAGGAGTCTTCTTCCACTCAGTAGTACAAATTTTCCTTTCATGGAAACCAGGGTCAGGCAGCTGTACAGGGGTGGTTCATGCCTGTCTCTTTTCCAACAGGGAGTGAGGTTGTGGCTTGGATGTGCACCTGCTCTTAGGAGCTGCGAACCTGTCCCAGATCCCACACTATTCACGTAATGAAGAGTCAATTATTTTGGTAAGTGAGAGCAGTGGAGATTCTTTGGCACACCCTGTCTCTTATCCCCCAACCACATTTCATGCCATCTTGGTTTTTAAAAGGTTCTGTGAAACCTCAATGTATTGCATCATTGTGTTAATGATAATGCAAAAATTAAACCGTGCCAATTCTGAATTCAGAATCTCAGCAGCCTAATACTTAATGGCTTATAAGCTTTGACATTTCATAGGTCTTCTGGGACACTTATGAAATACCCATCTTCATTTGTGAAACTCAGCTGAATATTTTACTGCTATTCTGCATTAACATTTGGTACTATTTGAAGGTTTCCTCAAAGGATTTCGAAGGATTTCTGGTAGGCTGCATGTATAATTCTTCCTCCCCCATCCTTGTGTTTTATAGCTGTAGTGTGGATAGGCTGCTTACAACCACTGAAAGGTTTACACTAAAAGACATAGTTGTCATAAAAAGTAATGAGCTAAAATTCAGAATTCCTTACTTGATAGAATCAAGTGCCTATAGCCACTAAGTAATTACTCCAATGCAAGACATTAAGCCAAGCCTTCTAAGAGCTCTTTCTTGTAGCAGCTGCTAAATGATTAATATCACGTTGGTAGATTTCACAGGAGAATCTGCTAAATAAAGGAACGTTCAGTGTATATGTAAAGTTTAAATTCTGCACAATTTGTTTTAGAATCAACATACTATATCGCATACTTCATGCTTCCAAGAGGAGTGCAGCATTCATTAAGAAAATACAGATGGTCTTCAGATAGCTAACAAGATTTCACACTCATTTCATTTCTCCCTGCTGTGAAACCTAGAGAGAAAATAACAGTAACAATGAATTCACTATGGCTGAACCTCMAGGCTCATTTCTGCCAAAATATTATCAAAATCCTGAACTGGTGTTAGCAGTCAAATTCCACTGAGTTTAACAGAGCTAAGCTATTTACAGCACTTTGAAACGTGRCCCTCTTCTTTCCAACAGTATTTTTCTCACTTTAGGAAAATCCAGCATTTTTTAAGGGCAAGCCTGTGGATTTATGACGAGCTCTGAGTAGCCAGCAGCATGTAGTTGTACTGCCTCAGGAGCACAGCTCTCTGAATCTTGAGACTTGGAGAATGAGAATTCAATCCTTGGGGGTTGCCTTGCTTTGGGAGAAAACAATCAAATCAGCACGTTAGTCACAGAGACTCTCCCTTTCCCTTCCGTCAGCTGCCCTATGCTAATGCAGTGTGGAGAGGAGAGAGGTGTGAAGAGATGAGGCCTTGGGCATCAAACAGTCTAATCCCCTCTGCTGCACTTCTCTCCACAGCAAGACCTAATCGTGCCCAAAATCTGCATTCAGCGTATTAATTTGTGGAAAACAACAGATAACAAGCATGTTTTGCTGGTCTGAATCCACACAGGAATAATTGATCTCTCTGACAGTTTTTCTTGGTTAAATCATAAGGATTTCAGGATTTCTTCCCACATGATTCCTGCCTGCAGTAAGAGAATATCTGATGAATGATGCAGGTGTGAACACCGAAAACAAACGATGGACTATTCATCAAAATTTACATCAGGCAGTTAGATTTACCTTCACTTGACACTCTTAAATGCACTCTGTCTTCTGCCTCCAGTGTCTATGTTAACTTCCCCTCCGTTATTCTAATGCATTCATTATTTTTCTGCTGGAGTATCTATGAATAAGAACAAATATAGGCACACAAAAGTACAAATACATGGATGCATTACACATGAACACAAAGACAGATATATATTGATTCCATATTGCTGCCCAAAAAGACCTTCCACATTAAAACAATTGGGATGTCTAAAAAATTTAAAAATAATTCAAAAATTATGTTTGTTAAACCAAAGCCTGTTCATCACCTTCAATTATATCTATGCTGAATTTACACAGTGGGATGCAGCAGTGGACCTACATACAAGCACTCCACAATTATGTGAAAATACTGGCTTAAGGTTACTGTTTCTCATATAGAGTTTGGTCTTACCCTTGCTCTCGAAACTGGGGAGTTAGACATTATTCAAGTTTTCAGTGAAGAGCTTGTAATTTGCCTCATTTCAGGATCTGCCAGATCTTTTGCAGACAGCCCTGAGCTCGTTCTGCTTGTACTCGGAGCTGGCTGGATGCAAGCAAGGTCTCATCCAGAAACCACATAGCTTCATTAGGCAGCACTTTGCTCTGAGCAAGGCTTACCATATTACTCCAAGCATCGTGCCTTCAGTTTAAAGCTGGCTAGTATCCTGTTGGCTTAAAGCACAGGTGGAACAAGTGAAAATATGTCTGTAGAAGTATATCTAGAAATATTTATAGTCTAATACTGTAAGCTAGTATGTCAGGCTGCAGGCTTTTACTGATATTTTAAAATCCTACCTGGAGCTCAAGTTTAGGACTATAGCTGTTACACAGAGCCTTACTAATGCAAATGCAGAACTTGTATTGCAGACAAGTTTCCCCACAAAAACAAAATCGGTGTCTACTTAGCATGTATTCTGTTACAGTACAATGGCTGTCTCTACATTGCCAGGCTGATGGCCACATTTGCATTCATCCATATTCCTTGCCTACAGGAGCATTCTTGCAGTAGATTTGCAGGGATAACTCAGGAAGCAGGAGAATATCCGAAATCTGGCAAGATTTATTTAGTATCTGCATGGACCTTGCGGCTCTGGACTCCATTGACATAGGCCAATGGTTTGGGTAGACAGATTGCTGATCTGGTCAGCGATGTCAGCTTCGATGTTCTACTGTAGACTAACATGTAAATCCTGTATTCTTACTAGGTATTTCTATTTCACTACGATATATCCAGACTGAAAGACTGAAGGGTTACTGCAGACTTTCTTATAACTTGATATACATTAATTATGGTTATTATGAAGCTTCTATAGAGATACAAAAACCTGTCTTGAAAACAACCTTCTGCAGTATTAATGTAATATTTTATATATGACATGCATATATTTGTGATATAGTTCAAAATTTTAGTGGAATTTCATAATATATCTTCACCTTTAAAGCTTTCTACTCAAATGAAAGCAACTGTATTAGACTGGCAGGAAGACAGAAAAAGCAAACTGACAATAACCTCTAGATGTAAATATTCAGAGAATCCTTCATTGGTTACAGTGAATCACATTTCCTGGCTCTTTTGCTCACTCTTGCTCTCTAACATCCACGTGCAAGAATACTTTAAAAAAAAATAAAATTACTAAAACTTCGTTGATGAAATATGCAAGTTTATTACATGTCTAAGAGTATAAGTACTGCTTTTGATTATTTTCCTGGGGGKTTTTTTTGCAGTTTCTTTTTGAATGATTAGTTTGGATAGCTTGAATGTGAAGATAGCTATAAAAATGGCACCCATAAGTCTTCTTAAAACTCTTAAAAATTTTTGAAGCTTTCTTTTCTTTGTCTGGTGTATCAAAACACAGCATGACCTGAATGATTGACTTCTAGTCTGATTACTCATGTGGGCTTCCAGCATAATGTTGCTAAAACCTTTAGACCTCATCATGCTACAGTGTAGTCTCCTTACACACGTTTTTCTGATCTAGATGAAAGAAAAAAACCTTTCAAAGAATAAAACATCCCATCATTTGTAGCCATGTCAAGCGGTCATGTTGTTAAAACTTTTTCTTTTCTCATCAAACCATGACAGGTATTGTGCCTTTGTTAAAAGGGAATTGAGACCCAGAACGAAGCCAGAACCGCCGTTGGAGATCTGGTGTTTTAAAGTGAACCTGTCATGAATTCTAAATGTGGCTAAATAAAATCACCCTCAGCCTTTCCTGCTTATGAAGTGCTCCACTTACCTAGCAAAATACCTAACTATCCTCAAGAGTCGTTTTCAGCCATTTGCCTTGGCACTCAAAATACACAGTCATCTTGTTATTGCAGTAAATGTTCTTCTGAAATCAACAAAAATTCTAAAAATAAAGTAGTTTAATCTTAATAAATCCAGACAAAGCAGGGCATCCCCACTTCCAAACCAGCCTTAACTCAACTWTCAGAAATTATCCCATGAATAATGGCATAGAAGTGGCCTGGAATAAAGCAAGTAAAATCAACAGATTTTTCAAGAGGAACTTTATGTTACTGTAATTTCCAGTGATCTGGAAAAAAATAGTAATAAATGTTGTATCATATCAAACTTTTTAATCTAGCTGTTATGTGTTTGGCTAGATCAATGAGTTCATCTAATATTAGATGTACTAATTGTGCTGGTTTTTGCTGGTATAGAGTTAAATTTCTTCATAGTAGCTAGTATGAGGCTGTTTCGGATTTGTGCTGAAAACAGTGYTGATAACACAGGGATGTTTTAGTTACTGCTGAGCAGTGCTTACACAGAGCCAAGGCCTTTTCTGCCTCTCACACCACCCCACCAGCGAGTGGGCTGGGGGTGCATAAGGAGTTRGGAGGGGACACGGCTGGGACAGCTGACCCCAACTGACCAAAGGGATGTCCCATACCATATGATGTCATGCTCAGCATAGAAAGGTGGGGGAAGAAGAGGGAAGGGGGGCATATTYGGAGTGATGGCGTTTGTCTTCCCAAGTAACCGTTMKGYGTGATGGARCCCTGCTTTCCTGGGGATGGCTGAACACCTGCCTGCCCATGGGAAGTAGTGAAGGAATTCCTTGTTTTGCTTTGCTTGTGTGCGTGGCTTTTACTTTACTTATTAAACTGTCTTTATCTCAACCCACGAGTTTTCTCACTTTTACTCTTCCTATTCTCTCCCCCATCTCACCGGGTGGGAGTGAGTGAGCGGCTGTGTGGGGCTTAGCTAACGGCTGGGGTTAAACAACACCACCAATATTCTCTTTTCAACTAATAGTGCTTGCACAATTCAGTATTGGAACACCTGAAATAATTACCATACAAAACTATTGCACACATATGTTCCTGGTTTTCCAGCTTTTTAACATAAGAAGTGTATAGAAGTGCAGGATACATTGACCATGTTCTGGAAAGACAATGAGGTTAAAGATCATGCATATATGTGTCAATAAATAATAAAACAAGCTATTAACCTCTTCTGTAGGAGTCAGTTTTTCTGCTGTGATATCATCTGTGCATTTATATTGGGGCAGTAATCATATTATTGGCACTAGATTAAAAATGCTATATGCCTCATACGACTAATTGTTTTTAATTATAATTGACTAAATAAATATGAAGTTAAATGTAACAGTTTGTATAACCATAGCACTAAACATCTGGATTAAATAACTAAAATTGTAAATATGAAATTTAAAGCTTCTGATAAAGAAGAAATTATTTACACATCTAATTCATTCTCCCTCAGTTTTGCATGTGCATGAATATCACATACTACGTGTGCTGTCCTACCTTATCAGTTTTTTGTATACACATAACTCACATTGCCCAATGTAAGTAGACTGTAGCTTGAAATAATTATGTTCAAGAGGCTGTAATATTAGTCTGTTCTTCACCATGTTTTTTTTGTCAAGAGCACAGAAATTGAAACTGAGCAGTCCTGAAATTGCTCAGAATGACTCGTGACAGTGTGAAAGTAAATTATATTCTCTTCATCTATAGAAATAGGGGTAGTGATATTTACAGTGTCTGTTATTGTTTATTAAGTACTTTGGAGACGAAAGGTGCTATCTCATGCCGACTCCTTCTGTTATGCCATAGAAGTGTTTTACATTTTSTTTTTGTGGAGCGGTATGTCCCACACAGACAAAGCTTTGAGTGTCAAAGTGCTCTGCTGATACAGTCCTTAATATTGTTATTAGGTTAATAAATGTGTGATGATGCTGTTTTACAAATGAGAACACAATCTTTGGCAACAATATTTTCCTGAGTGTCACTGCATACACATTTTTCCCTAGTATGAATATTACCTTCCTGTGTGAYTTAATTCTGTTGCTGTGCTTTTGTTTAAATTTTTAAGAAGAATCAAAATAAGGGTACATAAAATTGGTGTCAAGAACATACAACGAATGTAATCCTGATGTCTTCCAGCTCCAGAAACAGAAGCCTCCAAAACCACTTTAAGTGAAAAACTTTCTGTAATTGTATGTAAAAGCTGTCTTTTATCCTGCCTGTGGAAAAGCCACCAGAAGGCTATATAGCATTTTCAAGCACATATCCTTAATTGCAACACATTACACAGTGTAAGACACAGTTGCAGTACTGGCAGTAGCTGCATCATCTTCTCAGAAATTACGTAGGCTGTCTCTTTGTCCTAGCAGCTGGTATTTTTATGACCCGCAGTTCCTATGTTCAGGAAGCCTAGGGAATATAATTCTCGATCTGAAGAATTCCAGAAGACTGCAACCAAAGTTTTTCAATCTTAGTATTAGTCTTAACATTAAGAATTACGGAACTATCTAAGTGTCCTGGTTTTCAGAGATACTCGGTAATAGCAATTGCCCTTAAAGTCCAGCTCCATCTGGAAATCCTGCTGGTTACATAAATGCCTTAGCGAGTATTAGAGAACCCAAGCAAAAGAACTTGAAGGGAAAAAGTGTTGTGTGTTACTGCAAAACAAGAGCCTGTATAAGAGCCTGAAAAAGCACATCACTTCCTGCTGCTCACTTTTTGTAAGGCTGGGTTCCAGCAAGTGTTTTCAGCATCCCAGATCAATTCCATATAGTATCGTCATTTTAATGTGTGAACAATAGATCATATTAGATTGTTTCTCCTTCACAAGTATGGACTTCGTCAATGAAAAATACCAAAATATATGCCTGCCTTCGTTTTTAACTTGTCTCAACGTATATGCTTAATCACATTTCATTTTTTAATTGATAATTTGAAAATGGGATATATGTTTCAAAATTATTCTTTTTTATAATATTCAAAGAAGAGCAACTGAGCTGAGCTGTGATAAACAGCAAAAGACTTAAAAGTAGCAAGAGCTCCACATCTGTTAGTTCATTATCAGTATGTGAATATGCYGGTTCATACTGTACCCCATTTGATAAATGCCTTCCCCTAAACATATAAATACTGATGCACCCTCCTACCCTCAGTTCTGCTCTTTGTACTGATGTAAATCTACAGTAACTCCTCAATCAGCAATCCCTTTGGATTTGTACCGGTACAAATAAAGGACAAATATGGCCACCCTAACTGAATATTTGATACGGTCCTCCAAAACTTCACTCAGAAAACAAAACTGTGGACAGCTTCTCCCCCTTGATCAGCTTGTGATAAATAAAACAAAGCGAACAGATAATTTCTCAAGTGCAAGGACTCTTAAAGAAACTGTCATTCTGATTAATCCCAAAGTACTTTTTGAGTAAACAAGTGTTTGTATTTAAAAGCCACAATGTGATTTCAAAGAATTCTTTCTATCCCACTCATTGCTCATGGTTAGAGGTAATTGGAAGCCACTTTCTCACTCTATTGATGATTAATGAGTGGCATTTTGGTTTTTTAAACATAACATTCTTTAGTCCAGCATAGAAAGCAGTAGAAATTAGTGGCTTAGTAACTTAGATTTTCAGAGCAGAGAATAATTAAAATGGTGAAAGGCAAAGGAAAGGGCACACAACAAGCCTTATTTAAACAAATCCCCCACCGAGAGCTAGGAGAGTTTGGGACCACAAGCAGTAAGTAAAATCAATTAATTTTGGTCTAACTTGAGTAAAGTTATTGATTTTATATAAGGATTTGATCCACCATGCTTGTTAGCTGCCAGCATGAAAAATGAATCTCATTTGACAGGAGAGCATTGAATGTGGAGATTGCAAGACTCTGAGCTGAAAAAGTAAGGGGTGAAAGACACTCTGTATTCATGCATTCAGAATTGCTTGGGGGGTGGGGGTCTTTCATTCTTTCTTTTTAAAAAAAAAAATGAAACCATGAATATCCATACAAAGTTTAGCTTTCTTGCCCAGCACTGTACCTCCTTTCATGCTGTCAGCACAAAAATGATGACCTACCCATGTGTTTGAATAGATGTCTTCATAAGCTACTCAAAGGATAATGAATAATACCATTCACATAGCTACTTCCATATACTACAACCAAACTGGAAAAAATGCTCAAAAGATATGCCCAGGAAAAAGAGACAATTAAGAAAAATACAAGTTATAAACAGCAAAATGTGAAGTGAACTATACTAAGGTGGAGCTTCAGGGATGATATCACTTCTGGCTGGCTCTGGAAAATGACAGTCCTCTCTAGCCTTTGACTTTGCAGTTATTGAAAGTAGAAGATTTCAGATCAAGAYCTGGAATTTCAGTTCCCAAAGATCAAGAGAGTTTAGGAGTAGCCAGCCATATCACTCAGATCTAGGTTTGGATTTTCTGTACATCTCATACTTGCCCTCCAGTAGCTCTGGATGATGTAGATTTCAAAGCGAGGTTAGCAGCAATATGTTGCCTTAGAGGAACAATCAGTGATGAAGATCTTTGCATTTCTGCTTCAGGATTCTGGAAAGGCTTCCTCCTCATTCTCTCCTGCCTTGCATTGTGTGCAGTCATCCAAATTTCACCTGTGTGGAGTGTTATGCAAGTGTCCATACATGTAAAGTACTGATGGAACATACCACTTGTAACTAGGTATTAAAAACAAGTCAGGGAGTSGGAGGAGGTATTATAAAGTTTCAGACACTGTGTTATAGACTTTTCCACTTTAGTTCATTAGTTTTTATTTGATCTCAGTCAATTATTTGCTCTGTGCTGCTATTGTATTAATTTTCAAGKTTTTTTTCAGGGCAGGCAAAGTCTTTCTGTCCTATCACCCAAAGTGTCGATGAATGATTGGACATTATCACCTTGCAAATATCAGTGGTAGCTGATGGCCTCAGAGAAATTACTATAGGGCAGATATTCTTATTATAAACATGTTCCCACAGCAATTAAATTTCAGTGACAACTGAAAAYGACAGAGACTATTTTTTTCCTCTCAACTGCAAAAGCAACCTCTGCTTTCTAATGCCAARATATGGTAACAGGCCACCACCCAGGATCTCCTGTACAAAGCCACTGTACTGTACCAACATGAAGCAAAAATACCTCTCACTTCAAGAAAACAGAGCAGACCCAAGGCACAGGCAAAGCAGGCAGACGCCCTGGGCAGGACACTGCTGAGGAGGATGAGCTGGATATGGCTCACTGCTCACGATAACTATTTCAGAGCCCTGAAAAATCAGCTTGCTTTGCTGCTGCCACCCARGAAAGGCTGAAAGGTGAAGGCCGTTGCTTGGTGCTCCAACCCCCATAAAAGCTTCAAACCCTGTGTTCTGCCATTGCCATCCCTCTTGTCGCAACCAGAACAGCAACCCAGTTTCCCCAGGATCTCTCCCTTAGCTCCTCATCCATCTCTGTCCCCTTTCTTCTGTTCCTCTTCTTCCTCTGGCAGGAGTAACCTGGGRTTGGCCCAAACCTGAACTTCCTTTTTAGAGCAGCATATTAAGTTTTGCCAGCACTGCTGAACGTTGCTGTGCTACCTCTGGGAAAACATAAGYGCAGAGCCATGAGTTACTCCTGTGTACACAGCACTGAATCCTGCCCTGACCTTAAAGTATATTATAAACCTCCTGTCTTCAAGCAGATTAGCTGGGTTTGAGCATATGCTTAGTTGCTGTCTTGGGCTAGGCTAGATTAAACCTCTAGGTCTGTCAAAACAGAAATATTTTAAAGAGAACATGAAAAAAAAATCCAAAAGAGGGACACTCAGTGAAATTCCATCAGCCACATTTTTTTTTATCTTTGTGCATTTAGAAAGTGAACTAGGTCATTCAGCATTCAGTGACTTTTTTCTTATGTGCTTTACCACACACAGCGATTACTACTCCATATTTAGATCACAGTCACAGGAGGTTTAGTAATTTGATATTTTAAAATTAAAGTGGCACTTCAAATTAAAGGGGCACAAATACTATTTGAATATGGTAAATACTGATCATATAATTACATGGTAATTAATTTTCATGTGATATCCATGTGATTATGAGATGAATATATGATGTTTCTGTCTTCTAAACAGCACTGCAGCTTACTAGTTAATTACTYTTAGATCTGCTTAGTGTAATTACACTGTAATTCATAAAAGTCTGTACATAATTTGTCATTACTTCATGTTTACTAATAACAGCACCAAACTGCCTTAGGTCAGATCTTGCCCCTTCCTCTTCAGCATCCTGAGACCTTGGCATAGGTGCATTTCTTTCACAGAGGAAAAGGGCTGCAGGAATTTGTGAGACATTCTCGGGGGTTCCACGTCTTATATACAATGTACAATTTACTCCGGTTCTACTGGGATTTCTTGCTCTGCAATGTAAYGAGACCTCCAAGCTCATTGTCAGAATTTGAATTTTCTAATTTTGGATGTAGGACCAAGAGAGGGGCTGAATAATTTTGCATCCATYCAAATACATTTTTTGTCCGAGTTGCTTACATTCAAATTGAACAATACTTAACATCTTCTGTGCTTACTCCAGGCTTCACATATCACCAGTACATGAAAGTATCACAGTGACTCAGACAAAGAAGTAGTTAAGTTTAAGAAAAAGAATCCAAATCTCATCAGGCAACATCGTATCCAAGAGAAAGATCCTCCCACCTGCAGCTGGAAGAGGAGTGAGGGAAGGGCAAGAATGTGAATTTGGTTGTTCTCTGTTCTCGCTGGCATTCAAAACTAGCAGGCTGCAGTTCCAGTATGAGAGATGACAATGATGGCCATTATCCCACATATGATATAAATGGCGAAAAGACATAATAAAACTATAGTAGCTGTATATAACTCTTGTGCCCTGTGGTTTGAATAGYTGCTTAGGGCTCAGTTTGTGTGTATTGTTCTTATTGTGCAAATGCAACTGTTTTCAGGGGAAGAGAAAATGCTGCAAGGCATTTACATTTATATTTGTTTACTGGATTCTCTACTTCACACTCATGCTCAGATATGTAACTTAAGCTCCTCTCAGTTATCTACAGCTTATCTAGGTCATTGTGTGTTACCACGTTTTGGTAATATTGCTTAAACATGGTATGAAAAAAAAATGGGCTAAAAGAAAGCATAGCTAACCTCTTTATGTCCAAATCAACAGGAAAAAATATTTTTTTATTAAATCAAAGGGGTGGGATTTAGGAGGTTCTAGATCAAAATTTTGAGGGCCATGAGATACCCTTCCTGATGAAAGCAAATGCCAAGRGAACTGACTTCCAACAAGTTATGTGAAAGAAATTATTTCCTCCAGAGTCACGATTCATAAATCATCTTCAAGGCAAATCATCATGACTTGTCTATGATGGCAGTTTCAGCATCAGAAACCATACATCATTCTAAAACAAATGGCAGCTTGCAACGTCCTTGTTAATGACACACTAATACTAGACTTTTCCTCAGATAATGAATTTTCAATGCATCCAAACTTATGGCATCAGACTTCAGCAAATCCTTGTTATTACGTTTCACTCACTAAAGTCAACAGTGTTTTAAAAAGCCTTTTAAAATGTTAATTTATGCACTGGAAGTAACACGTGATTCACCATCTGTCACAGAAGGTCACTGGCTATATTTGGATCCATTAATAAATTCATAAGTTGCAAACGAGTAGAGGTGAGCCACCCCCTGCAGTAGAAGAAGCTGGCCCAAATCTTTGCCTTGTTCCTGGGCCAAACTCATAAAGTTCATTCTGATTCAGATAAATTACATAGGGATGGAAAAGATAAGTTAGTCACTCTGCCTGAAAACAACCCACCCAGATGGATCACTGTCAGATTGCAGGTTTGGCAGAGACATGCCAAGTAAGCAGGATGACAGCTGATCTCCCCCTGTGAAGTTCAGCATGAACTTCAGGAGACCCACAGAATTTAAAACCCTCTGAGGGCCATTGTGTGTGCCTCTTCACTTTTTCAGTTTGAAGTACGCGTCTCTTCACTTTTTAAGTTTGAAGTCGGAGCTACAAGGTTCAAAGCTGGCAGCAGTTCTGACCTTTAGGAAGGAATAGACATCACTTATGTGTCTCTGCTGTTACCTGATTGCACTGCTGTTAAGTATTTCTGCTTCCTTCTGTGGTTTCTAATTGGTTTGCCTGTTGGAGATATTTACACTGAAGGGAATTGCTTTTCAGCCTAGCATTGTCTGGGCAGCACAAGAAGTCTCAGAGATTGCATTAGTATGATTTAAGCATCAGTTTTCTGGGTGCTTTTCTATGGTATTTCTGAAGTTCAAATATTAGAGGTAATCTGGAGATAAGAGAAGTTAGAGAATCTGCTCAAAGCCTTATCCATTCTCCTCCATGAGGAAATTGCCAGAGATAAAACTTTGGTGGGAAAAAGCTAAAAAGGGATTTTGAGTGGTCTACTTTAGCATTTTAGTTTCGATCAGGAGTGTATTTTTGAAGCAAATCTCCAGATTGTCCCCACTTACCATGCTCTGGTTCACAATGCAAAGCAGAGTTAAAATACAGGAACAGGACTTCTTTCAGATGACATTAAATTGGGAGATGAGCTCCATAAGTGCTGGATATGTGCTCTAGCCACTAAAGCACAGTCAGTCCACACAACCAGACTGCACCTAGTCTGTGCAAAATCCCCTGGTACATAAACTGTGTTTGGACATTGGGTTTTGGGCACCAGCTCTACAGGTCTGATCCTAATAGGCTGCAAAGTCTTCTAACATAGATCCAGGGGAGGTGTATCCCCTGCCCACAGGCCTAGGAGCCCCATTCCTGCTCAGCCCGGAGCCATCAACCCCTGCCCCAGCAATGCCACAGGAGCACCAGTGTCCAGCCCTGCCTGTGTCCCAGGATGAACCCAGCCCCTACGTTGTAGGTAACTTGCTACTGGGTTGGACCCCTCAGCCGTATGTTGTAGCTGTGTTGCCAGTCCTGACTCTGGCCCTGTCTACTTCTGTTCCTGATTGGGCTTCCTGGCTGGACCCTTGACCTGGTTCACTGCTTGCCATGTTGGGGGCTCTCGATGGACCCTGTTACCAGCACCCAGCCCTGCCCCACCATGCTCAGACCATGTGAGATGGAGCCCTGTGAGATGGTGAGGATACTGCCTGGGCTGGTGACACCCTCAGCTTCCTGTTCTTTACGGAGCAGCTGTCCCTCATTGCACTCAGACCGTGTCGTGGTTTAACCCCAGGCGGCAACTAAGCCCCACACAGTCGCTTGCTCACTCCCCCCTGGTGGGATGGGGGAGAGTAAACGTGAGAAAACTCGTGGGTTGAGAGAAAGACAGTTTAATAAGTAAAGTAAAAGCCGCGCACACAAGCAGAGCAAACCAAGGAATTCATTCACTCCTTCCCATCGGCAGGCAGGTGTTCAGCCATCCCCAGGAAAGCAGGGCTCCATCACACATAACGGTTACTTGGGAAGACAAACGTCATCACTCTGAATGTCCCCCCCTTCCTTCTTCTTCCCCCACCTTTCTATGCTGAGCATGACATCATATGGTATGGGAYATCCCTTTGGTYMGTTGGGGTCAGCTGTCCCAGCYGTGTTCCCTCCCAACTTCTTGTGCACCCCCAGCCCACTCGCTGGTGGGGTGGTGTGAGAGGCAGAAAAGGCCTTGGCTCTGTGTAAGCACTGCTCAACAGTAACTAAAACATCCCTGTGTTATCAGCACTGTTTTCAGCACAAATCCAAAACATAGCCCTATACTAGCTACTATGAAGAAAATTAACTATCCTAACCAAAACCAGCACATTCTCCACCCCTTATTCTATATCATTTATGTCATGGTCGTGTCCCACACTAACCAATACATTCTCATTACCCACCACCCCCCTTCCCATCCTTTGATATAATACACAGATATCATTCGCTTAGTCTATGGACCACCCCTGTGAAATGTCTGTGAAATGTCCATAAATGTCCACAAAAAGTCCATTGAGTTCATTTAGTCCATGACTTTGRGCTCCATCTATTACTGTGGTCACTCAGAACTGGAGAGGGGGTGTGTTGCGTGGAGTTATTTGGCACCAAAGCCAGCTCAGGTCGGGTCACTGCTGCACTTGCACTGCTTCTTGTAAGGCTTCTCCTCCATTGGTTCCAGTGGTTCCTGCTATAGTAATTCCTATAACATGCAACTCAAATCCCAGGTCACAACAATTTAAAGGTATTTCCATTACAATCTCCACCCCTGGTCCCTTTGGGACAGGTTATAGAGTTTAACATTGCAGTGAAGTCCTCCCCTTGCCCCTGCTCCAGCTTGGACTTATCCACAGACTGCAGTCCCTTAGGGTTGTACCTGCTCCAAGTGGAGCCTTATGTATAAGCCATGGTCTCTCCAGGGGTGTACCTGCTGCAGCATAGACTTATCCACAGCCACAGTCGCTTTGGGGTACACCTTTTCCAGTGTGGTCTTCTCCATGGGCCACAATGCCTTCAGAGATATACCTGCTCCAGCATGGCCTTACCCACAGCCCCAGTCCCTTCAGAAGTAAACCTGCTCCAACATGGCCTTACCCATGGGTGCAGTCCCTCCAGGGGTGTACCTGTTCTGTCGTGGGCTTATCCATGACCACATGCTTTGAGGTGCTCCAGCATGACCTCATGCACAGTCACTGATGCTTTAAGGTGTACCTGCTGCAGCATGGACTTATCCTTGGGCCACAGTCCCCTCAGAGGTGTACCTGCTGTGGCACAGGCATAACCATAACCACAGACGCTTCGACATGTACCTGCTCTAGCATGGACTTATTCACGGCCACAGACACTCTGGGGTGTCCTGCTCCCACGTGGACTCGACTCATCCACAGGTCAGAGTCCCTTCAACTCCAGTTCCCACTGGAGTTCCAGCCTGTCCAGTACAGCAGCACAGAAACAGCAGGGATGCCGTGGCCATCTGCCAGCCCAGGAGCATCGCCATTGCTGTTATCAAAATGTTCCCAGGCACAGCAGAGTAAAGGTGATAAACAGTACAGCAGTACAGCAAGCAGCGAAAGCAAAAACCAGCACACACCAACAATACAAAACAGAAGTTTATGTATGCATTCCTTCTTTTTATATAAACATTTACTTTGGGTTTATTCATTGTATGTCAGAAACAGGGACTGCTAAGTTTAAAGGCACGAGCTGACGTCAGTCTGAGAAGGACTCAATACACTTAACAGAGCACAAAAGCACAAAAGAGGATTTAGATATATTTCAAATTATGCTTTTTTCCCCTCTTGGAAAAGAAAATTCACAATTTGCTGCAAGCAGGAATAGATCCTCAGCTACACAGTAGTCCATTATTTTGGAGGAATTGTGCTCCAAATCCGGGGAGCCTGAGAGCTGGAGTCCGTCAGGCAAGTAAACTGGCAAAAACTCTGGCTAATTCCCAGCTGAAGGCTATCTGTCAAGAAGGGCTCATTAGGTCTATCCCACAGTTTCATTAGAACTTCAATAAAAATAACTATTTTTGAGAAACATTTAGATTTCACCAAACCAGCATGTAATGTCAAAAAATTTCCATCTGATCCTTATCTTGAATCGGCTCTTTTCTCAACTATTTACCACAAATACAAGAGGCCAACATCACACTAAACCCATAATCTGGCAATAAAACATAGTTTCTGGGTCAGAATCAGAAAGAAGAGAGACTGAATTAGACACCGAGGAAGAATGATATTATTGTCCAAAGGAAAAAGAAAGAAAGAAAACAGACAGAAAGGGAGTGAGACAGTCTCCCAGTAGTGCTGATGATTCTATATGAAGAACAATGTGTGTTAACCTTGCATGGAAAATGTTAAGTGCATCTTTCTAGTTTATATTAAACTATCACATTGTGAAGCCTTAAAAATTTGACTTTTCTGTCCCTGGAGTTACAGATACTCGTCTTTTAAATGGTTTAGATGTTTAAACTTCTGGAAAGCTGTTTTCAAGAAAACTTATACAGAATCCAGATGAAGGCATGTAACTTGAGATGAATATGCTAGGGATAAGGATTCATCTCACCATTCTGCTTCCTCTGATCATGAATGGCAAATCAAATTTGGTTCTTCAGTGCTAATCTCACATGGTTGGTCATACATTAAAAATAAGGTTCTTTCTTTAGTTCATACCATGCTTGACACTGTAGTGAGAATATCACTAGGATATCTTATTAAATATATGCATGAAAACTGTATTGAATTTAGTGTTATTAGCAATGAAAAATTCAACAAAAAGACAAACTGAAAATTTGCAAAACATCAAACACTTTAGCTTAAAAGAGAATGAGCCAACATATCCTTTGTTGCTGTTAATCATCATTTTGCTTTGTCAATCGTTAATGGCAATCTGTCACTGGTAATATTTGGCATAGAAAAACATAGCATGCACTTGTATAGAAGTCTGACTGTGCACATGCATATACCAGCATACGTGGGCAGGTATCTTTTACCCCCAAAAATACACACACACAGACATAGGTAATCTGAAGTGGTTTGAGAAGACTGTAAATAGAGAAAGGGGCATTTTCACTTTCTTCCCAGGAAAGAAAGAGTGGGAGACATCCAGCCTCAGAAGAGTCTCTCTCACTATGCTTTGTCTTTCTGTGAAAGCCTACCAAAGAATGAAGGAAATTATATCTTCATCCTCTTCTCATTTGCCTTTTCCTCACAGCATGCTTTGCAACCTGGACTAGCCCATCCTCAGATTTCTCCTCTTTAGGCAGTTACTGTCAGTTCCTTCCTGTCAAGGCTTTCAAGATAATCATCACGTTGCTATTAGGATTATTCCAGTCCTAATGATCAATCTCTAAGCGTGGGTTTTTCCTTTGCACTGAGATTCATCCATTTTTCAGCTTCATTTTCAGAGGAAAAGAGGCTTATGTGATCTTGTCTCTTTGTGTTGATCTATGTATCTATCCTCAAAAGTATTTGAACTCAGAGGCCAGTTTCTGCCAAATTTGACAAAGAAGTAAAAGGTCAAAGATACTCACTTCTGACATGCTTGGGGGTGGGGCTGAGGACAAGCTAAGTAGAGGAGACATCTCCCATTTGTGTCTCCATTGCAATGAAGTTCACTCCTTATTAGATGTCAAAACAAGGAAACAAATCCACAGGAAATCATGACTCTGCTCTCATGAGGGAAGCTTCTGTCACCACCAAAACAGAACTAATTTTCTTCACTGTGGAGCAGGGTCTGTGACAATTTAGTATTGAGTACATAACAAAAGAGAGACGAGATTATAGCCTTTCTCTTCATGGTAATAAAACATTTGTTTATATTTGCCAGCCTCTGCAACAGGAATCTCAGAGCATGAATTCTGCAAAAACCAAGGACCCTACAGTAAAATTCAAGTCCAGCCTGCTTTTAGAGTTTTATTTTGTTTTATACAGAGGATACAAAATAAAGAAGTGGCTGGAAGATATGCATGTGAGTTCACCACTTATTCCTTTGAGAGCTAACATTTCCTGGGTAGTACTAATGAAACAATGCAAAAAAATATTTGTGATTAATGTATTTCAGAAAATAACAATAAAATTGTACATCGCATTTCATTACAGTTCATTTTTATACATATGCAAGCAATGGCTTAGCTATGGAGTGTACAGGTCCTGTGAGAGAACTGTGGGCCGGAAAAGCCTTGACAGAAAGGCAGGGAGAGGTCAGAGGCAGCTGAAGAAAAACAAGACTTGGTTCATTCCCCATACCAGCATGCAGTGACAGTTTGTAAGAAGAACTATGACTGGCTTTACATCATGTGTCAACTTCCCTGCCTGCTCAGTCTTATTGTTCAGATTGACAGACAACTGAAYATGACTTTGAAGTGTTAGGGCATTGTATTCAAGTGCAGTTCCAGCTGATTTAAATCAGGGAGTTGCAGCACCCCTGATTCCCCAACCTGTTGTGTCCCGAGCCCTTACACTGGCATTCATGAAACCAAGGAGCCAGATCAGTGAGCTGATCTAACTCAGCCTATGTTTATACAGGTATGTAGTGTGGGGGCAAACCGGCTATATAGTCAGTCTCCCACACAGCTTCCCAGGCACCAGTGGCAGCAGAGGGGAACGTGAGAACTATATGACTGCAGGCAGAAATGGGACCCTGGCATCCCTACTATGGCCAGTTTAAATTCTGGTGGAAGCACTTCCTGAGAGCATGTTCCAATACAGCTAAATGCAACAGCAGAAAAGAATATACAACCTGCAAGGGCAATATTAGGTACCCAAGCAATTATGCTAAGCAGTGCTCATGTCCACTGATCATGCTCGGAGAATAATTACTTTCCATCACAGATTCTTTTTCAAGGGTGTCTTATTCTTTTCCTGTCATTAACATAGCCATGCTCCTGGTTGTACAACTGAGGTCTTTTCCTAAGAAACCCCTGCAATAGCTAATGGTTCCTTTGCACTCTATCTGCATAGTCACAAGGTCTGGATAAAAAAGTGGTACTCTTTGATTGCCAGTCACACTCAGAGGTACAGTAAAAAAGATTTTTCTTACATTTAAATGGCACCTCCTGTATTTCAGTTGGTGCCCATTACCTCTGGTCATGTCACTGAGCACCACTGAGAAGAGTCTGGCTTTGCATTCTTACACTGTCCCATCAGGTACTCATACACATTGATCCCCGAGCCTTCCCTTCCGCAGGCTGAACAACYTCAGCTCTCTCAGCCTCTCCCCATTGGAACGACGCTTCAATCTCTTAATCATCTTCGTGGCCCTTTGCTGGACTCTCTCCTGTCTGTCTCTCATACTGGGGAGTCCACACCTGGACCCAGCACTCCAGATGTGTTTCACCAGTGCTGAGCAGAGGGGCAGGACTGCCTCCCTCGACCTGCTGGCAACGCAGGGGCTGTTGGCCCTCTTTGCTGCAAGGGCACATTGCTGTCTCATGTTCAAGCTGCTGTGCACCAGGACCCCCAGGTCCTTCTCTGCAGAGCTGCTTTCCAGCTGGTCAGCCTCCAGTATATACTGGGGCATGGATTTATTCCTACCCATGTGGAGGACTTCGCATTTCCCATCAAAGCATTAACATGTAAAAGAATATTAGACATGAAAATCACTCATAAGGCTGCATTATGTATCTCAGAATATTAAGTACGTGAGAGGGCAGACGCTGTCTGACCATGTGCAGATAATTTTCGTACTTTTAAATAAGTATAGAGTTAAGTCTCTTTATGTGTCAGGACTTCTCACCTCTTCCAGAAAATGCCAAGGAGGAGAAAAAATCAGAAGAAACTGATAAAATATTGCCTGTCTAGTCTGAGCTCTATTGCTTCCTCAATGTAAAGCTGAAGCGGGGATGGGGGGG
>JASVER010000001.1:14300218-14348382 GCA_030449065.1 Oceanodroma leucorhoa
ATTCAGGTTAAATGCAGTCCTGTTTTGATGACATCAAATTTTAAAGGTGTCAGAATAACTACTATACGATGAAGGAGAGCTGTATATCAATTTCTTGAATGTGTCACTGCTATCCGGGTGTACTGCAAGTAATTGAAATGTTTAAAAATACGTAATTGATCATTGTAAGATTCTACCTCAAAATTTCATTTGCAACATTTGGAGTCTGTATGCGTAATGTCAGACGGTTTGCACTCTGTTGGTTTATGGCAGTTATTTCAGCCCAGCTTAAAGTCATTGGGTAGGAAGGGGAATGCTTCCAAGTGGTAAATCCTCCCACCTATCTTAGACTTAAATTTTCAGATAGACTGAATTGCCCTTTGGTAGGTTTAATGTTTTCCATAACAGAAAAAGGAACCTAGACAACTATGACAAGATTTGGCTCCCAATCACAGATATTTACAATTAAGGTTCCTAAGTCCTGCTACAGTTGGGTTTCTGATGATGCTGTTGACATATGTGCTAGGTGTTAGGCTATCATTAAGTCAATGGATGTATAGTCACTAGGGCATAGAGAGCCATTCAGCTCACCATAATGCAGATACCGTACTTGGCAATGAATTATTTTCTGAACATGACTCACTGTTTCAATGAGGGGCCTGATTCAGCTGCCTTCTCACAGGGTCTAGTGATATCTGAGATGCTGTGGAATGGCCCACTCTGGAAGCGGGTCTCCTGCATGCCTTGTGTCATCTTTGTGGACCTGTCAGATACATCTTGGATACCCCAGGACATGTCAAATGGCATTAAATACCAACGCGTGGTCAACTGAACCAAGCCCCATAGTTCAGGGGCTATTCAGTGTGCCTGTAGACACCCATGTGTAAATATGTCATTGTAGGTGTCTTGAGCTCTCACTGAGTTCATTGTCAGACCTTTAGATAGCTAAAATCAGGAGAGAGAAATCCCACTGCAAAGCCAAATAGAATGGAAATCAATATAATATATTATAATATAAAATACACTGTTCTTCAACTCAGATGCTACCAGCCAGGTAGCTGTGAAAAGAGATGTGATCTCAGGAACACCAAAGGACCATTCCCACCCTGCTCAGGAGTATTCTGAGGGCAGTCACTGATAAATAATGCAACTTAGTAGTTTTCTGCCTGTGCCAGAAGTTGCAGACTCTATTGTATGAGGGTAGATGCCCAAGGATCCAGGAGGAGCAAAAGTGCAGAGAGAGGCAAACCAATTGGAAAAGAAGAACATGGGCAATAGGACCTCACCTTGTTACTGTGCAGTGAATCTCAAGCTCAGGAAAAGCATCTCAAGAATTACAGCATGAAGAGACACCTTGTGGTGGTAGTTAAAGTGCCCCATTCGAATCTCCTCTAGCTATTTATTTTTAATCTTTCATTTCCCATGTTCAGTGAGTAGCATTAACAGTTAGATAATTTTCCATCCCCTGCCACACCTTCAAGGAGTAAATACTTTGTTCCAGTGACTGGTATGCAGGCTAACAGAGCCTTTATTAAACATCTCCTTTCCTTTTGAAATTTCCTTTACAAAAACTTTAATGTCCATTTATATTAATCACACAACTTGTCAAAAATCCCCTCTTTCTGCATGCTCTGTCCCACCCGCCTTATTTTTCCCCTTTCCTTTCTCACAGTAATAACAAAGATGTTCCAAGGTCATGTTGGTTTTGCTCATAATTAAAAATGGCAAAATAGCACCTTCAGTATAGGATTTATCTCCATGATAGAGGAGGAATTCTTAAATTAAAAATAGCACCCAGTACTGTATGCTGCTACATGCGTTGCTTCAACAACTTAAATGTGAAATAAATATTTATTTTTATATCTTTGCCCAAGTTCTGTAAATTCTTGCTGACTACAGTGAGGACTAAACTAGGCAAAAAATTTCAGTACTTCTTTGTCATTATGGTCTCAAGGTTATCTACTTTAATATGGGAATTATAGTATTTACAAAGTATCACAATTTAAATATGTATATAAATATGTATATTGAGGTATGGAGAAGTTTATCTCACAGAAATATAATCTAATTTACTTGTAACAGAACTAAGTGGAAAGAAATACTCAATGAAAAAGATAGGAGAATGTGATTTTATTTTGGAGAAAGTGCCCTACAAGCAGGGCTATACTTCTTTTACAACAAATCAAATATCCTACATGTGCTGTTAAGGAACAGTATAACACACTTTTTACTGCTGACACCTGATGAAGTCCTCCGTGGTTGGATTACCAGAAGGGTTTGTGTCATAAACTCCTGTTGCCATACATTCATAACTGTGTGAAGCCCTCAGTCCTTGGGCTGATATTGTAACTATTCATGGATGCTCTTTGCAACCAAAGAATTTATTTGGGAAGCTTCAGTGAGATCCTTTAAGAATTTTTGAATTGTGGGAGTGTGCAAAACATACTCTGTTTCCATTGTGTTTAATAGGCAGTGAAAACAAACCCAAACCAACTGAAAATAGGTTTTTTGGAGAAAACTATAGCAAAACCAACTGATAGCTGCTGGTTTTGACTTTGATGGGTATTTTCCTTGTTCAGGGCTGTTCTTTCTGTTCTCAGTACACAGAAGCATTTTAAAACCAAAGCAGTAAATGGTTTATAAAAGGCCATTCTTTTTAGGCCAAGGTCTTCTCAAATTAGAATTGAAAAATGGTATTTTAAAAAAATGTGTTACCATGTTTTAAAACTTTAGGATTTAGACAGGTTAGTTTTTAAAAGATATTAAGAGGTTGAGGTGAATCCTAAAGGGAAATCTCTTAAGTTATTAGTAGAGCTTATCGAGTTTAAACACTTTTTCTGACATTATTTACCTTTTTCTCTTCCTGGCCTGAGGCTTCTGGAAAGGCTGAAGGCAACTGATTTCAGATAGCTACTCTGTGCATAAAGGAAAATTTTAAGTACCTGATTAAACTACTCAAAGCAGAACAATAATCTTCAACACTGAGGAAGCTGAAAGGTTAGCTATAGATTAAGACTTCTAGATTTTTGTCATGTCATGAACATTTGAGGTTTTGCCTCAAAAATAATAGGAGTCATATGGCTACTACACAAAGTAGTTGTAATGGCATGAACGATTTTTCTCTTTTGTTTGGACAGCCTTGTCTTACAGAACACTGCCAAAAAACAGCTTCAGGAAAGATAGGAACACATTTCTCTCCCATATAGTTTATTTCAGTAGGTGAGTGTCAAAGTTAAATGCTATACTAAGCTAAAATAGTTTTTTCCTGAAATAAATAATATACATGATATAAATTTAAATGCCATTTAAGACTGCAGTTAAAATTATAAAGAATTTAGGCATTGGAAAATATTTGTTTATTGGTAATGTCTCTTCTTTTTCTGACTGCATCTACATTTAATACTGAATATGTAGATAGTTTTCCTTTTGAAGCCATGACTACTGTTCCTCTTCTAACATTTCCAAAACAACTTTGCTTTCAAACTTCACACAAAGCAAATACGGGAAAGGAGGGTCAAATCTGGTAGAAAATAATTAAAAGTTGCATGTGAAATTTTCAATTTTGTGTCCAACATTTGTGGCTTGATCCTCAAGCTTTGTCCCAGATTTGTCCAGTTCAGGTTTCATTATTTAAAAGATTCTGGAGAGGTTTAGTTCCTTTTCTATTTTCAAGAAAAGAGAATGCATACTTTAAAATGCATCCTTTGCTAGCTGGTGTCAGTCTCCACCACAAGGGGCTAAATTAATTTTATAAGCCTGAGGACATTATGGTGGATACTTGTAAGCACTTTTGCTGTCTGACAGTGAGCCTGGCATAGTTCGAGGTAGAAATCTACTAATACTTTTTTTGTGTGACATTTTGTAAGGGTTTATAGATATCATAGGCTCCACCAAATTTACACTAAGTCACACATCCACTAAGTCTTGAGGCTAAGCTATAGCCCATGGGGAACAGAACAGACTTCTTATCATAGATCACATAAATTCCAATAGTACTAAAAACATTCAAGGGCACCTGCATTGGTTTACRCCACATTAATACTTCATAGACATGTTCTATCCTTAGAAACAGGTCTGGCTATCAACTTTTCAGATAGAAAATCTAAAATTTCCTCATTTTAGATTTAGGAAAACTAAACTATACAGTAATTTAAAATATAAAGAACATAAAGAAGCATTAGTGATTTATAAAACTACATCCTTGGAGGTATTCAGATCTTGACTGTACAAAATCCGGAGCAACCTGATCTATGTTGGTTCTCTGTTGAGTTGGGGGTATTTTAGCATGCTACACATTGGAGAAGCTACTTACAGTTGGTAAGATCTAAAATAATCTTATCCATTTGTGACAAAAGTGGGTTATGCTGTCTGTGGCTTTTTCATCCACCAGTGCACCACCTGCACCTCCTCTATGAAACAAAACAACTTCGGCATGGTCTCAAAGCCTAAGGGAAACATTTATGGTCACCTCCTCTAAGCGATCCCCTCCACCTACTTGTTTCTGGTGCACTGGTCATTCCCAGCATTATCAAGGTGTATCCAAACTTGTGTTGATGTCTTTATAGCGCCTAGTTAGAAGTGAATATGTTACTTTCAGAACTGAACTCCAAGACAGCATCTAACCTAAAACATCACTTTCTGCCTCATATATGTCTCACACAGTCCTACATCTATGTCAATAAGGAAAAGAAAATTTCATTTTGTATAGACAATAGTTCTCCTGTGACCACTTACAAGCCTTATGGGCTACAGGAAGGATTTCTGGTGTGGCCAGAAAGGTGATTGCCTGCTATGAGAAACAGAGATTTCACAAGTTGTCTGGTGACAGGAGTCTGTTTTACACAGAAGGACAATTTGCATGGAGGCAGCAGAGGACCTGCTGGGTCAACACGAGACCTCTCTTGCTCAGAGGACTTCAACTCAACATTTTCATCTATACTTGAGACGTAATTTTTAAATTTTAGACTTAATTTTATTACCCTGCTCCATCAATATTGTTTTAGAATTCGAGGTACATTATGTTTCCTTTAAGAATAAATATACTTATTTGCAAACCTAAACTCAGCTAAATTAAAAATAGATATACTTATTTACTAACTTAAACTCAGCTGAATTAAGTTTTTGGTTGAGAATATATTGCATCTTTGATGTGGCATAAACATTGTATTCTGTTTTTAATCTGCAGAATTTAAAAGTATTTAGAAATACCATTTACACCTTGCAAATCAGCTTGCAGTCTGAGGCTGTCCAGAAGTCCATTGGGTTTTGGAAAAAATTCATAGGTAATCAGAAAGCAAGCCTGAAGGATAGGGTTAAAAGAAACAAATACTCATCTCTAATGTTTTCAGAAATTCCTCATGCCAGAAAAACCTAGCATGGGAGAAATAACAGCTAGGCTGAATTGACATGTGAATTGGAATGGCTAGATTGCTGTTATGTTGTGGGTGGGCCCTTCATACTTCTGAAGTTATAATGTTTTTATTTAAAGACTAAATTGGATTTCTAGGCATGTATGGTATACATCAATTTAAAATTATTGGAGTTCTTCATATTGTTAAGAGTGCTTCAGTTTGAAAGAGTGAGGCTTTCCTGCAAATGCCAAGTAAATTGCTCTGCAAGTCCAGAATCTTTGATCACCTCTGAATTGAAACACTTACGAGAGATGCTGTAGTGTTCTAATAATTTTACTGCTCTCTCTGATTCGTATGCCTAGAACCCCAATCATTTCTAAATTGAAGAGCTCTCATTATTTTCAAGTTTTATGTGCAGTATAAAATGATTTAAGATTATTCTGCAGGTTTCCATTTTTTATTTTGCAAAAAATWAAACTTTTTTTTTTTCTTTTTTAAAGACCAGCTCTTTCCTCTGCAAGCTGGGAGACATTATGAGCTAATTCAAACATTTCACGTTTAAAATGGAAATTGAACCAAATTCTCTCCAAATAGCAATGATGATGGCTGGGGGGAAAAAGAAGGAAAAAAAAAATCACTGCCTCAAAAGCCGAGAAAACACAAAGTAAGAGGCTGTCAGTGATCCTTGCTGGGAAAAGTGTGAAGAACAAGAAACATATTGTCACTGTTCAGATGCGGTCAAGGTGAAGTGGGGAGACTGAATGAAAGTTACAACAATGTGACAAAAGAAAGACACAGATCCATTTAGTCTTGGAAGGAAGAGAGCAGGAGGCACAGAAGGCTAGTTCACGTGCTGTTTCTAAGCTGATTTTTGCTGTCATTTTATCATACAATTTCAGAGGGAAATGATGTATGCCCTCTTGTATCTCCTGACTTTGTCTTTTAAGAATAAGAGTTAGTTTCTTTCTCACTAGTGACCTTGTTCTTCTTTAACACATGGCAGTAGTATATTGTTTATAATTCACATAGCTTACTAGAGAAAACACTCATCACTACTGCTTGTTAGCAGTAGAGCTTTCTCTTGTGTTTCTTTCCAAACACATGCACTGGATGGTCTTTGTTCACAGGGGCTCACTGTTTAAGAATACACAAGGGCAAAAAAGAAGCGCTCTGGGGGAGGAAGTGCACCAACCTGCCTGGCGTCCCTATGGCTGCACCCCACATTGCCACGAATCGCACACAAAAATCACCCCGCTTGCACTTCCCACCTGGAAACCCACACCTGCTCCTTCTGGTCCTGCTTGGGGAGCTAGAATGGGGCCTCCCCAAAAGAAAGGGGAGAAGATGAGTCTAAAAAGTATAACCATCTAAATGGAGTAGAGTTAACGCTGACATACGAAAAGAGAAAGCGACTGGGGAACCCCCCTGCCATAGCGCAGATACTTCAGCAGTAAGGCAGGATGAAGAAATAGCAGACCAGAGCAGAGAGGTTTTAAGTGTTTCACCAGTGTGTTACTAAGGAGGTAGGCTGGAAACATTTGGAAAAATCTGGAGATTTCCAAAATAGATGTTGAAACAGAAAACAGAACACAGTCCATCATAACTTTGGCACTTTCAGTCATTTGAGAGAAGTAAATTGTAGCCTTTGTGTGTAATACCTTTAACTGAAAAAGTAGGTCTGCATTTTTCATTATTTTACTTGTTAAAAGCTGTCAGGCACCTCAGGAGATTCTCTGATGAATACAGCTGCTGTGGTTTGACACCCTCTGCTCCTGATGCTATTGTAATGGGGCTTGTGAACCTTTTCTGCTGCACCCATTATCTACATAGCATATGTTTATGTCTGTATAGTGAGAGTTTATACTATCTCAGAAGGTGAGTTCATGCTAGTGCAGTGGGTTTACAGCTGGAGGGATGGAGGGTGGGTTCCCTTCAGACAGCTCTGCTTTCAGATATGTAGGTTCCAGCGGAGGGGTAGGGTGATTTCAGTGTGAAGCCAACATCATCAGTTCAAACATATCTTACCAATGTGGAAACTGAGTGTAGAAAGGCTGCTGTTATTTAGGACGTTGTGTTCTCCAATATTTCCAGTGAATCATTCATCTTAAATATATTTATAAACAAAACTTACAAAGCTAAAAATGTAATCTGGAAAGCTGTTAAGAATAATCAGGCTCAAAAATTCCTCCTGGACTTTTTGTGACAGGTACCTGACCCTATGGGGAGAATGATTTGCTTCTTTGCTGTTGTACCAGGAAACATTTACTGAGACTGGTATTTCCCTTGTTCCTCTCTACCTAAGGTTCCCCATTTTTTATTTTCTTGCAGCTTTATTTCTTTATCCCCACTCCTCATATATCTACCTTTTTTATCCTCTTTTTCTTAGCTTTCCCCAGAACTCATGTTCTTTTTCACTGTCCTATTCCCAGCCTCTCTGTTTTCTTCTATTTCTTTTGAATCCTTTCCGTCTTTCCTGCAGAATTTCCTTAGTGCAAGTCCTTCACAAATCCTTGTTACCCTTCTTGTGGTAGCTCACTTCTGGCTGAAATCTGGAGCTGTTACAGAAGTTCCTGTAGGCACTTTTGGCAAGAAAAGTTGCCAGAGCGTATCTGCCTCTGTTTCAAAGGTATGGTAATGGCATTTCAGCTTTCTGATTACTTGAGATTTTGAGAGATTTTGGTGGATAATCTCTCTGTTTAATTGTCTACTAAGCAATGCTCAAACTACAGGGTACCTAACTAGTATTCATGCAATTTTCAAATTTGCATAATCAGTGGTCTCAGTCAGCAATTAGTATTTCACTAATATCCAAACAAACATAATATTCCAAATTATACAAAACTCAAACAGAAATTATATTTTCTTGTGTGTAGTGGTCTGTGGGAGGATATCAAATTTTTTTTGTTAATTTGAGGATTAGTACTCCTAGCAAGTTTCAATTTACATAGATACAAACAAAATAATAAGTTAAAAAATAATTCATTTTTTTTCCTAAGGGTTATACAGTTATACAGTTATACTGTATATATTATAACTGCTATGCAGTTTGGTGCTACATAACACCAAAAATTTGATTGATACTTTGGACTGCTTTTTTAAGGTAATCTTTATTGATATCATTCCAGTGTCTCCTGAATTTTGAGATACAATGTTCGAAAAGATGGGTTAACAAGTAAATTGGTCCATTAGGTGCATTGGTGCATTCAAACCAATGCAAACTGGTGCATTCAGTCCTTCAGGTATTACTCCTAAGAATTTGTGAAAGACAACTGAACTAGACCACGTTGTTTTAGACTGGTTCCTCCAGTCTGCAGTCCTTCAGCTTCAAAAGCAACAGAGGCATCATTTACTATTAACCCTCACTGTTGTGTTAGTACTCAACAGATTGAAATTTGCTGTTTTCAGGTATTACACACCAGTATGAAACCCATTATGTGTGTTACATCTCACTGAGAGAGGAACACTTAATCCTGGTTTTCTGTCTATAGTTGTTTCAGATACATTTATAAAGAGAGGTCTTCTTACGGGATCTATAAATCACACATTACCTTTTAGTTATGCCATATTTTAAAGTAATGTTAACGTGTTAAAAGAAAGGTCTCTGTGTTGTTCATAATGCGCATGACTTTTCTTGCTGTGTTATGTACAGAATAATCCATATACCACCCATACTGAAAGTGGTTATTAAATATGCTGGCTCAGTTTACTAGTAGCTCTAATACACTTCTGTAACGAGGGACTACTTGTAACATCAAAGCATGGGGAGACATTAGCTCTTTTTCCCTATAGCCTCTGACCTGAAAGCTTTGCTTTTTATCTCTATATAAAAGGAAAATATTCTTTTCAAAGAAGCCTAGCTAGAGTGTGGATATTTTCTTCATTGTAGAATAAGAGCTTGTGAAAGTAATCTAGAATTTTTCATCTTTTTTCAGAGTATTGTTTCTTTTTGGACATCATGCCTCTTTGAGAGTGAAAACTCTTGCTTTCAAGTAATAGTGACTGGGAAGTGCTTTCTAAATCCTGAGGTACTTCTGGTTTCTGTAATCCTGTCAGTCTGAAGAAAGGTGACCTAACATTTCTATTTTTAAAAGAAATAAAGAGAGATATATTGTTTAAGAGAGTGAAAATGCAGTTTGAGAAATAATTCATATTCAAAATAATGAGTAAGACCCAAAGACAATTAATTGTACACAGGGTTTGTAAGGGAGCCAACATCTGGCAAATTTAAACTATATTTTATCTTGCAGATGTTTCCACTTATTTTTAAAAAAATATTATATAGCAAATGATCTTTCTCAAGAATATTTGGACTTTTAAATCTATGGATTGGATCATCTTTCCTTCTGACTTTGTATGCACCAGATTTTTTGCGTAATCTAGCTTGTCTTGTTTCAGTTCAATGTTTTAGGATTCTTGACCTTTTGGCTTTTAGATTCTTAACTTGGGCTATCTCAAGGAGAACTTGGTCTTCAGAAACAGCTAAGTACTGTCAGAAAATTTGGCTGATGTATGACCTGCACAATTACTTTCGAGTATCTGATCCCTTGTTCCCAGGCAATCACAGGGAACAGAGTGCTGACTTAACCAAACATAGGTGCAGTAAACAGAAAAAGGAAGGTTGAGCACAAATGGGCATATCATATCATGTATTGTTGGTATTCTGCTGGTTATAAAGAAATTTCAAGCCTAAATTTTCGATTCAGTTCCAAATCATTTCTTAAACTCATAAGCACTGATAGTATTACAGATACTGTACATTCCCATACTTGTATGATCTGGACTGCAAGGTTTCTAATAACATCTGAAACTTCTTTTTTACCTGTAAGTGTTTGTTGCAAGGACTCTTTCCTTAGAATCCTACAGAGAAACAGAAGAAGGGTCTCAGTTATTTTTCTTTACTTATTTATACTAGTCTATTATAAAGGTGGGTTTGGGTAGGCTACTGCTATGGCTAACGTGGGGTATTATTTTTCTGCATTCCACAATTCATGGCTTCTGAGATGGCATTAAGCAGGATTCAGTCTATGACACTTAACTCACAGAGGTGTTAAGTCAATGATTAAGTCAATGAAAATTCATTGATTTCTTGGATGCTCTAGGTGGGCCTTCTTATAGTTGTGAATAGTTCCTGTGAGGTGGGTGTTTTAAAATTTAGCCTGGGCTTAACTGCTTTTCCACACACCTTCTAAAAATTGCTTAGCCAGAGGAAGGGTGGCACAGTCTGATTCTGATGTAATGGCATAATTAAAAAGAAAATAAAGCCACTCAATTTTCTCTGTAAGATTTCATAAGAATAAATAAGTTTCAATCTTTCTTCTGCTGGAAACAAGCTGGATCGCTTGTTTTGTTTTTTAATAAAGGTACATAATGTCATTATACTTGCAGAAGTGCAGACTAGCGTATATATTCAAGCATAAAGATATTTATTAAAAAAACATTACAGAACTGCATTCGTGTAAGCTTTATAAAGTGTCCTACTGCATTTTTTTTAATACACTGTTTTTCTTCTTTGGTATTTGAACTAAGCGGAGAAAACTTTTTCTTGCAGAGTTAATTTTCTTAATAGGATGCACATACATGTCCTTAAGTTATACATATGTTATCCCTGTGTTAGACATAGTAGCAAGTATGTCCCTAATATACTTTCCAGGAATCTTGTAAGCAGAAAGTAAGATGGAGAAGGAGAGAACAGGGTTTGTGTGTTGGTTTTTTTTTTTTTTTCCAGATTGTAATAATTAAAAATTTAGAAAATTCAAAATGTTTTTCAAAATGTAAATGTAAGTAAATTATGTATTACACTTGTCTAGATAGTTAAAAGAATCTGAAACCTTCTGCCAAAAATGAATATTTTATCTTGCATTCTACTAATATGCCAACTTATGGTTACTTACATTTTACTCCTGTTTGCTACAGGTGAAATGGGTGAATATCAGACAGCTCATTACAGAGACAAGCATGCTGCATTCCCAAAGTAGGATGACAGAACAAGTCATGGTACGTATTGTAATTTCAGTGCTACAATACATCTTCAAGCTGTCTGAGGTAAAATGCTTACTAAGCACTGCATTGGGGCTGTCAGATTGCTTCATGGGGTGGTAATTAAATTGAGGCAGTTCTACCGTTCATTTTGTGGAACTAAGCCAGAATTATCTGTATCCTAAAAATATTCTACTGTAGATTGCTGGTTGTAGCAGGAGCACAGTTTTTTGCATATAAATTCACTTTCATGGAAAACATCCTATTTCTCACTGTTTTTTTCTCACCTCCATAGGTTGTGGGGGAGGAGAGCTGTTTTGTCACTGGACTGGTTTAAGTCTGATGGAAACAGGTCATCAATGATGGTATCTCGTTTAAGACTGCAGACTCTTGGGCTGGATTCCAGTTGTGACTTATGGGGATAAAGGATTGATGGTCATTGTGGCCAGAGGTGGCATTAAAGTTTCCTGCCTACAATGTTCTCAGCCTTTATATAATTTAGAATAGCCAGGGGCCCACTTGGCTGTGGCTGGCCATTGCCTCAAAAATAAAGCTCAGTGCATGTGAGGAGGCAATGTGACAAATGAAGAGGTCTGGTCGTTTCTGGAGACTAGCTGCATTATTAAAATGTGAGGGAGCTGCCGTGCTGGGTCAGACCAAGGATCCTGGCAGCTCAGCAGTCTGTGTCCAGCAGTGCTCTGAAAATCAGTGCTAGACCAGAATGACCCTGGCTCTGAAATAGTGCTCTGGTTCGAGAGTCCTGGCACTTCTAGTGTGTCCTCATCTGGGAATACTATCACTCATGTTCTTCCTGAGAGAGGGTGATGAGAATTGCAGATAGGATTAGTGATATAGGCACAAAATGGACTTACAGAGCAGCATGATTATGTTCTTGCTTTCTTCTCTGCTTATTTCCTAGTGAATCTGACCTTTCTGAAATTTGTAAGTTACCTAAAAACTTGTAGTGAGATAGGCACTGCCATTGTTGCTAGTTCAATGTCAAAAGTATATGCAACTTGTCTAACTGCAAATTTAATTCAAAAGATATTTTTTAAGATTGGAAAGGGTGAGGTTAATGTGTAAAGGAAGCTCTTGTAGGATAAGTTTCCTATAATGCACAAATGATTTTATTTTGTAATTCAGCATCCTTTAGAAAATTGTTTGGTTTGAGTTCAGTTGATTTAGTCAGACAGTGAGAACTGAAACTGTGGGGGAATAGCATACACTTACAAAATAGTTTTTGAGTGTACAATGTGGAGGAACTGTTAATGGGTTATCAGGAAATAGATTAAATCTCCTGCAAAAGCTATATTTAAAATTGTCCTTTTTTGATGAAATGGTGGTGAATACGAATGCATGATGAGAAATGCTGAAAACCACTGTTGTAGGATTTAGAACTTAAAAAGAGGTTCTAAGGCAGAAACAGTTTCTTGAAATAATGTGCTAAAATGCTTGTCCCTTTCCAAACTAAAAAAAAAATAAATATGTAAGTACTTAAATCAGTGTCCAATAAATAGATGCATTAACCAGAAAACTGTTACATAGGAAAGAAGTTGCAAAGGGTGACTTTACTCCATGGGTTTTCAACTCATCAGGGTCTACCCGTAGTCAGGAGAGAGAGAGAGATGGATTCCTATGGGGTAATTCAGAATAAGAATCTCAACTGACTTGGCTCTCACCTTGAAGCATAATTTGTCATCAAAGGATATTGTGACAGGAGACAGTGCAACTGTTTCATTAACAAGATTTCTTATACCATTCTCTGATTATGAAAAGGCTTTTTATTGTTGAAATCTGAGGTTTGCCATTTTTTGAAATGTATGTATGAATCTGGCTCAAATATCTTGTACATCACAAATATTACTTTTGGAAGATATAATTTTCCTTATTAAGTCATAATTTTCCTCTGATTATTGAATTTTGAAGCACATTATCTCCTTGCTTATTTGTCATTTTTTCACCTCTGGTAAACCATGCTATATACATTTTTCACATCCTTTGATTTTACTGCTTTTTTTCCTGGTTCCCTTGTTATATTAGCTTCCTTCTGTATGATCTATTATACTCAATGAACAACAGTTTTCACTTAGACTAATCTTTATGCTTATTTGATTTTTAAATAGTATATTATAATGGTATTAGTGATGTTACACTGAAGTCCCTAGTCCTGCAAAGGCTGATTCATGTTACTCACTTTGCACAGTGTGAACAGTCCCATTGGAGTTCAAGAGTTACACACATGGGCATAAAGCTTTGAGCGCTAATTGCCTTTAGTGGGCTTATTTTCGGTATCACAAAGCCCCACTTTAAGGACTGTTGCTCAGATCTGAAAATACACGTTTCACTGGGAACAATTGTAAAGATATGTCCTCAGCTGGGAACCCGGAGAACAGAATTTTAATTTGGAGTAAATTAAGCATATATCTTGCGAGATACATCTTGACCAGCAGTATTTTATGACTATCTGATGATCTTTTATACTCTTAAAACATAGAAATAGCTTTATTTTTGTACCAACGTTTTCACGGTTGCAGTTTATAGCACAAAACACGAAGCAGTAAAAAAAATGCATTTGATTTTCCCCCCATATTCTTCTACTAGGAGGAAAGCAGCTAGAATAACAGGCAGTAATTAGCTTTCATCCAAATTGTGTATGAAATTTTAGTCTGTAGACTCATTGCGCCTATGTCAGCCTGAAGATTAAAGGCTTCTTAACTACATAGTGACACAGCAAGGCTGAGCAAGCTGTGAAGGAGCTGGTCTGGTTTGTTGTATAATAACTGATCTGTGGATCACTGTTAGAGTCTGGATTTCTCTGTCCAATCCAGACAGACAGAAGTCTACCTCATTGTATCAGTCTGTTATAGAAGATCACCGTATACCACTGGGGTCCACAATGTAGCTGACACAATTTCTGCGGTGCTGGAAACGTATATACATTGAGATGTTAGATGCATACGCCCCAATAAAGTTGATGTTTAACCACCTTTGCTTTTGGCAGCATGCTACAGCTTACTAATTAATTTGGTTGCTGTTTGCACATTTTTTTCTACCACTGTGGATAATCAATGGATTTCAGGTGTTCTATAGTCAAGAAGACAGCTATGCATAATGTTCTCTGAAGTAATATTGAGATTATCCTTCAAGCTTTGTTATTAGCACAAAAAGGAAAATAGTCTAATGCATTTAGAAATAGCTTATAAGCAGTGAACTGTATTCTCTTCCACCGGAGGAATCCTAAACATAGCCAAGCAAAAGTGAATTGACCTCGGACAACAATTTCACCTTCTCAACTTGGGACAGTCAAAACTTTCTTCAGCTGTAGCAGACTGCCATCTTGGCTTTCCATTACCTAGTATCCAGGATGACAGTCTTCAACTACCCTTTATCACTGTTGYCTTCTGTTACTTATTCCTTCTGGCAAACCTACCATTTGCATCTGATTTAAAATAATTAATTTCAGTTTCTAACCAGTCTGTGAGTTCCACTGGTTGTTTTTTCTTTACTTGGAAATAAAACTATGTCAATTCCATTTCAGTTCAGGTACCGTCTAAATGAATTAAATGGTGCACACATTACTGCTATAACCTAGAAGATGTTTGGCCATTTGGAGACCTCAACATGCCCTCAGATTGGACAAAGGAAAGTTCCCAGCAGGCTCACTTTCTCAGTTAGTATGAAAGAATACTAAATCAGAATTTTAGTTAATAATATTTGATATTTAGGTGTGATGCTTTTTTCTCTATTTCTTAAAGACATCTTCTGAAGGATCCTTAGTTGAGGGAGGGGGAGGAGAAGAAACAAAATTGTAGTTCATGTCCTTTATTTGTGCCTAGATTGTTGGAAAGAAGAAAGGAAGGGCAGTTTCAGTGGGTACCATTTTTTTGATAATGTTATCCTTCCACATTAATTTTCAAAATATTGATGACTGGATAATATTTCAGAGAACTGGCTTTGCACAAATATCATCAATGAAAGTAATGGCAATGTTTGCTCAGTGGTTAAACAGGCTTAGAAAAATGTTTTGAGGAGTAATATGGGGTATACTGTGATGGGTGTCATTGTAACAGATCCTTTATTTATATCACTGGACTTCATAAGAATGGAAGTCTAATCTTTTGTATCTTTTAAACCAAAGAGATAGCAAGACATACCGGTGATAGCACTCTTGAGTTTTAATACCTTCTCTGAAACATTGCCAGTGTTAGGTTGTGTGGCTCATTTAACTTCCCTGTGCCCATTGTCATTTCCCCAATAAGGATGAACTAGAAAGATGGTTAAAAATAGTGTAAACACCATTGCACTTTAAAATTTCTTTAAATGAAATCAGAGGTTGTTTTGTTCTAATAGATGCTTTGCAGACAGAAATCAATTAGTCTGATAGCGTTACTCGTCTCCAAAATGGAATCGTATTGGACCAGTTTGATGTCTTCTTATAATTGCACACTGTATGGTTCTTTGACTCTTATCTCTCCCTCAGTCTGTGAGTTTGAAACCATCAGGAAGATGTCACATTGGTATGAGTATTCTTCAGTGATAAGAACAGCAATTGTTGTAGGGAGACTTCTTAATCTTGGGTCACTCAAATCCCTTTTAAAGACAGCAGGTGCTCTCCAGAACAAGCATTAACAAGAAGAGATTATGAGGTAACCTGTTGTTCTTTATATCTCAGCATCTCGTGACAAAGCTTACCATCAACCAGCGTGTTCAGAAGCCAGTCATTACAGGAAAAAAAACAAATGTGTCTCAGGAAGGAACTAACGTTTTCCATACTAAAGAGTGGATTCATTTTAAAGGCTGAATACCGAGAACTGTTACAGAGAAATTTATATTTATATAATTATATGAGTCATTTGTAAAAGCAAGAAAAAAAACTAGCAGAGGCTAAAAAAACGGAGCTGCAGATATTCATGGTGTAATGCAATCAGAAAGAAATTCTGCTTCCTCAGAAATCAAAATCCGAAACTGCATCTTGTCAGATTTGTGTCGTGTTGCAACTTTCTTTTTCATTCTACCCCTCATCTTCTTCCCAACTGTGGCAAATATGGTGAAAGGAAGTTAGTCATTCATATTATCAGACTCTAGCACTGCTAACAGTATGACTTCATACATATGTGCTTGTGCTGTGGGCTGCTTAGCATTTACAGGGTGAAATCTTGAAGCTGAATGTGCTCAGGGTCTAACAGAGCTCTCCCAAGTACAATCACAGTGGAGTAAAACTGTCTGTTATTTTCAGCTCTCAACCTTTTATGAATCTCTGGATCCAAATACCAACTAAATTTTGTTAAAATAAGATTTTATTATCTAATCCTGTCCATTTCCATCAAGATCATGACGCAAAATTATTTGAGTAAAGCACGTCTATGGCAATCTTTGTGAGGTCAAGAATTAAGCATAGGATAAATCACTGCATTCAGGTGATAAAGCCCACTTTCAAGAGCACTTCAAGAAAAGATTTTTTAAAGGTATTTAGATGCAGAGGTGTACCTAGCACTTTCTAAGAGCACACTAATCTCAGTGAGTATGAGGGACTTAACCCTTCTTCACTCTACTTTGAAAAAAAAATCAGCTAGGCACCTATCTCTGCCTCTAAGTTCCTACATACTTTTTAAAAAGTCTGGCCTTTGATAACCCAAATCCCCTTGACTTTCAGTAAGGCTTTTCATCCTGAATTCTAGATCCTTATAGGTTTTGAGGATCTAACTCTCTTAAATTAAAATGTGAGTTAAAGGCCCAGGTACTTTTGAAAAGCTGAACTTTTGTGCTCAAGTCACTTCTGAAAATGAGTGTTAGACTACTAATCCCCTCAGCTACTTGTGAAATATTTTCCTGTCACCTCTGAGAACTGTTCATTAACCACTTGCTTTGTCCTGAAGTTTGTATAACAAGTTTGTATAATATTTATTATAGAGAATGTTTAATTTTTTTCCCAAAAGAATGACAAAACTCTCTTTTAAAATGAAAAATTATAAATATAACAAAAACATATATTTATGCTTTCAGCAGGCAAATGTGTTTTTTAATGGAATTTAAATAAATGGAATTTTTATGATGAAAAAAGCAACAGTAAAAGCAGTGATTATGTTTTTCATAGTTCATTTGCCTCCCTTGCCCTGCAGATCTTGTACAGAAGGAAAATGAGATCCCTGGTGAAGCCTACAATGTCATTGACTCTGAAGAAGGACTCAGAGACCCATTGGTGTTTAATGACCCTTATTGGCCTCCACAAAAGAAACTGGTATGATCTACTAAAAAAAGACATATGGTTCTTTAGAAATATTAAGAAACACTGGTGTCTTCATGGGTAGACATTGTAGTCATGCATTTCTAAACACTGCCTGGTTTTAGATGACTGCTCTTAAAATGGCAGTCCAAATTTGATGAGGAATTGCATTCATTTTTCATCAGTACTTGACCAACAGCAGTGGTATTTTACCAATACTGCAATCATGCAATTTTAATGCTCTTACTATTCTGCAGTATCATATCAAACTAAACAAAACACAACAGATAAGAGAGCTAAAAAATACAGTGAAGAGCAGCTAGACTGTTTTATTGGGCATGAGCACATTGTATAATGCAATTATATGGTGATATCCCAAAGTTATAGGTAAGTGTTGGAATATTACAATATTTTTGTATTAATTTCTTCATTAAAGTAAAATATATACTGTGAGAATCTTTATTGCAGTTGAAGATGAGACAGTGGCAACTGTGAGACTAGCAAAGTGAAGAAAGGTAAGGGAAGGGAAAGGAAAAAGAAGGAGAGAAGATGAAAAGAAAAGCAAGAAGGGGAAAGAAGGAGAGATAAGGGGAAAACCCAACATTTAATGGCAAAACAGAAAAAAAGAAAAAAAAATAATTTCACATTGAAGAAAACAGTAGTGGAGATTCAGCTAGGACTATATAGGAGACAAATAGGAAAAAATACATTGCGGTCATATCAAAGAATATAGGACCAGAACCTATTGTATGAGTAGACTTTGATTTCAGGCAGCAATAAAGTCCTGAATATATCTAAAACGCTCAGTAGATACCCTGGTGTAGACAAATTCTGATTGGCAATGTTGTACTTTGTGCTTCTCTCTCTAATATGCGTCCCCAGAAAAAGAGCATCTATATAATAGACTGACATCTTTCACTGGTTCTAGAGATGCTGTACCTGTGGTAAAATAGAAGCGCAGAGCCTTAGTTTCAGTTTCTCTAAGGGGTGTGCTCATTTTCTAAACTTGAACCATCTAGAGGAGAAAATACATTGAACTGTGGATTTGTTTTCTTAATCAGACTTTTTAGTGACTAATTTATCTTTTCACAAGCATTTGTAAAAACAATATGATTGGTTCTGCTAGCTTATAATTTCTTCCTACTTTAGTATACTTCTCAATGATCCTTAAAAGGGATGGAATTCAATCTGGCCATTTTTTGAAAAGTTTTGTGAGAAGTAACAATTTATGTAAACCAAGATTCCTCTTGAAAATCAATTCAGCAGCTTGAAGTAATGTACTTGTCATATGGGAATATTAATATGAAAGAAAAATGACATGGATATATAAGAAATTAAACTAACTGCCTGTGTAGAGATATCAAAAAGTACAGTGATGAATACTCTGAAATGTTTGTTGCAAGATCCTACCACTCTACAGTCATCAGAGATGCAAATGTTGAAAATTATTTTTTTCTAATACCATCCCAATGATATAGAAAAACTGTAATGTATGTAGACTGCTACATTCCACATACAACATGTCATAGTCTTTTTGTTGCTGGGTAGAATCCTCTAACAGAAGTGCATGGTCCAGCTCAGATTTTGCAATACTGTAGAGGGAGGAATGGAAAAAGTGCATCTGCCTCTCTCACTGTGAGTGCAGGAAGAAGAAAAAAGCGTAGTGGGGAACGCCAGAAATTCTGACTTCCCTATGATGGGGCTGATGAAATGCAAGGCAGGGACAGTGCCCTGTAAAGGAGCCAAGTCATTTATTCTTCCTGGCAAGGCAAGAGAAAAGCAAGAGAAATTGTTATTCTCTGAGTCCCAATAAGACCTTCTTACCCTATTCTGCTAATGTAAAGGCCTTTAGCATGGATTTGCATTCACTTTTGAGCCCCTTTGCACTACTAGAGAGTTTAAACTTGACATTCACAGTCAGAATTCATTCTCTGTTCTGCTCCCCTGGTAGTACAATTGCCTTCTCTTGAACCATCAAAGAGCTGTGCTTCAACAGCCCATCAGGTTCAGGAACCAAACTTGAGTGTTGCTTGTTCAAGGTATTCAGGAGGAATCAGCTGGCCACCTTGCCTCTTTTATGAATTGTTATCCTTTAAATGTTAGTGTTGACAACCATAACAAACCACACCATTTTGAAGGGATCATGCCAGCTTTAAGTATGCTGCCTGGTGAAGGCCAGGGGGAAGAGTAGAAGCATTTATGAGACACTACTGCAATTTCCCTTTCTGTTACATTAGTTATGAGGTGACTAAACAAATATGAAAAAATAGTGTGTAAACCAAAATCAGTTAAGGCTTATCCAAAGAATGTAAATGTTTTTGATACTGCAATCTAGTTTGGAAGAAACTCAAATTCGAATTAGAGATCTATTTTTCATTGTGTATGCACGGACACAAAAAATGCCAGTAAAATGGATGGTGTAATGATTTTGGTAGTTTGGCAGACTTACCCCACTGGTTCATTTCTCTCTGTGTTGACTTTGTCCCTTACATTCCAAAGATGGATAAATGTATTAACGCATTGTTTACCACACAGGTCAGGGGATCATTTGACCTTGAAAACAAACGTTCTCTCTGCTCTGCATGGATAATTCATAAGATTTAGTGGCTCATCTCTGTATGTTTGACATTCAGAAATGTTGCTTCCTCAAATGTGTCACTGTCTTCTGCACCAGTTAGGTAGTGCACTGCTGCTGAAAGCTGGTTACACATTTATGGGGCTAGACTTGTGTCAGACAGTGATTTTTGTTTTTTTAGCATGAAGGCACGGTCTGCTGCTAACATGATGAAAATCTATTATTATGAGTAGCAGAATGTACTGCTTGTATGTTCTTTGGGCACAATCAAATCATGTTGGTTGAAGAAAAATGTTTGGTGTAATTTAGAAAAAAAAAAGGCAATGGACAAGCAACAATCATCCTTAAAGAATTTTCCACTAGTCAGTGAAATAATGTATATGCATACATCTGTTTGTTTGAGTACAAATGCGTAAGTAAGGAAAGAATCATAGCTGAGAGAAAAGAAATAAAAGGCAAAGATAATAACACAGCCTTGAATTGCTCACTGTTAGAAGTTTGTGTTAGCTGAATTACTGCACAATCATATCTAGAATGCAACAGTACTTCAGTGTACATCGGATAGAAAACAAGCAAAATGAGAGACTAGAAAAAACAAGATATAAGGTCGGTTATCTAGGTGGGGCAATTAGATGATGTGACACCTCTGGTGAATATTATCCAATTTTTATTGTGTAAACTTTACAGATATTTCTGTTTACCTTCAGCCCTTCATGAGCTGCAGAACTCATGCTAGTTACAGGGCTAATAGAACAAAAAACTGACCCTGCTTCAGAGAGCTTGCAGTTAAGAGTAAGATAATCGAACAGTTGAATACGATCAGAATCCACCCCTCCACATCAGGAGGCAGTGAGACAGTATTGATCTGCTGGGTAAGCAGCAATCACATCTCATCGGTAGCTTAGTCATTATTGAGTCTCTAGTCATCATAGTAAAATAAAGATTTGATATGGGACTATGTCTGGGCATATACTCACAAAAACTAAACAAGTTGTTCAACTCCACTTTGCAGGACTATCTTTTCTGTCTGGACAGAGAATATTTGTGAAGGTATGTGGATGGGAACACTCATAATACTTTCTCTCAGACTGAATGGAATATAAAGGCATTTTAAGAACAATTCATATTCCTGAAACCATAGCTATACAAACAACTCCAACTGGCACAAGGCATCACTGCCATAGAATTAGGCAGTTACCATAACCTACTGTTATTATTTCTTTTTCTCCTATCCCTTGTGCAAGTACAAGCATGGGTGCTGCTACATGGCGAGCCTCAACAACTGATTCAAATCAAAAATATTATGATAAGAAAACAACTAGGTTTTTAGCTGCATAAGTTCTCCAATCAGTTCATCGTGTCACTACAAACATGCTTGTGCCACCAAAGGAAAAGAGGTAGGAGACTCAAAAATGAGAACTATCACCTCTTAAGAGCAGCACTAACTTTTTCTAGCTGAAGGTGTGCCTAGAATTGCTGTAATAGAAAAGCTCTCCCCAGAAATAAGACAAATAAATAGTCACAACAGTGTATTGTGCCCTACGAAGGGTGGTGTTGATCTTGAGCTTATTGAATATTTGTCATTTCCATGAAGTTTTTGGCACAGTAGCACCAGTAGTTGATTAGACATTTTTAAGACATCCTCAAGAATTTAATGCTTATTTCTATATTGTGTCTGTGCCTATTAAAAGTTATACTGAATGCTGTGCATAATTATGTTCATAAGAGAACAGTATTAGGACAGCTGCTGAGATTCAATTAGTTTTATGGGGAGATGATAACATTTTTTTAGTTGAGAGAAAAATTAAGAAAGATGGGCTTGACTGGAAAAAATCTGAGTCCTGGCATGTAGCTGTATCCTTGTGCTGGTGGTTGGAAGTGGCATATTCTGCAGGGATTTGGGAAACGTCCTGCCTCCCCTAAGCCCAGGGACTGATGAAGAGCAGCATCGCCAGTGTCCGTGGGCAGCATAACAAACTGGCTGTGCTCCTTGCAGTTGCTCTTGCTGCTGAAGACGAATCTGTATCTGAGCTTCTTCTCTCTCTTTCTGGTCCCTGCGCTGAAACTGCTTCAAACAGCAGTCTGTGGATGTACTGCGCAATTTGGGCACTACTTTTAGAGTCCTATGTGTCTTGGAGTGAAACGTCCCTGTTATGCTCAGCCCCCAAAGGCGTGCCCATTGAGAGCAAACGAGACGTTATCTGTGGGCCCTCCTGCCTTTCGCTGATGAATCAAGGTCAAACACCTCTTGCAACAGTCCATGGGGCAGGTATGCCATCATCCCCGGTGCACTGTCAGGGCACAGGTACCAGCACCCAACAAATATACCCCAAACACAGCCAGAGACAGGGTCTGCAGAGGTCTTCTGATCTGAATGTGAGAGTACATTTTATTTCATCTGCATGCGCTTGGAGAATAACACATACAAATTCTTCTTGAACAGCATGGCCAAGTTAGGTTTGTCCACGATTCCCCCCCATACTCTTTCCAAAGTATGAATCAAAACCAAATGCATAGTACTTTTGGCAAATAATTTCTCCCACTCTTCCCTTCCTCTTCCCCCTCCCCTCCCAGCTGACACACAGTGACTATAGGGGGCAATGCAACCTCATCATACAGCCTGTGTACATCAGCTACATACCACGTTAATAGGCAAAACTTTAAAGTCTTAGTTTTTACTTCTTGCTTTTGAATAATTTGTTTCATGATAAACTATCTGTTACTTGGGCTCCATAAAATGGAAGGTTTTAACTTCAAATAAGCTTTTACTGGTTAGATTTTTTTGTTTGTAAATGAAAGTTAATGAATAGCGATTTTATTTCATACTACTAATTCAAATTAAAATCTAAAATAAAACAAGACACAAGAAACAAACTAAAATAATTTTGAAATTCATTTGACATTGATCACTAAGCAGAACTGCTCCAAGTCTGTATGTATCTCATATTCATGTAATTCAATCTATATGCCTGTCAATATCTCTGATGCAGTTTAATTTCTTCAGATCAGTTTCTTTCTGACATAATGCAGGCTTCCAGAAGTTACTCCAATTTAGAGTGCTTAAATGATACTCTTATATTTTCCAAGGTTTTGTGAAAAAATGTTTATATATTAAAAATAATTGTCATAACAATAAAAATATTCATATATTAAATTGTTTGGTTGTATTTTTCTTACATTGATTGAAGTGTACTTCACAGTAAGCAAGCAAAGAATGATAACAATGATAATTTCCAACTCTTATTGTTCAACAGTGTATATTTGTGTACCTGAGTTTTCCTTCCTCAACCTTTCTGCTTTTTGTAAAGGAATAGTTAGAAGATGCAGAGCCAAACTTCTGTTAACATGATTAGAAAAGCTGTTACAGATTATTTTCTATTATTTTAATTTTGTTTCATTACAGTTTTTGACAGTTACTGTTTACCAGAGTTTCCCTGAAGCAAAAATGATTTAATGTTCAACATGCACATTAAAATGTGTTCTATTTTAATACGTTAAAGCTGATAGAAATATAATTTAAGCAGAAATCTGTGCTTAACAGTGCAGCACATAGAACCTCCAAACACAGATGAAACTGGAACTTCTATTTGAAGAGAAAACAAAGCCAGCAGTAATCTACCTTAATACTTACAGTTAGAGCTGTGTGATATTTTTGTAATGAAATTCAAACCCAGGTGAAGCTAATGTCGTGTGGGTTTTTGTTGGAGAAGCAAGGCATAGTGTGAAACGTAGGCTTTCATGCTTGGTGGCTTTATATGGCTCATAACCAAGCCCAGAATTTTCAGCTGAAGTTCGGTTTCGATTTTCTCATCCATTTAAATTCAGTCCTGACTGTTACGGAAAGTAAGTCTTAAATTCCAGAGGAAAGTCCACCGACTTCACTGAATGCAGAAATTCTGAGTTTCTAATCCTCTAATGTGAGCACTTCAGGTTTACTCAATAGCTTACTGACCTTTACTTAGCCATGTACACATTTCAGTGGGAATTTTCAATGCTTTTTCACTAAAAATCGTGTTCAACAATACTTCCTGATCATTAAGACCTGTGTACCTAAAGCATAGACCGAGGATATCTTCTACAAGCCCAGAATACAAATCTATACCTTTTCATATAAGCACAACCTTTTTCTTTCTGTCATTTGTCAGATTCATGTGAAAGCCAGTTTTAATAACTCCTGGTATTAGATATTGCTGGTGAGTCTCAACAGTTCTTTATGTATGGTAGTATTAGGATTTGATCCTTCCTTTCCACTCTTTGTCCAAGAACAGTGCTCAAAGTGAGCATAGGAAATAGTCCATTGAGGTTGATGGGCCATGTCTATCCACAAAAATAAAACCCAAAAAGCCCCCAAAGCTGCAGAATAAATTTTATAACTTTGAAGAAAGAAGTGAATAGTTGCTCAGCTGAGGACTTGTAGGGGTAAAATAATTAAAAATAACAAAAATATCAAATTAAAACCATGGTTACCTACTCACCACAACAAAAGAGTTCAATGGAGTTAAACAGACTTTCACCTTGTTCTTTCTTATAGATGGCAGCTGAAGCAGTTACTGTGCTAAAAATGTAAAAAGGCAGAGCAGCACTAGCAAAAATTGTAGTCTTTTACAAGGGAAATGCCAAGTGATGTGATAAACTCATGTAAAAATGGAAAATAATTAAAAGTAGGTAGCATTCACCAGAATAAAGTATGAAATAGAGGAGACACTTGCAAGAAGATGTGATATAGACCAGTGATGGCTGGAAAATTTCTGATATGGTGTCTGTTTTTAAAATGCGACCAAAAAGAGATCCTGGGAATTCAGACCAGTGAACCTCACCTTGCTTCTGGGGAAACTGATTGAGAGTCTAATTAAGGATAGAATAGTTCAGCACATGGATAAGTATAACCTAATAGGGTCAAACCTGCACGACGTCGGTAAAGGAAAAGCATGCTTCTCTAACCTGCTAAAGTGCTTTGAAAAAGTTAATAAAATAGTAGATAAAGGTGACCTGGTGAACATAATTTATTTGGATTTTCAAAAAATTCCCGATAAGGTCCTCCATAAAAGACTATTAAGGGAAAAATATAACTATGAGGTAAGGGGCAAAATCTCACAGTGGATTAAAAATTGAATAAATGATGGCAAAAAACTTGCACTGAAAGTCTTCTCCTAAAAGCGTAAAGAGGTTAATAGTAGGATGCTCTAAAGGTTCACATTGGAGCTAGTGTTACTTAATATAATTTTTAATGATTTGGGCATTGTATCTGCTAAAACTGACATTAAATATTAGCTAGTCAAAGGGAGAGGACTGTGAGACTAGGAGAAAATGGTTAGACTGACAACACATACATTTTAACTTGGATAAGTGTAAATTTTGCTACTCATTTTATGGGTGATTTTCACCTCCAGCACCATATTATATACCATGATGTTCTAGTCAGAATAATTTATCTGCTTTCTGAGCAAAGATGCAATAGATATCACTGCAGCATCCATATGAAATGATTTGCCCTCTCTAGGTGTAGTAGTAGACAGGGTTACATGAGAATGAGGAATTCCCATCTGTCAGGTCACTCGACCTTTTCCTCAGGGTAACCAGGCTGCATGGCCAGAACAAGAGCTGTGTTTATCATTAAAAAAACAAACAAAATAAAACCTCCTTCATAAATACTTAAAGGGAAGTCCTATTCCTCTTGGATTTTGCTGGAGTGTCTGTGTTTTTTGAGGTGCTGTTAACTTAATTACGGCACTGAGGAAATCACTGGCACTACTGCCTACTGTCATCTTCAGCCCAGAAGGTTGTAACCCACTGCTGGTTTTCTTTGAAGCTCTTACCTGTTACTTCCCAGTACTCTCAATCCCATCTCCTCTTTATGAAGTGTCTGTAGGAAGTACATTCAGTTTTGCATGTCTTTCTGGTATGGACATCCCTGCTGGCTGTCATCTACTAAAGAGGATCAGGAACCTTTGCCTGATCAGGTTCATTCAGAAATGACTAAGCTAATAGGTTCTGGGGTTTGGGTTTTGAGTTTTGTTGGAGGTTTTTTGTTTGCTTAATTTTTTTCCCCACTGTCCTTTCTACACTGCATTGAATTTAAATCTGTAAAATTATTTAAAACACTACCCACTGAGGGACTAAAGTAGCATGTGGTCAGACCTTGACCTTATATTAAGCATATTATATGTAAGATACTCAGTTCATGTGGTGCTGCAGGTGTCACATCCACTCTGTCGAAACTGAAGTCCATTCAGGTTTTTTTAATAGTAAAAAAGTGAGAGCTAACAGATGATGTCTCCTTCAAAACTGATATGGGTTCATTTAGTTTTAGTATAAGCACAACAAAGAGAATCTTCTGTGTTGCTTTCTATAATTCTTCCTAAAAAGAATCTATTTTACCATTTATACTGAGGCAAAAATGCAATCTTTGTAAGATGCAACATTTTAGACTACGAGTAAACACAGTAAAAAAAAAAAAGATGATTTCTTGGCAAAAGAAATGTGTGGAAACAAAACCACTAAAAATAGTATTTACCTTGATCAATAATTTATTATTTTAATTTTTTTTGTGGAAAATATTAATAGAGTTCTTTAAATAAAAAGAACTAATGTGTTTTTTTCTCTTTTGTTGTTGCAGCCCTGTTTGTATTTACATCCAGTCATTTATTGCCCATTAAAGAAGTAATGCTATGTTAATGTAAGGGAAAAAATCAATGCTACTCAGATCAGTAGCTGTGGGGAAACAGTGCAGCAGCTGGTTTGCAAACAGCAAGCCCACATAGATCAATGAAATTACAAGCTAAATCTGCTGATGCTCACAAACTGCTCCAGCATTGTGATGTCTAACCTTTCTCAAGTTCAAGATCTCTGGCAAGCCAGCAATAGCTAAATGGGGAAAAAAAAAAAGACAAAAAAAAAAAGCAAGCAAGAAAGAAACAAAGAAAGAACATAACTGTCTGGTGGAGAATTTTAGCATGATACGTAATATTCCACTTTTGAAGTTATCAGTATAACTGCACGTTTGTAACAGATATAAAAGCCACTCTAATCTCCCAGTGAGCAAAGCTGCGATCTACACACTCTGGAGATTTTCTTCCTTAAGAATGTTCAAATCTGTCACATATTACCTTGAACTGTAACACTGGAGGCTAGACAGCAATTCAGTAATGTGGTTGTTAATACGCATTCAAGAAAATAATTTATCAATAAGCAACAGTACAGCTTCTGCCATGTGCAATGTCTTTTATGGCATCATTGTAGCCTTTAAAATGGTTTGAATTTTGTTAACTTGCAAATTAAACATGCAAAATATTTGACTTGTTGAATGCAAGATTCATTTGCATATTTTATGCTATTTGTATGGTAAGGCAAGGAGCCCCTTTTACCCCAAGGAAAACAACATTTGGATTTATCAGTATCATGTGAATAACATGCCTTTCAAATAATTATTTTCAGGGCAGTCCTCACCCTATTTGTGCCACTTTTTTAAACACAGCAGTATTTTTCAGGTGTTAATCGGCAAGAAGATAGGGAGAACCAGTCTCTGAAGATTGCTATAAAATGGAACACATTTTAAAAAGGGAAATATGTTCATTCCAAAAGCAGACAAAAAGGCATCTTGAGTTTCCTTCAAATATTGACACACGTATTTTGTGGGGGACAAAATGTGTACTTTGCAAATATACAATTCCTATTGTCTACTAATCTCCTATTGCTTTACATATATTAATTAAATGTCACAGTTTGATTCTGTTCTATTGTGTCTGTAAATAAAAAACATTGAGAGGTTAGAAACATTTTTTTGGTTTTCCAGCCAGGGAGTGGTAGAACAGAAAATGGAAGTCCAGTCCTTATTAACTGTCTTCTGTTATTGTAGGCTTGCAATATTTTACAAACCAAGAACATTGAAGAATAAAATCAACAGTGGGGTGAAGTGCAGTTATTTCTTGTATTGTCAATTGTTTCTCCTGAAACAACCATTTTGGAATTTGACTTAAAAGTTACTCTTCTTCTCTAACTTTCTCAGATACCTAATAATGAAGAAAGTGAAAGAATGTTTTCATTTTAAAGTGTTAGATTTCTGTTTCTCTTTTGCTTATAGGCCTTCCCAGATACAGCCAGTTTCCTTTCATTGCTGATCTTTATGTCAATTTGTTACCTTACAGTGCTGCTCATCAGTGCTGATGGCAGGATATTTCATGCTTGATGTGGAGGGAAGACTGATTGTGCAATAGCCGTGATAGTTACTAACAAGGTGAAAGTTGGCTGTATACTCTAACGCTGCTGGTAGCGTGTGGACACTGATGGAAATCTCTCCTACTCCATTTATTGGCTAGGAATGAGAGAGATGCCCAGCAGAGGCTAGGAGCTGCTGGTCCCAAGCCTGATCCGAGATCCACGATGGTTGTGAGGAAACACCAGCATTTTCTCATAGGGTCGTAGTTCAACAGTATGAGTATGCTCACATTCAGGATAGGACTTCTGAGAGCTTTGTCTTCAGGTTTGATTAAGGTCTCCTTCTTTATTTGGACCTTATTGAGAAAGCTCTTGTGAAAATAATRAAAGTGCTGAGACACATCTGAGCTAAAGAGAAGGGGCCTCTTGGTAACAGCACGACCAGGATTTCACCAACGTTCTTTTTTGAAGCAAAATATGAATTTGTGAGGAAGACTTTGTGTTCATCAAAATTAAATGAACAACCTTCTACAAGGAAAACTGTTCCCATGAAGAAATTAAGATCAAGCAAGTATGGAAGAAAAGAAATAAACCAGACTGTGTGCCTAGCTCAGGTTTGCTTTGTCCACCTGGCAAGCAATACTAGCCGTTATTTTATTTGTCTCTTTCCATGCATAATAGTTCAGCAATCAAAGTATAAGCCTTGGGCATCATAAAGAAGTGTATTATTGTAGTGGAGAAACAAAAGGGATGATTGTGGGGGTGCAATTGCATTGTTCAGCCTTTTTTATTATAACAAAAACATCACCGTGCCCAGAGATCCCCAGCAATAATTCCTCTTGACTGCAATAAGTACCTACTTTTGAGGAAACGAAAGCTGATGAGCTGCAGGCTTCCCTGCTGCTAAATTCATCTAACAACCCACTCCTGATGTTTTCTGCTTTAAAGACCAATAGGAACTTTATAGATTGGTTGGATGCTCTTCTTTTCAGTCTAGCTCAGATCCTGAAACTTTTCTGTTGATCTGAAAAGCTGGATGCGGTTTGGTTACTAAGCAGCATCAGGTCTGAGCATTATTCAGCTACACTATCAGACCAACCATGGGAATACATGCAATTTTACGGAGGTTTGTGACCATAGTTTTGCCCAATCATCCGGAATGTAAAGGACTTACAGGTTTTGTAGTTTGGCCTTATAGCTTCATCTGCACTATGTGGTAAGAGTTCATCTCTACAAGGATAGAAACCAAAATCCTGAAATAAGCACCCTGAAGTATCTCAAAGCTTTAAATCTGGGCTCAGAACAAATCTGAATTTTGAGGCTTTGGTTTCTACCTTGGTCATCATTTCTGATGGTGATCAAAATGAGAAGTGAGAAATTAGGATGTCTCAAAATTTTCTTTAAAAAAGAAAGATCAGCTCCTTTGACAAATAGGAATACAGTTGGTCAATCTTTTTGTCTGGTCTCTGTTATTGTCAGCAACGTGTATGTGCTGAGTTGGATCTCGACGAGTAGGTGCYATGACAAAAGCTATACTCTTATTATGTCACAGCATTTGTGGAAAGTACAAGCAGATACCATGAAAACTGTTGTTTTGATGAGACAGCTAGGCCTCTAACATTGAATAGCATATACACTGGGTGCTCATTTGGAAAGAACAAAATGTTTCACATCCACCCATTGATTGCATGAAAAAAATATTTCTTGAGAAATATATGTGTAACATTCATATAACTTCTATGGAATTATGTGTTGAGGTATTAAACATGTTTGCATAGGCACTACAAGATTTTATTTTAATCAAATGTCAGTTTTACTAGTAGACTTAAATGCACCCACAATGTCATTGTTCAAGATGTAAGCAAAGCTGCAGTGGCTTTTAATGCCTAAGTATCATTTTTTCCTGAATGTTACAGAACATGTTTCTGTTCTTGGTGTATGTCAAATACGTATCTAAATGCTTCTCGGCCCTTCTGCCACCTTCTTCTTACACTGCTGTGGTTTCCCACCATGGTGTGACCAGAATGGTCAGGAACACCTCCCTCACAAGCCTCTTCTGCGCAAGCATCAGGAGGTTGGTGAGGGGAGAGGATGGCCTTGTGCTTGGTGTGCATCTGAGCTGCTGGGATAACTTCTCCAACTGCTCTCATTTAAAAGATCATTCTGGAGTTTGGTATTGGCATTATATGCCATGATGGGGCCTGTTTGCCCTAAAGTGTGCCTCTTTCTGCTTCGTTTTACTGCTGGCAAAGAGCACTTAGAAGTACTTTTCTGTTATTTTCACCAGAGTAATCTTCGGGTCTGTAATGGCTGATCTTACAGACACCTTCCTTTCCAGAGTGTGCTTTTCCACTTACATAGAGCTGGGTTTCTTTTTGTCAATATTCTGCATTTAAAGTCATTGCTTTCAGCTTCGCCAATGGCTCAGCAATCTTGATCCCATAGTGAATGGGAAAAACATTACAGAAAAAGACAGCACTGTCCTTCCCATCACGAGCAAAGTTTTGTTCTGCAGCAAGGCTAATTTGCACTGAGAGAAATTCAGATGTAAATAAACAGCGATATGAAAACATTGCCTATACAACACTGACAACAACTAAAAAATAGCGTAAGAGATGTGATGAGTTAAATATGTGTTGAGATTTATAATGCTAGGGCTCGTTTCTCTGTGTCTCTCTCTGTCTCACTGAGCACAGCCTGTCTGCCTGAAACTGGAAATTAATGTGTTGGATGGGCTGTCTTTGACATTCATTTTCATCATTCCCATGCTTAGAACGCCCAGCCAACTTCCTGATAATGAAGTTCATGTTAGAGGGACATAGTGGACTTTTGTACATTAGACAGTCTAATTTGTGTGCAAGACTAGTACTGCTTACCTTATGTTTATTGTAGCAGCACTGCCAGATCTGCAGTGGTTAGTGGTCTTGTTGGCATTTCCATTACAAATCTCAGTATTTTAGGGCGTAAAACACAACTGTTGCATTTCAGCAGTGGTGCTGCTCGATACGTGCTTAGCCAGTAAGAAAATAATTTTACAAATTTTACATTTAAATTGTTGTAGCAGTTTGGTTCTTTCATTGCAGATGCCTCAGAAATGTAAAACAACGTGGGGAAATGGGAAACAAGTAAGTTTATAAGGCTTTTTTGGCAAAGCTTGAGTCCTGAAAGTGGTTTAATTCCTCCTTCAGTCTGCCAGTTTGTGTGTGGTTAATATGTTTTATTCTATTAGCATAGGCAGTTACTCTATGACTACCTACCTAGCTACTCTAGACTGGAGGGTTTGGGTGGCTCAGTAATGACAATCTTGCTGCCAACTGTTCCCCCATTGCTAAGATTTCCATGCTTGCCTGATGATGAGCAGACCTGGACCTGTTCAGATGCCAAATCTGTCCGACTTTCTTCATTTCATATGTATGAAAGTTTGCCTTAACACTCAACTTAGCAAAGGGGTGTTAAAACTGGACATCCCTGAGCATCTGCTACCTCTATCAAATCTTCAGAATTGTTTTTTTTCCTAACTTTGCTTTCACCTTCAAAAACATTGACAGGCTCCCATCCCTAACCCAATGGGTGAAACAGGTTCACCTTTATTTTACCCTCAGCACTACCTCCTATTTCTCACAGAGGGTTTAATGGAATATTTTCAACGTCGCCATTATTTCTGCTCAAGGTACATTATGAGCTGCCGCCTTGCTGCTGGCATGTTATTCGGGCTGTAGAATGGTACAAGTTTCCACGCGGGGCAGCCGGCCAAGTCAGCACTCCAGGCAAGAAGCCAAGGTTGTCTTCTTTCTAGTGTTGCCACTTTCTTTCCTCCCTGGTACAAGATCTCCCTTCCTCTCAAACTGATACAGAGAGACTATTAGAAAATTAATCATACCTCAGGTGTCTTGGGGAACATACTTGATTTCCCAGTCACTAATGTGTGAAAATCTTACACTGGAATAATGCCATATGTCAACCTGTGGCAATATCAGGGAAATATTGACAGCGTTTCATTAATGAAATGTTGAGCTTGAATGACCTGTAGGCTGAAAATCCAGGCTACATAAATTTGAAATAGTCTCTCAAATATCATTTGATCTAGGGTTCCTGCATCAACAAGTATGTTGTCTCTGCAGTCAGCAGAAAAAATAGTATTGTGTTACTGTAAGACAATCCTGCCCAAAGACTAAAACTGAAAAACCTCTCACGTTGATATCATAGTAAGGAGGTACTTTTTAATTTTATAGGGCCATTTTTTTTTCTTTTGTAGCCCAGTGATAGGGTTCCCAATAGGATCTCCCTAAATAAACTGGGTATATGGACGCATGCCACTGAGTTTAAGCTTCTCATTGTGAATTTCTCCATTAATTATATCATGCCAGTCTTTACGGTAGATTCATGGCAGAGTAACCATTGTAATCTAAAAATGATGATTACAAAAGTATTGTTTTCCAAAGATTGTTGACAAATTTTACCTGTGTGTCTCCAAAAGGGTGAAAAAAAGAAGCCATGAGAAACCAGCATAAGAAGTGCAAATTAAACAACACAGCAGAAATATTAATTAAAAGAGGTTAATTGGGTTGGGGCAGGGTGGTTCGGAAAAGCTCTAATCCTCTGCACTGCCATGTGATGTTATAGTGCTTGATCATTCTTAGGGCTGGGAAAAGAAGGGTTTGGAAATTACAGCATGGAGATGATGCAATCGACATTTTAATTTCTTAATATTTTCCCACTTTCCAATGGGAGGGAAGAGTGCTTGGGTAGCTTGCTTTAAAAAGAGGAGAGTGTACATAGCACCAGGATTTCTCCAGAGCCTGCTAGTCCTGTCTTGTGCAGTGAATTTCTGTGGCGAGCCCCACAGGGTAGCTGGAATGGTGAAATAATTAGCATAGCCCTCAACCAGTAAATATGTTTGCAGAGGTTCTTTCTTATTTTTGACTTTTCTTTTGAAATTAATTTCCCTTATTTGCAACTCTAAGTGTTTTGAACCTCTCCTTGATAAAACAAAGTAAGCTCATTCTTTTAACCTCAACTTCTTTTTCTTAGTGACCTGATAAACATGACATTTTCTCTTCCCTAAGGAGCAGCAAACACTACCAGAGTGTGCATGACCATTTGTAAAATCCTGTCTCCCACACAACTGGGGAGTTTGCAATAATCTACTGTGTCTTTCTCCACTACACTACAAAATCCTGGCAGTTGAAAGAAAACATTTAGTGCAAGAGTTTTCCAGAGAACTGCCTCTCTGCAAATAATAGCTGACAACATGTAGAGGGTATGAAATGCACAGTCTTCATAATCTGTCACTGAGATTCAAATCTGGGTTAAGAAATGTTTAATCCACCACAGCTGTATGAAAATTCCATCCAAAAATTGCAGAAACGTAATAAAAGGTGATGATTTCTGAATTGCAGGCATTTATAAGAAATAATTAACCTTCTCAGAAGCCATCCCATTATCTGTCAAAAGCAGATAATTTTTAGCATTTTCATTTAAATAAATGTTTATGGACCCATAAGGCCAACTTTTAAAAATATAAACGAGTTAATATTCTTGCAATTTTCTGTTAGAATTTTTAAAACAAAAAGGTTTCTCTGCCAGTTATTGGTATTGCTGACACATGGCTTTGTTTCAGTATCTTACAGTGCTTGGATGACAGCTGGGATGTTCATAGTCTGGACAGTAGGGCATTTTCAATCATGGCTGGAAAGCCAGCAGTGAGAGATTTCATGCACTATATTTCTGGGCAAGTGATATTTTTTTTTGTGGAAGTGGTGGGCTGTAAAATACTTCACAGCAGAGATAATTGTTATGGGTGAGTAAAGTGTTGGTTCTCAATTGCCCAATACTATAGAAAAGCAAAGTCCCAAACAACAGCCAGATTAAGACTAACAATCTAACAGGAACCTGACTCACAGCAACACACAAAAACTGCCCTGCCATGTCTCGATATATATAGAGAATTAAGCAGAGAGTGACAACTTAACTTGGAATTTGTTTTCCTTTTCCTCTGTCAGATTTGTTAAGTTTCTCTTAACCCTTCAATGCTGCCAACTGGTGTTTTGTCAGCTACAGTTTTAGGAGAATGTCAGCACATTCTCGATGATTTTGGTTGCCATGGATAAATTTATTTCTTTCATTTTTCTGGGACATTGTGTATTAATAAACAGGGTACTTTACTTACTTTGTTATACACATCTAATTTTTGCAGCCTATTCATTCCTTTAATTTTGATAGAACAAGTATTGTAGAGTGTGGGGCCACTTTAAGGACTGTCAAACTTCTGCCAACCTTTAAAGGTCAAAATCAACTGTGACACCTACAGTTCAAATGTAATTAGTTGGAGATTTACTGGGATTTTATGCCACTCTCCCAGTAACTTAGGAGTGACATAGTATCTAACCTTTTGGGATCCCAAGAGAAGTTCAGGTGGATGTGAGGATAAACAGTAAAATATACTAGCTAGCATGCTGCACCTTTTAGCAAGTCATCAGTCTCTTACACTGCAAGGAATAAGAGTGTATTCAGTATTTTTTCTAAAACAAATAACCCGCCAGTTTCTGACATGGCCATCTAGTACAAAGTTGATGTATTTATTTAAAGCTTAGCTCATTCTGTATGTTCTTGGATCATTAAACTGAAGGACTCGTACAGTCGTGATTTTTAATGAAGCATGTTTGAATAATTATGCTAATTTACAAAGCACTAGAATCAAATCAAGTGATCAAAGTTTTCATGATTACTATCATGTTTTTGTAACTCCCCCCATCACTGATTTCTGGATAGACTCTAGCCCTGGCTGCTTTTTTGTCATTTATTTAGAAATTGCCACTAATCAATGCAGAACATTAAAAAAAAATTTACACTAGAAAAGAAACACATTTTGCGTTATGTCTTTATAGTGGACTTTGTATGAGTTTGAAAGTAATATAGCTCCAACAGACACCAGCCTAAATACAGTCTACAATCAATACTGTATTCTGCCTTGACAGAAAGCTGAATTTTTATCTGTTAAACATGTGAGCTTGGGGCAGCTCTGTGTCTGAAGTGGTTTAAATCTGAAATGTGATGTGCTGCAAAGAAAGTTGATTGACATCTTTGTTTATTGAAAAGTATTACATGAACAACAAAACACGGCCAGATACAGAACACTCCATTGCAAAGTGCAGCTGTGTTATTTTTCAATCCTATGTGTTCTGCCCCTTTGATGCCTGTCTGATGTAATAAAACCACAAGAATCTTCTTTGATTCAATAGTAAAAAATTTGGACAAGGGTGAGATATGGAGATATATATTGGTTGCAGGGGTTTGGTGAATTTCTTTCAAAAAACAGTTGGGTTTTTGGTTTAATGTTTCTGAATTTGAAAATAAATTAGGATACATTTAATAAGGAAGTTGTCTGAGGCTGCTTGAAATATTTTTAAATATGCACTGGAAGAGGGAAGAAAAGAACAATGGTGACTAATCTTAAAGCATTAAACATGCAGAATACAGAATCAAGTTACATTTAAATTTCATGTTAGAATAATTATGCTGTTCACTGACATTTTCCCATGTTTTATTAAATCTTTATTATGTCAAGGTAAATAGAGGTTAATTCTGCTGTTACCTCTTCCAATAAAATATTATCTTTAATCTTGCATTAATAAAATAGTAGTAAATTGCACAATGTGGGTAATCACCATAGACTAATTTAGACCATTCTAAAGTCTTGTCTTTAGAGTTCAGTATAGTTAAAAATAGATGTCACAAGAAAACATGATGTATAATGTAACTTAAAGAAAAAAGTATGTTTTTCTAAGAAATTTATAGCTACATTTCCTCAATATGTTGAATTATTGACAATATATATTACAAACTTATAGCTCTGCTTTTCCTTCTCAGAGTTAGTTTGTCCTTAGTTACTGCATAAGCTCTTTTGACTTGCCTCCTACACAGCAAAAACTATTAAGTAGAAGCGTTTGTCTTTAGCACTTTATTGTAGAGTCCACACTTTGAGCATTTTGCCACGGTCAGCACAGGACTTGAAGTCCCACGTCCTTGATCCCTGTGCACCTCACTTCAGTCATAGATACCTGGTGCTGCTCACCAAACTATATGCATTTCCAAAACACGATGGCCTCAAAACAGGGAACAGTCAGCCCTATCAGTCTTTTTTCATCAAAGCCACATCCGGCATGCCGAACGGATCAACTTTATCAGGGAGATAGGTGCTGCTCTTCTTCAGAGAAAATCAACAGAAGAAATTTACAGTCCTTCCTGCATAAAGTGATACGGCTTACTCTTAGGTTTTTGCATACTTGTGCTGTCCGACAAAGAAAAGCACCATACAGTATAAATGCAAGATGTTACCAATTTTCCTGTACTTTAAAGTCAAGAATAGGAAACTGTTGCTTGATGACATAAGTTGGATGATTTAATTTCATATGACCCGTGGATGAATTCTTCTCCATTATTATTCATTAAATTTACAGAATCAGAAAATAACAGGATTGTTCTTCCAGAGATTATCCAGTCTCCAAGGTTGGTCAGACAAGATTTCCCCTCTGTAAATCCATGCTGACTACTTCCAATTATTGTCCTATCCTTTATATGTTTCAAAATGGTTTCCACAATCTTTTTCTCTGTTTTTTTTGTTGGTTTTTTTTGTTTGTTTGCTTTAGCCTCAGGGACTGAGGCAAAGCTGACTGGCTTATAGTTGCCCAGATCCTCCTTCTTGCCCTTCTTGAAGATAGGAGTGACAGTTATTTTCTTCCAGTCCTCAGGAACCTCCCCTAGTTGCCATGACCTTTCAAATATAATGAAGAGTGGCCTCACGATGACATTGCCCAGGTCCTTCAGCACTTGTGTATATCCAGCTTATTTACATGATCTTAGCCATCCTCCTCCACTGAGGGTCAGTCTTCCTTGCTCCAGACTCCCACTAGTCTCAGGGACTTGGGATTTCTGAGGGCAAATGTTACCAGTTGAACTGGAGGCTAAGAAGTCATTGAGTACCTTGGCCTTCTCTGTGTCCTTTGTCACTAGGTTCACAGCTTTATTCAGCAGTAGGCCCAAATTTTCTGTTCTTCCTTTTGCTGCTGATATAGCTGTAGAAGCCCTTCTTGTTGCCCTTTATCCCCCTCTCCTGATTCTACTTCAGGTGGGCTTTGGCTTTCCTAAACCCACCCATGCATTGCTTGGACAGTGTCTCTATATTCATCTTGGCTTACCTACCCCTGCTTCCACTCCTTGTAGGCCTCCTTCTCACATTTGGGCTTAGTCAGGACCTCCTTGTTCATCCATGCAGACCTCCTGATATCTTTGCTTGACTGCTGCACATTAGCTTGTACCATTTTTGAGCTTGGAGGATGTGATCCTTGAAAATCAAGCAGGGATCTTGGACCCATCTTCTCTCCAGGACTGTAATCCATAGGATTCTTCCAAGCAGGTCCCTGAAGAGGCCAAAGTCTCCTCTCCTGAAGCCCAGGGTTGTAATCTTGCTTTTTGCCTTGTTCTCTCCCATCAGGATCTTGAACTCCACCATCTCATGGCTGCTGCATCAAGGCCTCCCTTGACTTTTACACCTTCAGATCCCTGACCAGTTCTTCCTCATCTGTAAGTATGAGACTCAGCAGAGCATCTCCCTTCATCAGCTCTACGACCACATGTATCATGAAATTATTATCAAAACCTCCTGGATTGCTTGTGCCACGCTGTGTTGTCTCTCAAGTTGCTTCTTCCAATTGTTTCTCTGATCGGGTTGTCTGTAGCAGACACTCACTACAACATTGCTCATGTTGGTCTGCACGCTGCTCCTGACCCATAAAGTCTCAGCTGGCTTATCGCTCATCCCTAGCAGGGCTCCATGCATCCCTGCTGTGCTCTCGCATGCAGGGAAACTCCCCCTCCTTGCCATCCTGGCCTGTCCCTCCTGAAGAGCTGGTATCCACCCATTGCAGCCCTGCAGTTGTGTGAGCGATCCCACAACATCCATATGATCCCAGTAAGTTCCTAGCGCTGCAACTGCATGCACACCCCTAATTTTTCCTCTTTGTTCCTTATGCTGTGTGCTCTCGTGCATGTTTAGATGCATATTACTGTGTGGTCTGCCAAAACTTTTTAGAAAGTTTTCTTAGCCCTCAGCAAAAACAGATTTCTGATCTCAGAAGACGACTAGTCTGTGAGTGCACACTTTTTTTGGGGGGAGGGAGGAGGCTTCATTCAACTTTAAGGGATAGCATGCCTTTATTGCACTTTAAACTGCATAGTGTGGTGTGTTAGTGGTTTATTTATACTATTATCATTTCGTTTGTTATCATTAGCTTTCATCTTTTTTTTTCATCAAACTACAAAATTCCCCATTGAGTTTTGTCAGGTTTGCATAACAAATCACTCCTCACATTCTCCCTGCACGCTGCTTTTCCATTTTGCTAGCTTCTACGTAAAGCCCTCCTCAGACCCACAAGTGAGTAAATGGTCAGTTACAATTTGCCATCAACTCTATTTCATTATCTGGAGTGTCCATAAAATTATTATTTTAAAGGCATGAATGTCAATAGATCTGTAAAAGGCATTTACAAAGCAGCTTCAGTGCTGGTAGGAAAGAAAGAACTCATTTTGAAAGTGCTCCTGAGAACCATGCAAAGAGTGGGATAATTCTGTACTTGCATGCTAATAAAGCAATATGATCAGAGTACTAGAGAAGATTTGCTGTTGCACCCAGGACTAATTTTCCAGACTTTCTTCCAGTGTGTCTTTTCAAGATAAAACCCATTTGAGAAGCACCTGGGTAGCTAACCAAACTTACTCAACTAAGCTTTGAGAGATGTCCAGTGAAACAAATTTCAATATGAATTGTTTTTTGAAATAATAACATTACAGTGAAATTTTTTTCAGCCCTGCTAGACTACTACGAGTTGTTATAGGGCGGTAACATGCAGTCTTAATTAGATATTTTGTGTGTAAATTATTTGCAATAAAAATGGAATTATGCGAGACTTGTTAGGATCCAGGCTTATTCTCAGACTTGAAATTCAGATATTGTGTATTTAACTTTTTGCTAAAAATCATATCTTGTTTGTCTGAAATCTATCCTTCTAATGCATGAGCTCCCACCATTATATTGAGCTGCACTATAGCTCAAAGACAAAAAGAAGTGGAGTGGACACAAAGCTTTTCAAAAGATACTGGTTGAAGCTTAGTGTGTTTGCCCCAGCTTCTCTTTGGCATACAGGAACTGTTCACACCTGAAATTCAAAGGCAAGCCTCTGAGATGTGAACCGATTGAAAGGGAAGCAAATATTTGCATAAATCTCCAAGACGTCGTTTATATGGTCCCACTTTTCTTTTTTTTTCTGGTTGTGGGATGACCTGAAGAAAGATTTTGCTTGTCGGACATGTCTTTGGGCAAGGAGCCATTTCCCTTAGTGTTTTACAAGCTCTGGTGCCAGAGAGGTGGTACATAAAGTCTCAGTAAGTATTGAAAGCCGTTTTTAAAGTGGAAATATTCAAAGCATGCAGGAGTCTCTAAGCGTCTGTTCCAGGGACACATTAATGCATTTGAAAGGATATTAAAGCTTAACACAGAGGAAAAAAAAAAGTCCTGGTGGCAAGATGTAAAACTGCTTAACAGAATTACATCCAGAACTTTGTGTATTTGATCTGAAAAAATAAATCATCTTACAGTTGCTCACATTAAAGCTGCGTGTCAGTTTGAGAGCTTTTAGGATCTTGGACAGGTTTCATTTTTCTGGTTCACGTAAGCTGTGTGTGTATTTGTGCAACTGCTGAACCTCAGAGCAGGATTTCTGGTGACCCCATGCACTGTTTGAGGATTTGTCTAATGTGCAAATTTAAGACAATCATTATGTACAGTAAAAAAATATTATCTACCTTTTCCCCCAGTACTCGGTTGCTAATAGCGGTCATGCCTTGATTAAGAATCCTTCTCAGTTTAATGTTTCCAATTAACTTGCATGGTTTTGTGGCTGACTTGATGGCCTAGATAAAGCACAGGCTTTTCTGAGAGAGGTACCAAGCTTCATTTCTGGACTAAGGGATAAGGGAAGCCTTGAGCCGTGGTTCAGCCCTACCTACTGGTGGATTATGAATGTCATTTAGACTTGAGTAACTCTAGGCTCTTTTTAGGAGGATCACATTAAGATGCAGCAAAGTGGAGCACTGAGACAGAGTGAAAGCATCTTGCGACAAATGCAGTGGCTTGAGACTTCTGTCGGATCGTGCCCTAGGTTGTCTCCAGTTGGTAGGTCTGAAAGGAGGTGAAGGGCTGGTAAGGCCTGGGGGATCAAAGACAGAGGCCATGCCTAGCACACTCCTCTGTTGGCCATTGGACTGTTGGCTACAGAAGCAGGTAAATCCTAGATATGTTATTAAAATCTGTCCTCTGAGTTAAGGTTGATTTTGGTGCAAAAATCAAAAAATGAAGATTATGAAAAACAGAAAGTTACAGAAAGAGTAAGCAAAGCAAAAATTTATCCTTGGCCTTCTGTTGCCTTGGACCTCGTGATTTAGAGATTACAGTGAACTCAGCGGCTAGGGGACAGACGTACTATGGGTAGAAAACATAAGTTCTTTCTTTCTTAAGCCAAGGAAACACAGACACTTTGAAATGGCAATTTCTTGTGCTACATGAAATAAATATGACAAATGAAAAGGAAAGAGCAAACTGATTACCCTAATATTAAGAGCATGAAGTGGAATTTATAAATATCTTTGCGTGTTCAACACCCAATCCTGTATAGGGCATGTTAATGCTTGTCACAGAATTTGAAATTCATCTAATCAGAATGGAGCCTTTGAGATGTTTCACACCTGCAAATGCATCAAGTGGCTAAACCTTACAGAGTCTGTCACCATGATATGACCTACACATCTCATTACAGCACAGTGTTCACTACATTTGCTACAAGAACATTTGCATGGACAAAAACATAATTACTCTCATATATGATGAATGTTAAAATGTGTGCTACATATAGATGTAGTATTTAACTTGGGTTGTAATTTACGTTTATTCTTAATTCAGGGTAATATTTAATATCAATGGTTTAAGGACACTACAGCATTTTGACTCCTAAATACCCTTTTTTCAAAGATAAATTGATGGTATCTTATGTATAAGCACAGTGCTTTCATTAAATAGGAAAAAAAATATTTCTGTAGGTAGATGAAAAACAGTTATAAAACCTCTTTTCGTTTTTTAGACAATGGGAAATCTATAGCTACCCAAATCCTTCTGAGTGTTTATAATTTCTGAATGCTTAATGTTGACTGATTTAATGATGATTGTTCAGTACCCATACAAATGTTTTGGCACCAAGCGATATCTTGTTTGTTTGTATGGATATAATCTGAAGGCTGCCGCAACATCTAATAAAACTGTTTTCACTCAGAGAGGCATATAGGCAGGAACAGAGTGCTGTTAAAGTACACAGCATCCAAACAGAAATTCACCACAGCCATTAATGAACATACACCTCCTTTATTTGACTTCAGGTAAATTTCCTGTGCTGTTTATAAAGTGTCATCCAACGCCTCTCCCATATATTCTAGTACACAGGTATGGTTTAAGATTAAATGTACTATATCTGGTCTTACTGCTGCAACATCTTACTTAAAAATACTCCTAAAAATAACTCCGAAGAGAGTAGAGCAGGGCAAAGTGTTGAGACCTGTGTATATATGCACATCAGGACAGTAACAGTTTCATATCCTTAATGCTCCTAGTGAAGAAAACTCCTAGTTCTGTCTCCAAGGTCACCAGTGTCATTTTTAGGGCTAATCACCAGTGATTTAATGAAAAACCTGTGTCCTGCAATTGTCTCGGGTTCAAGTCAATCCAACCTCTCTATGTAAGCATTAAGCCACTGATGCAGGACTCCACCCAGCTAAACCACCTGCTGAAGTCAGATAACAAGATATAGATGGCAATGAGGAAATTTTTTTCTTTGCAACAAAAAATTATATACACACATTTGTATATAAGTGCATCTGCATTTAGATATGCGCACATATATCTGTATATATCACAGAAAATTATATGCTTCTTACACATGTTGGTATTTAATATGTTTTCCCAGTAAATGGAAGTAACAACTGCTATTATTTAGTAATTGAAATTAATGCGCTGTTCTACATTTGGAATAGACAGGAAGTATAATAATTAGGTAGGTTTGAGATTCAGGATTCTCCAGAATGTAGTCTGTTTAATTACTTAGTATAGTACACAAAAATTTGATGTAATTGTACAAATATATGCATATGTATTTTCTTCTTTCTAGTGAAGCAAAGACACTGTTGTCCYCAAAGGAGATTTTTTTTTTTTTCCTAGTATGTTAAACTATTTTTAGCATTCCTCAGTGGTGCACCAAAAGGGAGAATTATTTTATCTCTGTGGGGGCCTGTGAATTTCATGCAATGTGGGCTTCTGTGAATAGAGTTCAAAATGCATTAGAAAAAACAGGTTAATTTTTACAATAAGAGGTTGAAATGTTGAACTGCCCTACTGTGGCAGTGTGAAGCATCCCACAGATAACTGTGGGGGACTGAGCTCCTAGGAGCTGCACAGAGTATAATACTATTTACTGTTTTAATTGTGGGCAAGAACTCTTTTCCTGTGTTCGAATCTGTAGTGCCCCTTAAAACAGAAATAGGATAATACTTCAAAATATTCCGCTTAATGTATTTTATGTCCTTAATTTAATGTTTTTACTTTCAGATTTGTTTGTATTCAAAATAGCAGTAATTGGCAGCTGAAGTTGAATCATAGCATCTGGGTTGTAGTCTATTCATGACATCAGTGTATTTTTACTGCTTGTAAACATGCCCTCAGATCGTAACAAAATGTCACAGAATTTGAATAACTAGAAAAAGCAGAGAGAATTTATGCTGCCATTGCTCCAAACACTACACGCTGCATATGCTGATGGTGGGGATTGAGTTAGTGACAACCTGGCCCAGAGGAAAGGCATGAATGGGACTTCTTATCACCCTCCTCCTTTTCCTCCTCCCCCAGTCTGAAGTTCAAACTAGTGAAGAGAAAAAGAAGAAAGACTTTGGGGTTACAACTTGTATGTAGACTGAGAAGGAAAAAGAGGTTTTTAGTCTGAGAAAGGTGAAGAACCCTTTCAGAAAATTGGAAGGAACTGTCTCTGCTATCTTCAGAAGTTTTTGTTGAATACTACAGTTTTACTACATGCTTCTGTCAACTGTTTAGTCACTCTGACAATGACATTTCACTCTGTGAGGGTCATATCCCAGGGACGGAAAGGCACTGGTCTTATAGGTAATAGACTTATTACTTGTTGGTTTTGGGGCTGTAGGCATTTTATTCCCCTATATCCTTTTCCAATTTATGAGGAACATTCCCATTATAAACCTCAAGGCAAATATATACATATATTCACACCTACACATGTACTAAGCAGAGGACCTAGCTGGGCGATTTAAATGGGAGCCAGGAAAGCCAGCAACTCTGTAGGTCTTGGAGCCCAAAGTCCTTGATGGAAAGAGGCACAGTCCCAGCACCACAGCAGTCTAATACTCCAGGCCAGAGTGAAGTCCTTGAGATGTCACAACAGGCAATTACAGGCTGGCCTCTAGCAGGCAAGAAACCAGTGACAAATACTACACATGTAATGACTACTTTGTACGCTGGCAAAATGCAGGACATATTTATAACTAAAGGAGACATTTGATTCTGAAGTGTCTTGAAAAACTGAAAAGTTCTTTCTTACTTGGTCAAATATTAGCTTTTTTTGGCTGAAGATGACATGAACCTTGAAGGAAATCTGATGAATTTCCTTGGTCATTTTCAAAAAATGTTGATAGTGAGATATTTTCTCATGAAAATTTGCTCTAACCTTGGGGCAACTCTGCAGACTGGAAAGCAGTGAAAATTTGGTAGCAGCATAGTCCTTAAACTCCAGGTGTGTCTTTCATTAGTCCCATTAAAAGCTGTTTTGATCTTATGAATCATGAGGCACTAAGGATGTGTTCTTCAAATGTGCGTGTTGATCCTGAACTAATAATTTTCCTTATTAGTCTCTCGAAACTCCATTTGGGTTCATGGGTTAGCTAAGCTAAGCAGAGATTCATATTCAATGCATACTCCCACAATATTCTGTTGGTTCTGGCTTGTGTAAGTTAAATGTATTTTTCCTTTTTCCCTTTTTTTCTACGGATGGATATAATTTGGTGACAGCCGTGAAGAGTCCTGTGATATCACTGAGTCATATAATAAAGTGCTTTTACTATGTACCTTCTGACTATCCTAGTTGTCTTCTGCTTACTTGTTTGTCTCAAATGGACTACTTCTGAAAACCTACTAACTACTCAGAAACGTGAAAACTCAAAACTGTTATGGAAATGTTTCATAAAGAATATTACAGGATGCAAAATAAGCAAAATTCCTGTCTGGATAAGCATCAGGTTTAAGGTCAAATATCTTGTAGCCAGATCTCAACTGGAAAGGGAAACCTAGATAGATAATCAGTATAAATCTTCATCTCTCTTGATTCTGCTATAAATGGAGGACTAGAGAGCATGGCTCAGAAGGCCAAGTATCATATAGAAGTCTGAAATTTTCCCTTTTGGTGCCTGTTTCTATCCTTGGAACATTACAAGATACTAAACCTTATAATAATACCATCTTATATAAAGATTTATTTTAGGTCACTTTTAGAAACCTTTATAAAATATCATACTTCTATCTGCAACTCTGGGCACTTAAGAGAGAGAAAGAGACATAGAATTCATTGCCAGTAATTCCTTAAAAATTGTAACCTCCTTTAAATGGTTTTAAAAGATATTTTGAAATAAAGATATATAAAAATATCCATATAAAACCATTACCATTTGCCGTTTCCATTTGTTACCTAGGAAAAATATGTTATTCATGCCGAAGGGCATGAGTCCTTATGACCTGGGGTTTTGATTGTACTCCCTCTCTAATTATTTGTGGAAAGTGTGCTCAGTAAGAAAGTTAGTCAATGATTCATTTTTATGTGTAGTTTCCATCATTCAGTGAAAATCTAGTTAACTTCTCCCTAAAACACTATTTAAAAAAAAAATTGTAAAAAAATAGCAGCTTTTTGACTTGGAACTCACCACCATTTTCACAAAACCATCAGGAGCTGTCAATATATTGATGAACATGTGGTGACAACATTAGCTATAAAACCCCTTTGAGAGTTGCAGGAAAAAGAGATATCTCCAGATTCAAGTAAAACTTACTGCTTTGTTAGCCCAGCATGAGGAATTCCTGATTCCCCACTTGTCTGCTGTGTTTAAATATTATAACTCAAATATGCTTACATAAAAGCTTATTGATTGGAAGAATCACTTGCTTTTTGTGCATTAGTTAATCAGGCTGCTGTTTTGAAATCTGTCCAGGAACCCACAGTGGAACCTTTCCTAATCCATCTGTTTAAGTCTCAAATGGTTTCACTGCTCCACTCACTTACCAGCACTGCAGGAATGTTAGTGCTTTATGATTAAAGGATATTGTTGTTCTTTTCATCCATCATCCTGGAGTTTGCTATTAATAATACAGTTCTTTCTTCCCGCCCCCCCCTTTTTTTTTATTTTTTGGCTGTTTCTTTAAAAAGCTGCTTGGATTTTCTGTTCCTCTCTGTCTTGTTTTTCCTTATTCAGATGATAGGTCATTTTCAGCAGCTTAAGTTAGACGGGCAAAAAAATAAATCGCATCAGTGCTTCCTGGAAAGTATGCACTGCCTTTCAGTGTTTGAGAAATGAATGGGAGAAAGACAAAAGAAAATTAAGTTAAAATGTGAGAGAGGGAAAGGCGGAATTGTAATAGGAGACATCAAATTGTACAGAACTCTCTGTGACTCCAGAAACATGTATGAATTACTGCTTCGTACTCATAGTGATATCTAAAAGCATTTTTTTTAGCATCTCTTTGTGATTAAATTATATTATGGGGAAAAATCGTAGGTTTAATTTCTATTGAGGTATACTACAGTACGTGAAAATGTGCCTACCATTCTGCAAAATAGCTAAGCTGTATTTGAATATAACTGCTATCAGTGACATTTCAAATAAAACAAGGAACCTTTTTGTCTTTTCTAGCTCTCTGCAAGGAAAAAGGGACTTAAATGAAGAAAACAATAAGTATTTTATTTTTTCCTTTATAGGTGGATAAAAAGTCATGGATATTAAAGGAGACTTATTAATCAGGCTGTTGCAAAAGATTTGATACCAGCTTTGGTCAAAGGGGACGAGTGTCATCCCGAGAGCGTTCTTCTCTGGGACAGGAAACCAACGGAGCAAAGCCCTGAGAACATGCCGCGACACTTCATATTCAATCCACAGCCCTATAAAGAGATGAAAAATGAGCCTTGTCCAAAGCTCTTACCTCAGCACCCAGTGGCAAAAATAAAATGTGAGCTTGGGACCAGGTCTGTTTGAAGCTGAATTTTTTCTTTTTTCTTTTTTTTTTTTTTTTAACTCTGCAACAGGCCTCTGGTGGTTACAGGTATTGATCGTCAGAAAGTAATCTGTTCAGGTTTGGGGGCATGCCAGACCGAATCCTGGAGTACATTCCTTCCTCTCCAAAGACATGTTGAGCTTTTTATACTGTCCACACTGGCTCACTTGTCAGCTGTCTAGCTTCTTTGTCTTTACTGATTTCCCTGTTTGTGGGAAGCATGTAATTAAATCTCCCTTAAAAAGAAAATATACATCACTACTCTAGAATTTTCTGCCAGTACCAAAGATTTTTTACCCCTTTTTTTTAACCATCATTTTTCTTCTATAATCATTATTTGCTTCCCTCTGGCTGCCTGTTACTTATTTGTAGTAGTACCATTCATCCATTGAGACTTTTCCATCTGTCACACAGCTTTGCTTTCTCTCCCCAGAAGCTTTCTTCTCCTACTGTGCCATGCTTGATTTTTTGGGTTTACTTGCATGTTGGTATGCTCTTTTTAGTAGTTTAAAAAATGCTTCAGTATTCAGAACAAATACAACAAGAAGAGGAAAAAAAAAACATAGCACAAGAGCAGCTCAAACCCAACATTGTGCCCAGAGGCAGGATGAGGAGTCTGAGATTCCTGATGAATTAAGGAATCAACAGATATAGGCAGTGCATAACTGGTGGCCAGACCTTGCCAGACCCTCTCTGAATTGTTGTTGTTGCCTTCAAAATCTTTCCAGTTTTGTGTTAGATAAATAGATGATGTCAGGAAATGTTGCATTCCCTTTGCTGTACTGACTCCCTTTGGTGTATTGATTATAAAGAATATCTGAGGAAAAGCAAATATAGTGAGGTACAATACTGTGATTACTTAAAGGAAAGAATGTTTTAAAGGGCCAAACAGTCCCTTACTAAAACAAGACCAGGGTCACATCTTACATTTAAAATTAAAAGAGCAATTTTAATATGCAGAGGTTAGATATTAAAAAAATGCAACACTTCTTAGTGTTTCCCAGGTGAAATGCAGGATGGGCTAAAGCCAGTAGCACAACCCTTCAGAAGGATCGGGTTTGCTCTGTGTGTCTTCAACTCATATATTTAATTGCGATCGTGGTCTAAATAGGATGTTCATGTTTTAGGAAGAAGTGTGTCAAGTGTCTTAGTTTCTGATGTGAGCAAGACTAAGAGATTTTTCATCTGCTCTACAGATCTACCTTTCAATTGACTCAAATCTCAAATTCTTTGTCTTGGAGAAGATCTCACAAAATTACATACTTCCAAAAATATATATTGAGTCTTTCTTTATTAATTCTCCTTTCTTTTCTCTTCTCTTCTCTTCTTCTTTTCTCTTCTTTTCTTTTCTCTTCTCTTCTCTTCTTCTTTTCTCTTCTTTTCTTTTCTTTTCTTTTCTTTTCTTTTCTTTTCTTTTCTTTTCTTTTCTTTTCTTTTCTTTTCTTTTCTTTTCTTTTCTTTTCTTTTCTT
>JASVER010000001.1:14348787-14393787 GCA_030449065.1 Oceanodroma leucorhoa
TTTTATTTTATTTTATTTTATTTTATTTTATTTTATTTTATTTTATTTTATTTTATTTTATTTTCCCCTTACACTTCTCATTGTATCTTCTCATGATCTTGTTTCAAAAGTTCCTGCAAGTTTACGTGAATCCTAGGATTAGTAAAAAAGTTTGTGACGTGTTCTGGAAAATCCTTTTTCTGTAGAAATACCTTCACTATTTACAAAATGACTTCTCTGGCTATATGGGAAGTACTGATAGTCTCCAAGCAAATAGAAAAGCTGTGTGTGTGTCCTGACTTGAATGGCAATTCCCCAGAAAGTTTCCTTTGTGACCAGCTATTTTGTTGCACTGTTCTGAGAACCAAGCAGGGAGAAAAAAAGTCAGAAGCTTCAGTATACACTTGTATCGGCAGATGTCTAAAAATGTAGGTATTTTACAAAAATCTTATTTTAGAGTGTTGCTCCTGAGAAAGTAAGGGTCATTCAGAGCCAGCTCTTACTTTACATGAACTTCATGGTGTTTTGCAAAGGAAAATAAATGGTTCCTTTTCTGGGTTAATTTATGGTAAAGAAAATGAGTGAGAAGGGAGAAGGGGCAGGAATGGGAGAGAGAGAAACATCTCCTTCAGTCCATCCTGACCATTGAAAACTTTGCTATGTTTCTTCTCAAGAATAAATGATTGAAAAATAAAAAGGGTGAAAGTGCTTTTTTTTTTTTTTTATGTGGTCCCAAATTTTATGGCCCCAATGCAGGGTCAGTGTATACCTATGTCATTCACATTTGTCTTGCCTGTTCTGAAAAACCCTCAGTGGGTGAAATTTCACTGTTCCCCTGGAATCTAGCCCAGTGCTTCAGTACAATTAATTTTTCTTGCAGAAATTTAAGTCTATTGCTTCTTTTTTTTTACCAAAAATGGACTTGGCAAATATGTTATTCTCTTCCACACTGCAGCTGGTGCTCAAGTGCCTCCTTCCATTTTCTTTGGTTAAGGTTAAACATGTCCAGTTCCTTCAGGCTTTCCTCGCAGGCCTGATGATTCACACTGTGCTCCAGCTGGTCCACCTCTCTCCAACATGAGGACTCAGAGGTACATGCAAGGATTCAGACAACACTTCCTGGGCAAGGTAGATAGATAATTTCACCTGTCTTGCAGATCTTCCTAGGTTGTTTTTCTTGCAGCCACATCACATTTCTTGACATTTGTTAAGATTATACTTATTCTTAAGTTTTCTACTCATTTGTTTGTGTTAACTGGAAAGCAAATAGTAAATTTGGGTGGTAGTCTTAGAAGTGTGATAATGAAAGCAGTGGGGCAGGAGCCTTACAACTATGAAACCCAAATACAATCCAAATGGTAGATGTGGTAAGCCAAACAAATGGCCTATCTGATCTTCTGATTTAGTTTTAGGTAGTTCTCTGAGGAGCAGGGAGTTAGACTCCATGATCCTTGCAGATTCCTTCTCACTTGAGATATTCTATTCTGTTCTGTTCTGTTCTATTCTATTCTATTCTGGAGAGAGCCATGAGGGGATGCTAACATCAGTGGGATTCCCTACATGTATAAGAATATATTCTCATGACATCATAGAGTCAGGAGGTTGATGTGACTGGCTTGCTGTTGGCCCTGTTCTGCAAGTGTTTTATTCCCATATGTGTGAATTTAATGAAATAGAGAAGACAAAGGTGTGGAGTGGGATTGTTGCTTAGCCTAGGGAATCGGTAGCACTGGATGAAGTTATTTCATTATGCACTGGGCTTCTACAGTCTTGCCAAGAATAGAAAAAAAAATTAAGTGAAGCCTGCACCCAGAATAGCTGAACAAATCTATTTTTTATTTTTCTTCATACAGAATTTAACAATTCTAAATCTGCACTAATGTCTGAAAGTGACCCAAGTGACGACAGTGGTCTTCAGGGGGAAGTCTGGACACAAGAAGGACTGTATCTTCAAGTGTATGACCAAGTAGGCTTTTTTCACATGAGTGATTTTTTTCTAAGTTATTTTTCAGTAGGAGTGCGTACAATCCTTTGTGTATAGTACTAATTTGAAAATCTAATTCTGCCTTTGTGGCTAATACTTTTTGTCTCTTTCTCCTACAATGAACTGAAGTGGCTCTACTTATTAATAGAAGATTTTGTTTTAAAGCTACTGCCTGTTTTTCTCTTCCTCCCTCCTTCATGTCATCACTTTAAGACTTCAGAGCCATAGACCAGAGTGCTTGTGTTAAATGAATGTATTTGACAGGAGTTAAGTCTTTTGGGCATTGCAATAGGTTTTCCTCATGTTGGCATGTGAAGACTGAGAGTGTTCTTTGACACCAGCAGCAGAGGATGTGAGCACAGCAACTTTCAGGGCATCAGAAGTGTCAGCATAAGGAAAAATCAGCAAAAGTAGACTGTGTTGAGGTAATTTTCCCGCACCATGCCATGAATTTAGCCAACTCCTGCTCCTGTGAATTCTGGGCTGACAGAGTTCCCTTCTTTGTTGCTAAATATCACATAAAGTGTTCTGTCAGCATCAAGACTTGTTCAGTCCCCTTATGTAGTAAAATAAAAATATAATCCTTATGCCCATGTTTGAAATTTAAGCATAAGTTAAAGAAAAAAAAAAAAAAGACTAAACCTTTCCAACAGGCCAAGACTGCATTTTGGAGGTTCATTTTTCAGAACATCATGTAGTCAATGCTGTCGAGAGGAGCTGAAGGCGAAAGATATGTAGGGCACAAGTACTAAAAATTGAAAATCTTACTTCCATTAAAATGCATGGGATTTCTGCCAGTTGCCATAGACATCAGTGGCAGCAGCATCCTGCTATTTTTTCTGTTTTTACTTTATGCTTTCCTCATCTTTTTATTTATTTTTGAATCCTGAGAAAACGAAGTAAAACATACGTTACTAGAATGGTTTCCATGGTTTATATCTCAGATCTCCTAATGTTATTAGGGTTACAATTATTTACTTATGCTCCAAAATTTATCGTGATGATTAGAGCCTACAGTCAGGAAAACTCTTAGTTACAGTTAGGTTAGAGACATCTGTTCTCATGAGTATTGATAAATGTCATTATTGCTTCGAGTTCTTCTGCACCCAGCTGGGTTTTTGTTAAGGTACTTAAGGGCAAAAGTGTTTGAAATGTTGGCCTCTCTTTTTGTGTGGAACAAACATCAGACAAGAAAGTGAAAGCTCTGAATAACCAAAGACAGCTTCCAATTTTAGCATGGGTTTGAAAAGAAATATTTCTACACCTGGAGATCTTTACATATATGCATTACTGGGGAAGTATGACCACACTACATTTGTTTGCACAGGATCATTTCTTCTGTTTTTCTTGTTCTATTTTGAATTTCTAGCATCTTTTGTAAGTGATATTTTGCATGTAATCTGGATGCAATATTGTTGTAATATTGGATGTAATATTGTTGCTCAGCTGTGCGCCATGGTCTTCTCTGTGAAGTACACCTTGAAGTGAAGGGAACCACTCATGGATGTAAATGCCTGAGGGGGAGTAGAAGCTAGAAGTGACAAAGGGCTGCAAAGCCGGTCTTTGAAGGAATTTTCCCCCCCTTTCATGTCCAGTAAATGTCTCTAAGTCAGAATTGCTGCTGCTTCTTTGCATGCTTGAGCAGCAGAGATGTACAGGTTCTCCTCCACCCTCCGTCCCAGCCACTGCCTGTGGGACTGGCTGACGCCCAGGAAGTTTCCTCTCTGCCAGGGTTTGTCACTGCTGCTTGCCAAGAGCAAAATGTGGGTGCTGGCCTTGGGAATCCAGATATCAGCAATAACATGTCTGGCTTCCTTGGGAACTTCTGGGTGGCTATTTCTATAAATAGATCTCCATTTCTGTAGGGCCCTACTCAGGAAAAGCATTGACTGAAAAGTGTCAAGAAACACAAAGACCTTGACTGTACTCAAAGCAGTAAAACTTCAGAGTTGGGAATGACTTTATCCAGTATGGAAAGAAGCTGCTTAGTGGATTTTTCCCAGGTGTCTGACCATTGCCTAGAGATCAGTCTTTGATTCTTAAATCCAGTCTTTGGATTTATCAGAATAAAGAGTGTCCTCCTATAAGGAAAGAGGGATACTGAGTTTCTCCTTTCCTCTTTCAGTCGATGCTGTTCTGCAACTCCCATGTAAGTAGATTAATTTCAGCTCAAAATGTGATATAGCTTCTTTCCCTTTAGGTGATAATAGTTTTATGTTAAAAAAAAGACTTTTTATAAATATCTTCTCATCCTTTTGACCTCTAATATAAATGTCATGATTTTTCTCATAGGGGGTCAAATGGTTTTATTGTGTGGATTGATTAAGAAAAAAACAAGAAACCTAGATAACTTATTCCCGGAAAACATAATTTCCTGAAAGTATAATATTTTTCTCCACCTCATAAATATTATACAGGATCAACCCTTGGAAGTAAATAAAACCTAGTTACTATTGATGCTTTATACAATGTTCAGCATCTTTAAATAATAATCCAGGCTTAAATCTTTGTATAAACTAAAGTAGTCTGAGTAATTTCACCTTAATTAGTGTGTCTTTTGTTTGTGTAACAACCTATACTGATTTTTTTAAAGCAAGTTAAATATACAGAGTAAAACAAGCTGCAAGCATGCAAGTTTAAGCATGATTAACACAGTCCTTGTGGTGTTTCTCAATTTCTTTCTGTACGGAAAGGTCAGTAGAGAAGTCTGGAGAGATCATACCTGAATGGTAGGTTACTGTAAAATGTCTGGAAAACCACGAACCATGATGTGGTCCTTTCTCATGGTAAATTGTGGGTACCATTTCTGACGAAAGAAAAGGATACCTTAAGGTTCTCTGCTTGTAGTGTAATCAGCTTTGGGACAGCGTTTTCAGGTTAGGGCAAGAAATGACTCGACCATTTCCCCCTCCAGCCTCCACTCCCCCCACCTCCCCATTTTTTTTTTTTTGGTCACTGGTAAAACTGTAACTAGGTTTTCTGGGAAAGTACATCATCCAGTGCTTCCCCACGTCTTTCCTTGAAGTATTTCTTTTGTCTGTCTCCATTACACCCATGTGCAGTGACACAATGTTTTTGCACAGTGGGAGCTTGAAATCTCTGAAGAGGCTTTCCAGCATTGCTTTTTAGACTGAAATCATTACAATCTTCAATAGGTACTTGGATTTGAAAAACTAGCACATTATTATTCTCTGGACTGTCTGGATGTAAAAAGAGGCTATTTTCTTGCTGCTTTCTATTTTTTTTTTTTTTTTTTTTGGGCCCTGGGTACACATTGCCCTTAAACCTAACTTTAGTTTGTTTGGATCTCAATCGGAGCTGCGATTCAGATGTCTTGTGCTGTTTGTGTTTTTCTTTCATGTAGGGTTTTACATTATAAATGAGAACTCTCTGTCAAAGAGATTTATATTTTGGTTATACTTAATGTTTTTGAGTCACACATGCTTTTTTGTATGTGTAATTATCATAGTTATTATTATCACTAACATAGTGCAGCATATTGTACGGTATGTTACAATAAATGTTATGATGTGTAGCATAACAGATGCTTGATAATGTGTATGATTTTTAAATGCCAACAAGTTGCGTAGTTTCACAGGGCGTTCAAGTTATCTCATTTGATATCCTGTAAACCACAAGCTGTATGTGTTGCACAAGTAAAACATTATCCTCAGTCCAGGGACTTTGGTTAGGTTAATACCTCATGGGACACAACTGCTGATTCCTCCCGCGAGAGGAGGAGAGATCAGGATGCTACCAGCACCTGAGGACTGTGTTGTGAGTGGAAATGGATTAGGAAAGACTTGCCCAGATGACCCTGGCTCTGCCCTGTGGCCCTTCCTGCAGAAAAAGGGCTCCAGACTCCTCCTGAACTGACCAGAAAGGAAACTCCCTAAGCCTGTGCATGTTTGACCCTGGACATGAGAGCAAGTGATGGTCAAGCATCTAAGAAAGTTAAGGGAATTAAAAAGACACAGTGCCACAGTATCACATAGAACATGCATTTCAGCCTTGTTCCTTTTATGTAACAAATACAACTTTTCACCCCCCTCACTTTCCTTTTTGATTTTTTTAAAGGCTATAACTCAAAAGATCATTAGAGTCGTAGTATAGACATTTCTAAAATATGCAAAATGGAATGTTCCATTTTTATGGATTACTATTCTGCCATATAGCAAGGCAAGCACACATATAGGACAGTCTTTATTTGGTCAGGTAATGCATATGTTGATTTTCTCTTACAGGATCAATTTCTGGAATTCAGTTGAATGCTTGCGGCTGTTGGAAAACCGATGTGAAAAAAGTTACGCAGTCTTTCCAGGAGCAGCCTTTAGCTCAACACTAAGCAGATCTCCCCCAGCCCCAACTTCAGTAAGCACTCAGTCAGACTGAAGCAAAGGTATTGCATGGAGGACTGGGAGTACAGTTTTGTCCCATCTCCTTCATGACAATTCCCTGTGGGGGATGTGGCAGGGGAAAGACTACAAAGCAGAGAGTGCCTCTGCAATGAGATTTTGCATCAACTTTTCCAAGTGTGGCTGAGTTCCTGAGCCTTTTTTTCAGCTGTGAATAAGGAAAGGTAACCAAGAGTGCTCATAGCTTGCAAGTGTGGATCAAACTTGTCTGCTGAGAATTGCCCAGTTTGAAAATTACTATAATTCTCAGAGATAGTAACAGCTGTGCAAGAGATACATTGGTGCCATGGTTTGTCTGGAAGTGATGTAATCTTTAACAAGTTTTGTATTGGTCCCACCCACAGAGGCTCTGGAGCAAGCTACACAGCTCTGAATAACCGTGGATAAGTCTGTTTACTGATGCTCAGGAAATTTTTATTTTGAAGGGACACTTAGCTGCTCTCAAAAGAAAGAAAAATTAGGTAAAAATTCCTGCAAGTGATTTAAAAAACTGGCTAAAAGCCCTCTGATGCTCTCATTGCCAGTGGGAGATATAACTTGTGTTGATGTAAGGAGTTATGTTATAGCTGGACATCAGTTTGATCCCTAAAAGACTGAGAAGATATCTTGAAGCAGTGAACAGGATCAATTCTTTTATCATCTCTTGACTGACTCAGGGCCAAGGAAAGAAGAACGGAGCATAGCATTTTCTATGAAAAAATCACAGAGTTGAGTTTTACTCAGTTTTCTACATCACTAAGATGCCTGTTGCACTTATTGATGTGTTGCTCATTGTGTTTAGCTTTCCAAGCATCAGTCCCATCTTTCACGTTTGCACTCAGTTTGTGGCCTTTTGAAGGTGGAACATCCCTGTCTAACCTGTTGATAAATTAGCATAGAATATGACACCGACTGTAAGACCGACTGCAGTTGGTGTTTCAGTACACAACCAGATTTTAATAAGCATAAACAATGGCTTGAATCTACTCCAATGTCCCTCTTGTTGTCTCTGGATAATATAACAATGTATAGTAAAATATGTGCCTTGTTTTCCTAACATCTTGTAGTTACTCAGCATTAACCTGCTGGGCACACTGGGATTCTAAGGAACCTGAACAGAGAAACAAGCTGCTGCTGAAAACAACACAGGGATCAATATCTTGTATTACTGTAGAAATCCTTCTGGGCTTAAAACCTTATTTTCTTGTGTTTGGCAGGGGGCCCTGGAGAGTAACAATAAGGGTGAATCACAGCAGTTGTAGCAAATGTGTTCCAACAGAAAGTGTTCCTGGGTTTCATGGATTTGAGGGTATTTAAGGCCAGAAGGGGCTGTTGGATTGTCTTGTCAGACCTCCTATTTAGCAAAGCCATAGGACATCCTGGTATTAATCCCTGCCTTACATTCAGTAACTCCGTACAGACAAGGCTATACCTTTCAGAAAGGCAACCAATCTTGATGTAACTTTTGGCAGTGTTTGTTGTTATTCTGCTGGCTAATTGTCCTTACTATTATAAATGTGGGCCTTATTTTCTATTTGCTTGTCTTTGACTTCCAAAAATCAGATCTCACAGTGCCTTTTTTAGACCGAAGAAACTTTTGTAACGAAATTTCTGATTTTTGTGTGATTAACTTCTCTATTAGTCTCTCTAACTCTCTCTTTGATAAGGAGAAAACTTCCTCAAGGCCTAAAATAAAAGATAGGCATTCCAAAACTCCAATTATTTTCATAGTTCTTGATCAATTTGGACATAACTTTAAATCACCCAGCTTTAACTTTTCAGATTCCAAATATATACAAGATATGCAAGACATTCAAAGAGCTTTTGCGTAATAATAACATCAAAAAAGTAATATTAAAAATAATTTATTCTTGTATAAGGCACATTTGACAACCAGCATATTTTCTCCCTACAAAATCAAATTTTAGAACTCTGCTTGCCAAACTAAGACACCTGCATTAGCTGAAACAGTCATACGTTCCTCAGTTACATCTAGTTCAACAACTAGACAAGTACATGAGAAAAAGACTTGTTAAGAAGCCCTATGCTTAAGGCCTGGTCCAGCTCCTGCTGCAGTCAGAGGGGGTTCTCCATTGACTTAGATCAGGACGTTGCTGAACAGTAGGACTGTTCTTTGCAAAGGTGATACATTTAAATATGAAAAGTATTGAAGTAAGCATGGCAAATTGTGGTTCAGTTGGAATCTAATTTTCATAGCTTTTTTCTAGAATTAGAGATAGAAATCTCTATTGTAAGTATAGAAACATATAAAAGTAAAATACAGGTAAAGAAGATGGTTGCATAAATTAAACTGTGTCTGCTGAAGTTATTAACATCACAAAGCTACACGTTAGAGGTAAAACCCTGACCTCACTGAAGTCAAACAGATGTGCTGCCTGTAGCAACGTAAGATTTTCTTCTTGATTTGAATCGGGTAAACCAAATTTTTCTTTTACTCTCTTTGAGAGCATAAATGTAGTTGAAAATATAAACTTAAGGCAGAAAAATGACTTGTTATTATAGGTATGCAGGGGAAGGGAGCAGGGAAAGAGGGAAATATAATTCCATTTTGGTTCTGTTGAATTATGTGTGAGGTCAGGGAAGCACTGTGTCATCTTGGATAGGCAAGAATATTCTCACCATTTTAAAAAAGCATCATGTTCAAGGGTGTACTGGGAACAAGTGGAAAAGGGCGGAGAAATCCACTTCAGGTTATTTTCTAAATTGTTTTCACGGTATAAGAGATTAACAAAAACGGCTGTGTATCAGTATGCCGTGCCCTCAGACAGTGTTAGCTGACATGTTTTACTGGTGCCAATCACAGGTAAATCCAAGTGTGGATTTTTGTAGTGCTGTAGAGGGATGTGACTGTGTCGTCCTCATTTCTATATGGATTTCACCTAGATATTTAGGGATATAAATTAGGACAGGAAAAAGTCTTAAACACTGAGACTCAGAGAGTTCTGAATGCCTATCCTCATTACAGGGAAACAGCTCTCAAAACCTTTCCTGGATTTTTTTCCTAGTAAGGAATTATAGGTGGGTTTTTCAACTTGGCATTTTAAATGGTGAGTTAGATATTTAGAGCTGGCATCCTGAAGAATAGTGTCCTAAATGCTGTTTCATTTCTCTTCTTCTGTTATGTAGGAAGGAAAAAGGACAACACTAATAGGGTACTTCAGCTATATATGCTGAGAATTTTTCCAAACAGCAGAAACCTTTTGCTTTTAGAGGTCTGGATAATTTCCCAGTGCATCACCATTAATGTCTCTGTTTATCTCACTTTATCATAACTTGGAATATGAAGTAACTTCTAATATTTTCACTTTTAGCTTAGCACTGCAGAATCTATTATTCCAGGGCTGGAATCACATGCCATCTCAAAACCCAGCCAGCGCTGTGCAAGTGCTTTGAATGATGACAGATCAAGAGAAAGTGGGCCTGAATACATAATTACTCTAACATGCATTTAATATTGGTTGATAAAGCTATGGACACACAATTAAGAAAACATGCCTGATAAAACAGCTTTTTTAAATAGACAGGAATGAACCATAACTAGTTACAAAGGCTTGTGAACTTCTCTTCCCGAATGTCACTGCCTCAGATTGCCTTGGCAGCCTCATGTATAGTGTTTGCTTCATGCATAATGATTTCCCTTTTTCCCCCCTTCCTTGAATGGTTTTGCCTTTTCGACTAGTTACTGTTACCACCATTTAATAAGAAGGCTTTCCTTGGCTTTCTAATCGAAAACTTGCTTTTATCTTTCTTCATAAAAGAATTGAAATGGCTTCTCTCAGGTTTCTGTAGCCTCTGGGGAGATAAGGACCCTGCGGTTAACAGGATGAGAGATTTTTGTTTAGAAATTTTTATTTAGACAATGAAAAATGACCTCTGTAAACTCAAAGCTATCTTATTTTGGGGCTTTAGGCTTCTGGCAGATAAATCAATTGGGCCCTTGGGACAGCAAAGGAAAAACCTTTGCAGTAACTATGTCAGGACAACGCAATAGATTTGTTGTGAGGATGCAGTTGTGTTGAAGGTAGAATGCACTTTAAAATAAATATCATTTTATTTTCTATAAAATATTCAGGATTTGGATAGTAAGCTTTTCAGCTGCCACATGAAAATATTTTTTTGTTTGATATAAACTTGAGAAAAGGCCTGATTTCTTCTGGGAAGGGGGCAGTGGAGGGGGGTGAGTTGCAGGGATACAAATGAAAGATGTTTTAACAATTAAATATTCAACTGCGGAATAAAACACTTATGAAATTTTATTTTCTCTGTTCCTCTTTTAAAACACCCCCCCCTTTCACCAATATGAAAGCTGCCTTTCTCAATACAAGGGCTTAATGTTGCTCTATTTTTCTTTTAGCGATTTAATTATTGCCTAGCTAAGGCTATGGCTTCAACAGAGTATCACAACAGTTTTCATACCTGTGTGTAACCCTAAAGAACTTTTCATATCTTCACAGCATGAACTTGCACTACACATTTGCTCTGAAGAACAAGTGTAGCATTTTGCTGTGTTTTCTCTACCTGTTTCATGCAGAGTGCAGCTACAGAGTGAAAAGTTATGCAGACATAAATTGCAAATTTGACAAGGAAGCAAATGAGGAGACAGATGCTTAACTAAAATGTATTGATGTGCAATTGTCAGTGAGTTGGTGGGTGTTGAATAACGCGGTTAAGATGCATCAATGAAGGCTTATTTAATCTAAAATAAAAACTAATGTAAATAGAATTGGAGTGTGTGATACAAAGTAACAAAAAGCAGATAAATGTATGTGAAGCTATTGCCACCCTGTTGCATGCTGACGTTTGTTCAAAACACCCACCCCTGGCAGCGGGCTCTCGAGCTGCTGGAGAGAAGCAAGGTCTGCTGAGGAGGGTGTCTCATAAATGCAGTGTCACGTCAGGAGGCAGCCAAGTTTGCCTAGGTGGTATATTACGTAGGGTGTTTGGTAGTGCTAAATGCCACCAAACTCTTCATTACTATTTACTTGGTTAAGAAAGACATGGCACAAGAGGAGAATGAGTTTGCAAGTTTGCCGGTTCTATGCTACATGAGTGGGTTGGGATTTACATCCTCCTTAGCGCTGCTATTTCATTTACAGTTTCTATTCAAAAGGATCCAGCTTCCCATTTCTCCTTTTTTTTTTTCTTCCAGGAACAAGACAGCTTCAGGTAAAAATCTAAGAAATTAACCCATATGCTGCCATATGACTACTTAGCTGTCAACTCCTTGCAGGTTTTTTCAGAACATAAAGTTAGCCACAAAGCATCACTCACCTGGAGTGAGCAATACCCTTCGCCTGCACCAATAACACCTCCTTTCTTTGGCATTAGATAAGGTGTCTTTTATATCTCATTATCCCTGGGGTAGTAACAAGTAAGCTTGTAAATAAGATATGAAATAATTTATCAAAATTATAGCAATCAGCATAACAGAAGGATACACTCAGAGATATTTACTGTGATGATCTCTTTGCAGTGAATGAAACTGATATGAAGCAAAGCCCCAGAAAAACTGGACCCAAGAGACATTCCTGAAAAGGTCATATATAGATTTTTAAATACAAATGCTCCAATCATTGATGTCCCAATTTTTATTTTGCTATTAAGGGAGGGGAGAAAGCCTTTCAGAGAATGTTTCCATTTTTCTCAAGTTTGCAAATATTAACATTGAGATTCACACAAAAATTACACTTTTAAACAGAAGAATCTTTTTAGAAAGCCTGGCAATGCAGTTAAAGACAGCCAAAAGACATTAATTCTGGTCCAGCTGATGTTCATGATGCACATCTCCCTTGCAAGATAGAGATATTCTGGAAGAGTTTGCTTCTATGGTTTTATTTTCAGCTTTGCCTGGGAAACCAAGGGCAAAAGCATATCCTTTTTGCTGTTTAAATGTACGTTTATGATACCAAAGGGTCGATTTTGGCAACTTTGTCTGCAGGAGACTCCTTTTTCAGGTTAGTAGTCCATCTTTTTTTTCTGCTGCTTGAACTCCACTGATTTCTGCTCTGTAATCTTGAGGCATTTAGTGAACATTAAAGAATTTAGCCTTGTAGCTTTATAACACAGACAGACTACAGTTTTGTTTGAAAAGTAACGCAGTGGTGGTAAGCACTGGTCCCTGAGACACATTTGGGTTGTGAACAGTTCAGGTATGGTTCCCATGCTGGGGTTATGCTGCAGGAAACGCAGTTAGGCTCTCCTCATATAAAACATTACTGGAAAATCAAATCTATGGAAGATGAGAAAGCAAACCAGGAAAGACTGCTGGGATCAACAGTGTTGGCATCTTGGACACATATTGCACATCCAGCTCAGCCTTCACCAGAGCAATTCGACAGAGCAGCAGGGCTCCTGGGGAGCGACTCTTACTGTCCTCCTGTAGCGTTTTCCCTTTGTTTCCCCTCCCTTTTATCCTCTGAGATGTGTATGTGAGTTTGCTGTAGGGTTTGATCTAGGTTTGCTGGTCTTTTTGAAGTTGGTGGTTTTCTAGAAGTGTGATTACTCTACTCATACTTCCTAATTATCAAATTTATGTTCCCTTACTCTTTCTGAGTGCTTTCTCATGGGGCCCAAAATTCCATTTTTGAAGGCATAATGTTTATAAATACAGTAGCTAAGGATGACAGCAGAAGGGAATTCCTGTGCTTGATGGTTAGAATCTGAAAAGTCCTTCTAGACTTTACATTATGGGTCTGTAATGTTATTTATCTTGTCTGCTATTGGTGGTGGAGTTTCAATATAAAGAGTTGGAGACATTTGGCTCCATCCTGCTGGATGGTCTGTGTCTTTAGTTTCCCTTCCTGGAGACTTGGTTGATGTGCGGTAGCCTAAAACCAGTGTTTGCACTAACACATAAGGCTACACTGATGCCAAGGAAGTTTGGGCTTAACTGCATGCTGGTCTAGCACACAAGATTAGTGTGGACCACAGCCTGATTCTTTCCCACTAAACCTTCTTGTCAGCACACCCACTTTAATGACTCTTTGCAACACAAGAAGAATGCTGAAGGGTGTTCATACAAGTGGTAATAAAGCTCTTCAATGCCAAGGAGGTCATTCTACAAAGCTGTCATCATCTGTTTCTGAGTTTTGAACTAAGAACTGAAGAAGATTTGGTAAATGGCTTCTCTTTTCCAGCAGAAGTTGGGTGCTGTGTAACTTTAATGGCTGCTGGGAAAATGCTTTCCAAGGACTCTTTGTCCTAAAAATAAAAATCCAGAGTGGACTGTAACATACAATGCAGCAAATAATTTCCTTTCTAAATTTTCCTATATAAACAATGTGTGCTGTAATAAAAAAGAAAGAATTTGTCTATGTGAACATTTGACTTTCTCATGAAAGCTCAGGTTTGTCTGAACTGGGCCCTCATGCTGGTTCACGTCCACATAACTCATCCTTTACAGTCATAGACTGATGTGACACAGGGTAATAGAAAGTGATGCATTGCCTGAATTTAAAGGAACACGGACTATTTCAGGATCGGCTGTGCAGTATGAGATCTGTATCAGATTTGAAACAAAGCTAACCAAGCAGACAGAGCAGTAAGATATCTATAGCATCCATTAATCAGTATATAGCATGCTGTTGCTGGTTTCTTTTTTTTTGTTTTGGCTTTTCTGTAGGTGTTCACCAACTAACGTTATTTTCTTGGTGCCTTTTAAAGCTAAGACAAATACTTAGTTACTTGGGAAACAATTTACAGATCTTTTCTCCTCTCTGTTCTTTTATTTCAATGCAAGAAATCATACGTTTCTAACCCCAAATACCCCACCAGAGTTGTAGATCATCGGTATGGCTACATAAGCTTATAGTTGTTAAAATACAAAGGAGTCAGTGTTGTTCTTTGTTGTTTAAGTGTTCTTTCTGTATGTGTGTACATGTACTGTCATGACTTTACATACGACAGGATCTAACGACTGGAATGCTCACACCAGAACATTCCTACAAAACCTCCCGTACCATTAGTTATAGAAAACAGTGAAATTTGTTTAAATTTCCTTTGGTATTAATAAACTCCTTGGAATCCCAGATTCAAGTGCTCGCAGAAGCAACATAGCTCATCATCGTTGAAAGGCCAGTGCACTGTGCTGCAATGTATATTTAGATGAGATCTTAAAAACTGAATTTTTTTATGATCTATATGCTTCTGAGGAGCTGAAGACATACTTTATGCAAGGAAAAGGCTTTGCCCTCTTGTCCTCAGTCTTTCCCTCTGGATCCTACTTGGGAAAATGAACAGAAACTTCAGACACCCCTTATTTGTCTTCTGAAAGAAGTGGTGTTCTGCGTGCTTCTCTCCAACAGCCAACAGTCTATTTTGGCTTTGCATCAACTTGTCCTTTAACTCTGTTTAATCCAAGTCTAGTTGTGCTATATCCACATACTAGGAATCTCAGTAGAAAGACTGTCTTCAGTTATGATGGCTTTGGTACACAATACTTCAGTAGACTGCTTGTAGTAACAAGTCCAGTATTTTAAAACAAGTAAGTAGAGCTAGCTTTTTATTTTGACTTTAGTTAACTTGCAAGCCTTTAGTTAGAAATACCATGGAGGAGAAAGCATTTTTCTGATGCTTTACCAAAAGCCTTTAAAAACATACACGTTTTTTAAAAATATTTTGGTCATACAGTATTCCTTCATTCCATTTAGAAATTTCACACTGTGCCTCCTCACTGTTCTATTACCTTCTACCATCCCTCTCTTGGTAAGGTATGTGTTTTAAAAGATTTTTCTAGGAAAGGAGTTCTCATTAGGAGTATCCTAACAATGTTAATCTTTACATGTTGCTTCCACCGGAGGACTATTCAGGTTGTCCAAAGTCAGAATATGAACCAGATAATCATTAGCACAGTTTGTTTAAATGACCAGAACCTTTTTTTCATTTGTCAAAATGTTGTGTATCAGACACTTTGCATGTTAAGAACCTTTCTGCTGAGATTATTGTAACAGAGAGAGCACAATCCTTACACTTAGCACAAATTATGCATTTATCAAACAAGCAAACAGGTTGTGTATCTTTAAAAAGGCTTTCATAGCAGTGTATTTCATATTTCCTTAAAAAAATTAATGCTACTTTCTCCATAGTATCGCTGTGACATTGTGTACGATATAAAGTTTTAAAGCCAGACACCTTCTAGCAATGAGGACTTCAGAAGCAAAGCCTGCTGAAACCATCTGAACTGCTTCAAAAAGAGCATCCTCCTCTCAGGGATCAGCTATTTTTCCCAGGTTTGAAATTCTAACCTGGTAAATAGTATCAACAAGGGACTTTTCCCCCAACTCTTTTGGAGAACCCCACAGATATGAATATCTTCAAAGGAGGATCTGTTAAAAAATGTAACAGTCTTCAAAGGGGAAACACCACCCTCAGCAATCTGAAGTTCTTTAAAGTGGGAGCCCACCAGCACTGTGAATCCTCGGAGGACTAACTCCCAGAGCACTGTGAAAATTTGTAAGAGAACAAGCCCTCTCTCCTGAATACCCAGTAGGCTATTATTTTCCTTTAAAAGGACTCTTACATGTGTACATTTATAATTACAGAAAGGGTCTTATTTAACCAGAGCCCTGTAGAACTCTCTTACTTTTTAAAACAAATATTGATAAAAAGAAAAGAATGACAGAGGAAAACAATTTGAATTTGCTGTTTTCCTTTTTCTTCTTTTATTTATAACTGATCTCAATATAATGCACCAATAACACTTGGCTCGTGTAGCTCTTTTCATCTCTGGAACTCAAAGTATTCTTCGAGAGTTGTGAAGAAATATTCTCTGAGCACAGTTATCCACTTATACTGCTGGTTAAATGGGAGTGCAAATACTCTGTCAGGAAGCACATTTATCTCTTTTGTACTATTGCTGGGTATGTTCTTTCAAGACGTACTTTCTCTAGCAAATATTCAAGATTTTAGGTTCCACCCAACACCTCTATGCTGGCATTTTGTTGAGTAGGAATAGCTAATGTAGACATTAAAGTCACTATCAATTGCCAGACTTACCTTCCAGGCATGCCGTGAATGCCCAGGTAAGTTGGGCAACGAGGCCCGCTGCCATGCTGGCCAGGAGGGAGGGATGCCGAGGTGGCTTGGGCTACTCAAGAGCATCCTTGGGTACCTTTCCAGATATGAATGCAAGCATGTCCTTCAAGCAGGAGTGAATTTATCATGGGTTGTTGGGAAGCAGAAGAGCCCTGTTTTGCTGAGACGGAGAATGGTTTACCTGACAGAAGGTGCCTGTATCAAAGCCAGTATCTGAAGTCAGTTGTCCTGAGTCCCAAATCAGAAGAAGGGGTTTTTTTGCAGGTTTTTGCCTCATCAGTCAATAATACAACCATGAAAGGAAGAATCTTTCCTGACCTCCAGGGGCTGTGAATGTATACCCCGAACACTGAGATTTATTAGTAAAATTTCTGACTTGTTGAAGAAATGATAGGAATAACTTAACTTTACCTGGAGAAGCAAAAAATATGATGCTCCATTCATGTATTTATTAGCTTCTTTTCTTTCACAATGCTGTATGATTTATGGTTTCTAATGCAACTGTAAAATCTGAACCTTTCGTATCTTGCATTTAGTGAAGTTTGATAGTTTGATTTCCTGCTTCTAAACTGATCCAAAAATGTGTGCCAAGAATATGATGCCTGATAGTAGCCTCATCTTCCACCATATAAAGGGAAAAAAATCTTTTGCAGTAAATGATAAATAACTCTACACTTCTTTGATGATAGAATACTCTGATATTTGTCATTTTTTTTTCTTATTGAAAATAGCATCTTCTGTTTGGAAGTTACTCAGATGTATCCCATGGGTGATTTTTGGATCTGATACCAATAAACACATTTATCCCATTCAGCAGACTAACTGTATTTTGCTGTGAAGCACTGATAGTTGCAGCAGTGTGTATATATCCAGCAGCACCATTGGGTAAATCCACTTGCAACATGTGAGGAAAAGAAGTAAATAGACAAGTCAAAGGATACTTTGATAGCTCTGGGCAGGCTGCAACAAGTCTTTAACTAGTTGGAGGAATTTCCTTCCATTATGAGATCTGACAGTTAGTCCCTCCGTTCAGATGTGACAATCTTTTACTAACGTTTTTTGCTAACATTTAGGCCAGGTGGGAGAATTTGATAAAAGAGAGATAACTATGTTCAGAGCAGGCTTTCCATTGCTGTAAAGCTCTCATTGAAGCACAGCCCCACGTATGAGAACAGATCTCAGAAATGTGAATGTAGACACTGATGTAACTAATGCTTCTGCTCTGCGAAATATGTTTTTGGATGTGAAGCCTAAGAAAAAGGACAAAATTAGCAGTAGTGTATCTAAATCTCTCCTTTAAAAAAGAAAGTTTAAATTACTTGCTGAAAATATTTGTTCTCTGGATCCTGCTGAAACAAACTCTCTATCCCAAAATACAGCACATTAGTGATAAAAAAACCAGAATTTAAATGTAGAGTAAGAAACAGCTATTTTAATTCTTACTGTAATTATGTTGCATTCAATGGAGTTACATCAGAGACAAATGCAATGTTGTTATTCACAGGAGCTGGGAAGTATGTTTTTTCCAGTGAATTTTACTTAGTCTTCATAATGCAAAATTTACAAAGCTACTGGCAGAGGAGAATGGTGCAGAAAATGGCTGTAATATTTGTATTTTCCTACTCTTGTGTTAACTGCTTATAGTGTAGCAGCCTTAAACAATAGTTGTGAACTGCAGAGCATTTCTCAATTTAAAACAAAAAGCCATCACCTTTAAAAAATGAAATATCTGAGGCACAATCTAATGTTTAAAACCAAAAGGAAAATAAGAAGCCTCCAAGTTTCCTGAATCCCGTCCCAATTATATTTCATTTAATAACACTCAGTGAAATATCTGGTGGCAAGGGAAATGAAACTACATGATTTTATGGGATCATTCATCAAGAACTAATTGAAGCTTTCATACAGTTTAGTGCTGATAAAACACTGTAACAATAAACAATAACAAAATTCACCAGAGAAGGATTTGTTTTGCCGTGAGGAAAATGGTTCAGTTTCATCCTGGGGATTCCTGGTTAAAAGAGTCTCCAATTTAAAAAGGGATAAGCACAGGCTCCTGTGCATAATGACAGAGTGGGAGCTGTGGCAAATGTATTAGTATTGCTCCAGTGGAGCTATTCTCATTGTAAGTATTTGCTATTGTGTGTGGCTGAGGCAGGATGCATAACGACCAATAGGATTTTTTAAAGTTTGATTTTTTTAAGCAGTTCCCATGTAGTTTTATGAAAAGTAAATTACAGTTACAGCACAAGCAACTAAAGTTCTGATTCTAAATTTACTACCTAATCTTAGATTTATTGACTGCAGAAAAATTGTTCTTCTTTCCTATATTTCTTCACGGAATCAGGCTGGTCTTACAGTGATAGTTCTTTTAAATATATGCTAGAGTGATGTCTTGTCAATACTTAAATTGTTGAGATAAAACATGTTGCCCTTTATTCCTGATCTATTTTCTCTGACCAGAACATTTTGGCAGTCCAGAAACACAATGAATATCAAGAATGTATTACTTTTGATTTAAAGAATGAAAAAATGAATGTTTCATCAATCTGCATTATGAACCCAGGGAGACTCCTAGGAAGCTGGCACAGTAGTTCAGTGGTTCCAGACCCCACTATGCCACCTTGAGCGAATCACTTCAGTTCTTGTCTCCTCCTCCTCCTTCTGCCCTCTTAAAGTGCAAATCCTTCTGGGATCAGAAAGTTTCATGTCAAGTCTTTGTAGAACACACTGTCCAGTGAACCTCTTTTGTCAGACAGAGCTTCTGGAAGTGCCATAAAGCAAAATAAAACTGTAATTAATAACATTAATGTGGCACAATACTAGATGCATGACTTTATCCTAGATCATACAACAGGAAACATCATGCTGCATGTCCATACAGTTTGTAAGTGTTGATTCTCTACTCACTTTTGCAAATTCCAAGATACTCCAACTAATTGATCTTTCTGGATGATCATATCAGAGGAGGGCAGGGGAAGCAATCATATTTTGACAATTAAGTCTACTTTGATGTTTTGCTCATTGGAAATGTAAAGTATACATATCCACATACACACCCTCCTCAAATTTTAGTGTTGTTTTTCTTTCTTTTCTTAAGGGAAGTAGAAGACTTAAAATATCATCAAATAATAGTTGGAGTCCATCTTCCCTGTGTCTGATAGTAACAGAATGGATAGGGCATATTTTTCCTCTCAGATACACATGTACAGGTCCATCATCTTAAAACAGTCATTGCTGTCATGCTTTATACTGTCATGTTAGTCTTTAGTGCACCTGCAATTCTATAGCAACTGTAAAAGCTATAAAAGGGGACTAGCTTGATCAGATTGGTGAACCCAAGTTATGGTGCTTTATACCTGTTGATGGATAACTTTGATGGAACTTTGATGGACTCAGGCAGGTTGGGACTGCAATTATGGAAGTGTAAATGTAAAACCAAGGTTCAGATTTTGGCTGGTCAAAGACCAGAATTGATTGTATCTACTTCTGTGTCCCACAGGATGTGAATATACCCAAAGTTTGGAAATATTTCATCTGAACTTGAATCAGAGATAATATATAAGTGAAGTGAACACATGAGGACATGATATAGGTGTGGCTGATCAATCTTTATTTAATGGTAGATGCCTTTAAGTCACTGGTATGCAGAGCTTGGATAAACCCTGAGCTTTCAGAGTGTTACATATTATCAAATATTACTTTTCTAGATAAGTTGGACTGATATTTCTCAGGATAGGACTACATGTTCTGCCTTTCATTTACCCCAATAGAGTTTATTAAAAATAATAATCTGGTCTTTCACATTATGGTAATAGAAAGAAGATGTAATGTATGGATATAACTGTTTTTTCTGGGTATATAATTAAGCAAAATGTTGCTTTCAGCAGACAGCCATAAGCTAGATGATATCTTTAGGATTGCCTTTTACAATTATTTTGAGGCTTCTGAATGGTCACATATTCCAAGCATTTTCTTCCTCTTGCACTTCTACTGTCTCATTAATTTTTCCTTTTCCTCTTCACCTTTCAGTGCCTCTCTTCATCTTCTTTCTATAGTTTCTGTATAAACACTTCCATCTTGGCCAGCACAGGCCCCAAAACATAAAAAATTGAGCAGATTTTCAAGGGGGGAGCTGCACCAAATCTAGACACCATCACCTGGGCACTGTAAAGATGCAGTGTTTTGCATCATATCTGGGGACTATTTGTGCTCCAGTTGACTGAGATACGACACTTACCTCTTCCATTATCCAAGCTTAAAAAAGGTAGGAATAGAACTAGTAGATGTTGCAGCCAGCACTATACTCATGCTTTCCTGCTCCACATTACACGACTGGGCCCTTTTAGGAGCACAATCTTCAAAGCAGGGAATACAAATTCCTGTGCTGATCTGCCATAGAAACTTTGGTACACAAATTTTGTGTACATATTGTTGCTTAGCTGAAGTATGTTTTATCCAAACTTAAAAGAAAAAAATATTTTGGAGGAAAATTGTGTATATCATTGGGATACAGTATTCCTATGCATAGCAAGTAGAACTTTCTCTTTATTTCAATGGGACTATTCCTAACATCTCTCTGATTCCCAGAGACAAGCCGTACTTTATGAAAAGAGCATGCACAAGCCATCAAGGTTTTTCAAAATCCAAGTACTGCATATTTTTCAGTCAATATGTGCACTGACATTTTTACTTTTTATTCTACATGATTAACTATATTTATTGAACTATCATCTAATTTTGTTTTAGTGCAAGAAGTTAACCTTTGACTTTTGATCATTTTCAGCATTTTCACTGGTTTGTAGACTGGTTTTCAATTTGCTCAGGAATGTCTGTGAACTGATCACAATTAAAATGAGATGTTAGAAGGTAAAACTAGAGGAAGTTTGATTTCTGCCTTGTATTATTTTCATAATCTGCCTTTTTTTGTGTGTGTGTGGTTGTTTATTAACTCAAATTAGGAAATACATAAAGAAAAACTAAAAGCTGCGTGAAGTCTTGTGATCAGAATCAATAATTCCTATCCAATGGCCATTGCTGAGGCTACCATTGAATTTTCACTAGGAGGATAAGCATCCTCAAATTTAAGCTTTGATTCAGAAAAACATTTAGGCATATCACTAATTCCCACTGATGTAGACAGGTGCCTAATTTGCAGGGTGTATTAGGACTACCCAATTGCTCTAAATTGAACACAGGCTTAAATGCTTTGCTGAATAAACCCTTACCATTGAAATCAAACCATGGAGACAATTCAGCTGCACTGGAATCAGCCACACTTATCTATTACATAATGAATGGAAAGCTCTCTGAAGGGTAGCAGTTGTAGCACTGATAACATAGGTACTTGAGGAATGGAAGAGATCTCACCAGGATGTGCATGTATGTCTAGAATATTATTTTATGTGAAAAATAGGTGTAAAATTACACATAATGAGTAAAAATAAAGTGCATTTTTTGTGTAAACTCCTGTACGCAGATGAAACAGAGAGAAATCATTCTTGGTTACTTCTTGTCTATAAGTATTCCATTACTTCTAAATTGGCAAATTTCTATAGGAGCAATGTATAAAATTTATCAAGTGGTGTATCTTTTGATATTATTAATAAATATATGCACAGTCTATAAAGCTTGCCATTTAAGTACTTTGAGTCATATGCGTTCAAAGTTTTGCATGTCTCACATGTAATAACATAGACTTTAAGTTGTTCCTAGTGTACGCTGTGTGTGCCTGACAGGATAGGAAGAGAAATTCAAAGGCGCTCTTTACTGTTGCTATTTACTAGTACCCAACTTTAACTTGGTTACTTTGAACTGCTCTAAGTTCTGCTGAGTGACTTTTTCCTCAAGTGACTGATATTTCACAAGAAAACAACAGTACTCCTTACATATTATTATTCTTTAGATCATGTTTCTTCAGGCAAGGCAAGCTGTAAAGAGCCTCAGAGTAATGTACGTATACACCTTTGTGATCCTCCCATCCTTGCAAAATTCCTGCATGGCTAGCTAAGTCAGCTTTACTATTTATTTTCAACACCAGACCGTATAAACTAGGAAAACAAGGAACAGGAGCATTAAGCGTAGTGTATTATATTGATATCTCCTAAAATGGTCAGTAGTGGAATTTAGGATTAAATGTACCTAATCTAACTTTCAATGTCTGCAGTGGCAATGTCTATACCTGAGTTCCTCACCCCAGATTCCTTCTTTAGTGGAAGGGCACTTCCATGTCAGTATTGACTTATATTTAGGCATATATTTTTGGATATAACAAATTGCATACTGTAAATATCTATATTTAGTCAGATGAAACCTATCTCTCGTATCTTAACTACATACTTTCATCACAGACCTTTTGCTTTTCTACCAAAAGAGCTGTCTCTGGGCAGGCACTGATGCCGCTCTTACAGTGTTTCAACTTCTGGTTTTGTGTGACAGAAAGAGTAACAGTAACATTTGACACGGTAGAATAATAAGCAAGTCAAATAAAGAAAAGTCGTGGTCTTACCTGGGATCAGAATGCCTCCGCTCTTTTGTCTGGGCTCCTTTCACAGAGGCTGTATCTGACTGTGCACTTCTTGTTTTAAAGATATACCAGAATGCTTAAAGACAGGAATAGAAAAAAAGACAAGAATAAAAGACAGAAATAAAATACTCTGTGTTCAACAGTAGACAACATAAATAGGAAGACAGGACTAAATGGGCTCACTTTTATTTCATCAGTTGTACCACAGTTGAAGGAAACTCTACAGTACATACCAGGTCCAGAAAAGTCTACGGCATAATCCAGTACATAACAGAACATTTCCTGGCTCCCTAAAAATTGCTTACAACATGCTAAAAAGCAAAAAACCATAACCAGAATGTGCCAGAGGAAGGTAGAAGATCAAACATTTCACGAAAACTAAAGTGGTGAGGTAAGTCGTTAAAGAAAATGCAGAAAGTGAAAGGAAAAGAAAAATACCCCAAAGAGTACCTGTCAGTCTGACCTGGGGAAAGCAGTTCCTGATGACATAAAATCTGGCAACTGATTTAACCTTGAGAAAGTGAGCGGGACCCTAATGCACACACCCAGCTCACCTCATATTTTTACAGGGAGAGCCCACCCTGCTTTCTGCCTTGGATCACAGTCACTTTCCAGGCCCCAGGGAGGTTACAAACACTCACAAACCGTAGCTAATCCACACCTTGAAGGCTCTCCCTGCACCTTTCTGATGCCTACAAAACCCATCAGGAGGATTAATAACACCTAAAGGTGTTACGAAGCAACAGAGCTACAGGTTCATTTCAAATCCTCCTAGAGACACTACGACATCAAGCACCCCAGACCTCCAAGTCCCACTCCTTTCTGTCTCAGCTGAGTGTTGTCACTAAGCTACAAATTACTGGAGACAGGGAGGGTACTGCGGAAATACTGTTACATGCGTACCCGCTTTTCTGTTTATTGCACAACCCTTTCCCTATTTTCAGTCTTAATTTTAACACGTTCCTTGACTTGTTAATCTGTTTGCAAGGCTATTCCAGCATTTCACCAGATAGCTAAAGAACAACCTCAGATGGAATAGTTTTAATTTCCAGTCTGAATTTATTTGTGACCAATTTGTAACCATCTAATTGTATGCCTGCACTAAATGGGAGTTTTCCCATTGAGTGTAATTGGATCAGGCCCCAAACCGCAAAGACAGCTGCTCTTATTACGGCGTGGAAAACAGGCAGGGTCTGGGTCTTACTGCGTAATGACAGCAGTAAATTATATTCCAAGGGCAAGATCAGAAGCTGGTGTAAATCAATACAACTCAACTGGCTTTTAAAAAGTTATATCAGTGTGCACAAGCTGCTAGTTTGGCCCAAACATTTTCTCAGTAGATTTTAAAGCTCGGCGTGCTGCATAATACGTGCTAGAGAATTACTTCCAGCAGCTCCTGCACCAAGCAGAAAAAGTCTGACTGAACCCGGGCTTGGATTTTAGAAAGTCATGCAAACTTGATTTAGAGAATGTGTATCATGCAGAATCTACCACACTTCCAGAGACATTTTTCAAATGTTTACTCTCTTTGTTCTTAAAAAAAACCCCTACACATAAAAGCCTCTTCATTCAAATTTCCTCTTCTTGTATTTATACTTCTGCAACATTGTTGTGACACCTTTTAGTCTCTATGCTGGGAAACTGAGTTGATTAAACTTTTATTTTATTTGGTCATTGTTTTACAGTTTTCCAATTCAAGCATTTTCTAAGGCCTTTCTAATTTTTCAAACTCACTACACTGGTTGCTTTGCAGACAGGATAAGTAGGTAGCTTCTGATGCAAAAATTTACAGTCTAGGACATTTATCTAGAATTAGAAAAAATAATATTTGATTGTTTCTTGGGAGAGAAAATGAAAACTACCAAACAAGAGCTACATTAATTTGACTATGGTTTAGCGTGTTTATAGGGCATGATATATGTAATGGAATTACTCTATGGAACAGTGTCTGTTATTCTCTTTGAATATATACACACAATTCACTGATTTCTCTACATCAGGTGAGATTTTGAAAGACATGCAGCTACACTGCTTGAAGCTAGTTCTGAAAGTCTAATCAGCTTTGATTTCCCTGAAGATGATATTAAAACTCACTAACTTCAAATTAGGGCAAACAAAAAGCATTGTTTTCCTGATCAGAAAAATACTAAATATACTATTGTGTGTTTGTTTTGTAAAGGTAAAAGTCTTGGTGACTCTGTAACTAACTTCCATGCTTGATATGTCTTTGAATATATTTTAAAGTTGGCCAGGCAGACAGTGCCCCAACCAAATGCCACCTCGGTCTTCAACAGTAATGCTCAGGAGTAATAGGAAGACAGTGCAGTGGCAGTTTTAGTACTTGCCTTTTGTTTGAAAAGGAAATTTGGCTCGAAAGGCTTTACTACCCTGGGAGTAAAAGGAACTTTTAGCCTGAGAGTACAACTAAGATGGTAACTGCAAACCAATGTATGTTCATTGTTACAAGAGCTTCAACATTATGAACCATTTTGGAACATCTAACAGGGATAAAACCCATGAGGAGTAGTAACAAATAAATATATTTACAGAATTGGAAATGGGAGGAAGTGTTAAAAAAGGTCAAATATGAAGAAAGACAATTAAACCAAAATGCAATTAACCGGTTCATTAAAACATAATAAGCAATTAAAAAGCTTGTATTTTGTGAGAATAATCTGAGTATGAGCCCTGTTAACTTCAGTTGTCCAAATCAAGGAGGATCTGTCAAGGAGGTTCTCATCAATCTCATATAATGACTACAGAAGCATTTAGCTGATCTGAGGGGCACAGCTGGATTTTCATCCAACCCTTTCATTTAGAAGCTCTAATTTAACACTTAGAGGAAAACTCCTGCGTTGCTCTGTCAAACTTCATCTGAATAAACATTTTTTTTTTTAAAGAAGAATTCTCTTGGTAAATAAATTTCAAAGTAAAAAGTATTACTAAAGGTATATCTGTGCAAGTTGCATTAATTTTGTAGTAGTGAAGGATGCATCCCACAGAGATGGTTCCACCAGGCCACCCTGATAACTCAGCCTTGCAATGATATGATGTGAGATTTGGACTGAGATTAGAGTATATATCTCCTGAAAAAGACTAAGAAAATTAAGTTTACTCCCAAGATTGACAGAAGAGTGACAAAACCCCACAGAACAGTGTGAAAAACACTCAGACAAAGATCCTGAAACCAGAAGGTATTGGGTTATTCACAGCATGAATTAAAGAAGGGAGGAAGACAGAGCTGTAGATTTTAAGTGTCTGCGTACAAGATATATGTGCAAGATATATGGGGGATAAAAAAGAAAATTTAGGCATCTTAATACCTGACTAAAATTATAACAGATATTGTGGAATAATTTCCATGATTAGAGTAGGAATGTAAGCTTGTTCGGGAAGTACAGGAAAATAGGAAGTTTAGGAAATATTAGAAAGAAAAGAGTGAGGACGTTGCCTTGGTAGTATTGTGTAGGATATAGATATATTTGAAGTCTCCAGAGAAAAGAAATAGAATGCCATGTAAAGATCTACCAGAGACTATAGAACTAGAAAGATACGGAAGAGGAAGAAGATTTTGGGATTTATTATTTTGTATGGAAAAACCCCCAAAATTTTAATAGCATCATTCACAGCGTGGGATTCGTAGCTCACTGGAGATTTGAACTACCTGAATATCTGTTGGGAAGGGAGTGCAGCAGGACCCTGACTGTGAGGTAAGTAAGTTGTATTGCTGAACAGTTTTTGATACAGCAAGTACAGAAAACAACAAGAAAGGAGGATTTTTAAATTCAGTTCTAAGCAGTGGGTTCAGAAGTGCACAGAGAAGTCTGGGAACAACTAACTAGGCAGCAGTTCTGCAGAAGGTTTTTAAGAGTTATAAGGAATCAGAAGTTGAACATGTGTTAACGCATTATCCTTCAAGAGAAAAGTAAAAAACTGCATTGCAACGTACACTCACTAGTACACTTACTTGCAAGACAGGGGAAGGAATTGTCCCTTCCTCTCAACATTGGGTAGACTACTCCCTCCTTGGCACTGGGCAGTCTTCAGCTTCCATGTGCTTGACGTGGACCTTGTTCTTCAAGAAAATGTGGAACAATTGAGGTCAGAAGAAGGATAATCAGCTGTCCAGAATATTGGATGTAAAAAGGAATATTAATTGAATTGACATGTTTTAGGTTCAAAAAGAAATATAGGGAGGGCAAGGAATAAAAATGATACCTGTCTTTGATTACATGAGAAGTTTCAGGAAAAAAAGAAAAAAGATTGAATAATCAGTTTTCCATGTCAGGGTGGCTAGGACAGGAAGTAACAGAATAGAATTGCAGAAAATCAGGTCTGACATTAGTTAAACCATCCTAGTGATAACGATCATCAACAATGGGGAGAAGACAATCTAGAAGGGTTACTGAGTTCCCATCACTTGAAGGTCTTTTAGAATGGGCTAGCCATGTGCCTACCAAGGATAACAGATGTATAATATATGAGAAGGGATGAAATAACTGATTTCTTGAGGTTCTTTCCAGTTCTGACTCTAGTGTTGCTTATTCCTAACTTTGAAGGTAGTAATTTCCGGGAAATGAGGTTAATAAAGACAGGAAGAAATGTGTTCTGCACAAAAATCAATAGAGAGGCATAGTCCAGACAAATTGCTTATTTTCTTCGGATAAGTCTGCAATAAAATATATGCCTTTATTTAATTAAACTTCCAACAACATTTCTACATACTAATCTTTCTAATATTTAGTGATTCATATCCTTAGGTTTACAAGTTCACATTCCTGGGGTACTCTTTGTAGATCAAGTTTAGCATGTTCATACTTTTGCAGAAGAAATACTTCATATTTAGTGCTGTATGTCCTTTGAGATTTGTAGCATCTTATATTTTCCATTAATTTTATTCACACACTTCCTTCAGTGGGTTTTCCTTTTCCAGACCCTACTGAGCAGTCTCCATTTGTCTTCTGTGTACTCATTTCATATCTGTAAAATTTTTGGTGGGATGTAAAAAAATGTTTTTCTTGATATCATACAATAGAATTAGGGAACATTAATTAATTATATTTTTCTTTGCCCAAAGAAGGCGGCTTTGGTTCATTTGGTCGTGCCACACCTCACATCACCAATATTTGCCATAGTCAAATATGGGTGCTAGAGCAGAGATTACAGAAGCTTAAGTTTTTCCAGATTAGGATGGAGTGGGAAATAATTTTTATATTCTGTGAAATGTTTGCAACATTTCCAAAGTTTCCTATTCTTTGTCAGGACAAAACCTAAGTCTTCCTGAATTTCTGTGAACTTCTGTTTTGTTTGTCCACTTGGAAAAAAATACCTACATCTGAACAGAGTGGTGGAAGAGAGGTCACTAGAGGTGTAGGATATACAAATTCAGGTCCTTGCATATCTGTTCTTTGCTACCTACCTAAGCATCATGACCAATAGGCTATCAGCTATTCAGAAGTGATTTTTTTTCTCCTCTTTTATTGGGTGGGAGAGGTGTCCAATAATTATTTATAAATTAATAAATAGTTATAAATAAATAGTTTATAACAATTTGATGTATCAGCAGACAATGCAGGAGACATCCTTCCAACAGCTTCAATGAAGCTGTGTTTATTTATCAAAAGTAAGAATATAGTTCATGCTCAGGGACTGAGTCAATATGTGAAAGTAAGGTGAGTATAAGTATTTTCCTTGTAGTTGTCTCTGTTGGGTTTTTAAAAATGTTATTTAGCTACATCAAGATTTGGTCATTTACAACTGTTGTATATGTATAATTTCCTGGCTAGAAGGTACAAAATACAAATTCTCAGGTAGGTCATCTAAAAAATAGCACTTTTTTCTCTTTCTGTTTTTTCACATCACAAAAGTAGAATTCAAAATACAGTATTTTAAGACAAATCTGAATTGCTAGAACAAAATTATAGTTTGCATACTGCAATGAAAACCTAACAAAGTGAAAAAAAACCCCAACAAAAGCCAAATCCAAACCTCACCCTCTTCAGTATTCAGTCTTCATTAAAATACCACATGTATCCAGACCCTCTTTGCTACATGTTCTCTGACCTGCTGTCTTCCCTTTTTGTCATTTTGGACCTTCCAGTGACTTTTCCAGTGACAGTTGAAATACATAGGCTTGGGTTTCTTCCAGGAGAGCTGTATTGTTATAATTTTGTATGGCTGACATAAATATTTTTGATGGAATGAGTTATAGGAGCAATAGGCATTGCAATTTCTTCCTGAAGTACATAAAACATGCAAGTTAAAATACTGCCAAGTTTTCTGGCCTCTTCTGCCTATATAGAGGCACTGGAAAGGCATCTGCCAAGGAGTATCACATGCTTGGTTACTAGCAAATATTTTTATTGGTATGTAAGTCATGTTAGAACTTCTGCTTTTACACTTTATGATGTGGTGATGCATAACTACAGCAGCACATTCAGCGTGAGAGGAGCTCATTCTGGAAAGCGTGTTCTCCAGAAGGTTTTCAACATTGTTGTAGCAAATGCAGCAACCAGTGAAATGACACCAGAGAGCAATGTAAATAGCTGACATTTCATACCTATACTCTGTTCAATATGCAACTTAATAGTATTCTAGGAAATTTATAAGGCACTCCTGTATTTTTTTGTCAAAACTTTCAGGTTGACAGATTCTGCTGCCTTAACTTTACAGTGTAGACTACAAGACATTTGCCTAATGGAGGGGATAGGAGTTCTGCTAAAAGTTAGTTGAAAAGTAGTGGGACCCCCACACTGGCTGTTCCCTGAGGTCAGTAGCTTGCAGGAGTATTTTCTGTGTAGCCCACATCACCAGTAGAAATCTCTTATTCAGGGACTGAGGAAAAAAGATTGGAGAAATAAGCTACTCTCCTCTTCATCTCTTACTTTCACAGGCAGGAGTGTAATCTAATTGTAAAACATATTTTTAAAGTAAATATTTTGCAATTTCATGATGCATTTTTAAAACATACTTTTAAATTGAGAATGTTTGAAGGTTCATGCACACAGGAATGTTACCTGAATGATAGATTTCCTATCCTGAAAGGTTTTTTCATGTAAATTGCTCGGTAATTACATTTCAAAACTGTATTGATTTCCTATATGTCAATACTTATTAGAGATTAAATGTCCAATTCCTGTCAGCTAGGTGAGTATCTAAAGTTGGAGCTCTTCTGAGAGACTGTTTTTTCAGACAGTCTTGTTTTTCTTTTAAAATGCTCTTTCTATTCTCTGTCTCCCTTTGGCTAGTGGATCTCTTTTCTCTTCATTTTCACTCCTCTACAGTGCTCTTTAGAAATGATTCAGTGAAGCAGCACTGGCCCCCTTGTACAAAATTCCCAGTGTACGTGGAGAATTTATCTTACTTCTGCTACGTGTTATAATTACAAGTTCCAATCAAAGTACATCTTTTGAGTTACACGTTTGTGTCATTGCTTTAGTAGAAATGCAAATGTTATGTATTTAACATGCAAATGAAGTGAAATAAATATAATGCATGAAGTCTGTATCCCATCTCAGAAGTAATTGTAATGTGTAATAAGAATTTGGCAGCCAGGTTTGACAAGAGAGAAGGCACAACAACTTTTATTTACTGCAAGAGCACTCATCTCTGTCTGACCTCTCCTGGCTCTGGTGACTTTTAACGTAAATTTGGCACTCTGATTTCTATATGTGACTACAGGCATAGCTGTATTACCTTTGCTTTATCTCACTGGCATAGTCACAATCATCTTTACAACTTGATGCTTCTGCATGTAGTAGTCAGTGCCTATTTGTGTTTCAGAACTACAGAATGGTTATAAGTCAGAACAAATGTTTACTGTCTAGCAGATGATGCTTTGGGAAAGTGTTAGAAATGGGATACTAGTGCAATAATTATTTATTTGGTATACATCTGAGCTTCTGGCACATTAGAAATTAGCAGAGGGTTGCACTGGGATGGCTATGCTTGAGAAGTACCAAAGGAGTTGTCCTCCGGGACTGGCTATTGGAACTCACTTGGACTGTTGGCCTCCCAAATACACTGTGGCAGCGGTTTCTGTAATTTACCTGTGCTTTCTGTAAAACACATTTTCCTTTTCTTTGTTTTATACCTATGTGAGCAATTTTATTCGTGAATAATTGTTTTTCACTCACCTTCTTAAAGCCATTTTTTTTTATTTCACAGAATTTTGTCATTACCTTCTTTACCTTCTTTTTCCTTTTTTTTTTTTTTCACTTTTTTTTTCTTTTCTCTAAATGTCAGAGTCCTAGTTTATTTTGAGTGGTAAAGTTATTCCAACCATCTCAGCATCCTTTCAAGATTTCTACACCATAAGATGGGGTGAGCATAACTTCACACATTATTTAGAACGTGGAATTACCTTGAATGCATAACAGCATGATTATATTAATTTGATTCAACCTCTGCAATCTACATGACTTGTGATGTAGTACAGCTGAGCTTATTAATTACTGACTAGTTAAATATTGCAGGGAGCTTTTTGTAAGCAAATGAATTAAAGCATTGCTACTGTGCTTGCATACAGGTTTCTTCAAGGTTTCATTTGTAAATGAACCTAGGAACTGTGTTACTCATTTTATTTTTTTGGTAATTGTAGTCTGCCCTTTATTATAAGCTTTAGTTCAAATCAATCTGAAAACTCAGGGAAAATAATCTTAAATTCTAATCAGATTTGCTTTGCGCTTTGATTTTGTTTAAAATGTTTTTAAATTTTCAGTTCTGTTCTTGTATCTCAGCCTTGCTCTGTTAGAAACTCCTTTGGGGACAAATGATAGGTTACAGACCACATCACTACCTCTGCCATCCTGTTGAAATGGCTCTGGTACCTGATCAAAGCAATGTTTCACTATCTGATATCAGTGAATATAGGGACAGCTGTCTTTTTTGGTACCTGATATGTTTTAGAATAAATCACCAGGAGTAGGAAGAAGAAATAGGTCATAAAAATTGAGGAAGTAATATTTACCTAATAAAGATTCTGTGAAATCTAAGTTATATGTGTTACAAACATATTGAACAAAAAAACATAAATTGCTGAAAATTCCGTCATCCAAAAGAAGACAATCAGAGTAAAGGGAATGGTCATTTTGTAATAGCACAAGCCGTAAATGACCTTTTGCGTACATTTCTTTGTTAGGAGTAAACTCTTAAAAGCAATCTGCCGTTTCACAAAAGGCTAGTGAAACTATTTCGTTATTGCAGTAATGTAATTAGAAATCTCATAAGCAATCAAGCAGCCAAATTTTGCACCAGCTGTAAGCAAATAAAACAAAAAGTGACAAGTGGACCAGCAAGTAATGAATTACAATAATCCAGGTGAGAAACAAAAGACAAATGTATGAGTGTCGTGGCATCCCCAGGAGAAGTAATGGCTATAGGCTGGAAATGATCCTAGGACAGTAAAAAAATGGCTTTGTAACATGATTAATATAGACATCAAAATCACACCTTGGAAAAAACCTAATTTTTTGTGAAACTTGAGACTTTTGGGGAGCATACGGGTGTCAGAGAACAATCTAGAATCTAGAAATGAAATATAATCTCCATGCTTTGTAAACCTGATGAGTAGGGTTTTTTGTTTCTGCCTACATTTAGGGTAAGAAAATTGAATGATATCCAAACCTGCATATCACAGTACTGTTTGAAGAATGTGGAGTTACAGATTCAGAGCCCCTAACCTCAGCTATATACAATGCAGGTTGGATTGGAGTATGTGGCCATAAGCTATCGGTTAGAGTGCCATCCTCTCTGAGCTTTGATGGAAGCAGATGCCTTACTTTGGGATGATTGAAATTAAATGAGATAAAGCCCACCCAGAGAATCTTAGAGAGCAAGTAATAAATTTGTGTACTACTTTGGCATATCAGAAGCTGAAGCTAATCAGTCCAACCACACAATAAAAGTGAATGATCTGCATGTGAGAGCAAAATAACAGTAATTTCTGAAGACATCATTTCTTTAAAATATCTGTTTTCTTCCTGAAATTGGTCCTTCAAGGCAATTATGAAAGACTGTCCAAAATATGGGTGGATGAGTACCTCTATCTGATTTTTTTTTTTTAATTAAAATATCTTTCAACAGCCACTCTTGGCAAACATGTTTAGGAAATTTCCATTTTCCATTGACTTCATAGGTCAAGTCCTGACCTTCCTGTGGGAAAAATGTGTTCAGACATGGAAAGCTTGAATGATATTACTGTTTCAGTTTTCAAAGGAATTCAGGAGACTAAAAGAGCAAATTCATCAAACTGCAAGCCCTGAAAATGCAAAAGGAGCCTGAGCTTCTGAGCATCTTTGAGCATCTCTCTCAAGCCGTTCTAATGCAGATAAGGAGCCCAGTATGAGATGTGCAACAATAACTCTGCATACCCATTTTTCTGAATGTCTGAACATTTTTTTCCTGACAAGTATGTATGGCTGTCTATATACATTTATGTGCATGTGTCTGCAATGCTTGAGCTAACATGCTGTAAATATTTTTGCAGTATCTATATAACTTACACCATTGAAAACATTAATAGGTAAAGAAAAATACACTAACTGCAGCAGCTGCTTTGTTGATTTATTAATACACATCATACATTATAAGGAATAGCTTATATAATGGAGAAAAACAAAAATACAAGGACATATAGATTGGGAGAAGGGAGACCAATAAAAAAGACACAAGAAATGCCCTGGGCAACATGGAGTCAAGGAAGTACTAAATACTTAATCAAGCTTTAATGCATATGTCCTCTGATTCAGCCTTCCAATGTTGCTCCTTTGGCTTAAGCTCAGATTTCTTTTTTCTGATTGTATCACGTGTTGATTTGGAACTGGTAGGTTTTCCAAACAGCCTTCACTTACTAGGGTATAATCTTAGTCTTAAGTAGATAAATATTGCGGTGAGTTGTTAAGAATAAGTGTCATTTGGAAGAAATAAAAATGTTACGAGGAGGACGTTTTTCAAGAATGGAAATCTTTCTGCACTTTGATGACCTCTAGCAAGAGAGGAACGACTGTGCTGGGACAGCATTCAAAAGCAAGTAAGCCACATCCTTAAAGAGCCAGGCATTTTATATGTGAAGCTTCTTCCTTTAGTACAAGTGCTGGGCTCCTCCCTTAACTTCTGACTTGTCACCCTCTCCAATTTAGGTGTGAAATAACATAAATAGATTTTCTGTTGCTGCGTATCCACACAAGCTAGTTTTAGTCCTCCATTTAATTCACAGTGACTGAAATTCACTCTTGTAGAGAGGGGGAGCATTGCCTAAAACCTTGATATGAGGGTGATTTGCACTCAGGCTGCTGATCAAAGTAGATGTCCACATGTTGTTAAATACATAATGAAAGAGTTCTTAACGAGGTATATTTTCCATGGTTGATACAGGATTGCTTCCATGAAGACAAATTCCAACATGCACTCTTTTCTTCAAATTCTGTCTTTGAATAGTCCTAAGAGTGTGAATATGTTAATATGTTAATATAAGCCTCTAAATATTTTTAGTCTTAAAAATGTCTAACCTATATCCTATGTACTTTATTTTTATTAAAGTGAACATGATATTTTGTGTATATGTGTTGTGCCTGTCCACACATTATTTGGGCATACGGAAAATGTAGATTATATATACTACTTTGAGTGGAGATCTGTTGTCTTCAGACCAGCTGATTCCATGATTTTGCATGACCAGAAAACTGATCTCAAAATTCAGTCTGCAATTTCCCTTGCCTACCCTTCGTGGTATTGATATTGGAAAATATGAATACCAAGGTGTGGTCTAGAATTGCTTTTCACTGGGACTGGTGGTGGTGTCCAATTCCATAATGGGGAAAAAAACATTTTGGAGTTACTGACTTAGACATGTTTTGACCACTTCATTCAGCTCTTTAAATGTCTCTTTCTTAATTCCCAGGAATAAGTTTGTTATATAACATATTTTTACTAAGTCGCTTCAGCAACTGTAGCTGAAGCTGTAACTACAGTTCTGGGCTGTAGCTCAGAGCAGCTAATTTGCAAGTCCTGTTTGGGAGACAAAAACAGTACAAACTAAGTAGAGGGGAATCCGTCATCTATAATGTATATTAAAATATAATACATTCAATTAAAATAAGGTGGTATCAGATCTGTTTAATCATCTCAGGAATTCTTGACTTGCTTAAAAGCTTAAGCTGCACATACTAAATGTTCTTATAAAAGGTGTGTCATTACTGTATGATTTTCATTTTCTGACATTAATTGATCCAGACTAACTGCCTTCTGCCAAATTTCAGTTTGAGAAATAGTGTCTTGTTTATTTATTAATTTACTACAAAACATCAAAAATGCCCAGCAGGCCACCAAAAGCAATGATCAATCACATCTAATCCTAGATTATGAAGTTGATTTTATTCCCCTCCCTTCCTCCTCTCACCTATTTTTATTTAATTTCTTGAATGAGCTGCAGTGTGGGAACTGCCTAGAACATTTCTATACGTACATACATAAAGTGTTCCCACATTTCAGTGCATCCTCTTGTCTCAGCTACAGACCCAGACATGTTTCAGACATGCCCAGGACAGCATTTTGGGAAACAGCAGGCAGAATACTGCCATCATATATGCCATTTTGCTTTAATACCTCAGTTTTCAGTCCAGAAGAAGGACTATAGCTGCTGAAGAGGAAAAAAACTCATCAGTTTCTCTTCTAAGCTAAAAGTCTACTTATCACATCCCCAAAAAAGTTTTTTAATCTAGATTTTAAGACCTCAAGGTAGAGGATTACTTAAAAACTGCTGATAAAGAGGTTTTATTGGTTTACGTGGTATCCACATATCACCTCTTAGAATACCTATCAGATGAACGAAAAATGGAGAAATTAAAGGGTTAAAATAAGATGACTATGACAGATTTTAAGTTATGCATCCATCTGAGTAGTTAAGGATAATCCAAATCATTGAACTGAATTCTCACTGCTAAGTTTTTGAATATTCTAAGTGATGATACAATTGACTGATAATAAAATGAGTAAGTCAGATAGAGAAGCAAAAGGATGCCTTTATATAGGTGGCCCTATCTCAAATTAGGTGTTATGGTTTCTAGTTCAGGTTTTAACTTGATTGGAACAGTGGTACTACATCTTTTTGGACGTATTACTGAAAAATTGTGAATCATACTTCTAACTAATACATAATCCATACTTATATACAGATCAAGTATGTATGAAATGACTTATTTAAACAGGTAAAGATAAGAAGAATAGACGAAAATGGTGGAAAAGAAGGAAAGGGTTGTCATGGCTTACAGATAAATAACCAATAGAGCATTTAAGTGCTAACGGTAGCTGTTTTACAAAAATTGTATCATACAGATACAAGTTTCATAATTGAATTTTGAGCATGATAGAAATCTTAATACATGACTATTAGATGATCCACAGCAGGAACATGTATAGAAGAACTTCTTATGTCAGTGTATCTTGTCTACTTTTATTGCAAGCATAACATATTCCTTAATTTAGGCTGATCGTGATTCTTTTTAAAGGTAGCTAGTTTTTTGCCTTGTCACCTCGAAAGACAAATTTCAAGATCTTGCTTCTTTGATAATTAGAAATTTCTTTCCAGTGTTTTCTGACTTAATAATGTTGAAAGAAAATGTAAAAAGAAAAAAAATTACTTCAGAGTTTTATATGATGTGTAGATTAGTCTAGAATATAGCAATGCAACAATTGCTTCATTTTCTTGGGTAAAATAGGAAAAAAATTCTCCAAATCTTTTCTCTGATGCGTACAATTTTATATTGAGTAGCACAAAATGAACCCATTGAACAACAGATGATACAATGTGGTCAAATCTGAAAAGGTAACTCAATTTTCCATTCTGACCTGTGAAACTAAATGGAATTAGGGTGAACTTTAGTGGCAAGATGCTGGATATGACTGTGTTAAACATATTGTTGGAAGGAATTTTCCCATGACTATATAATGAAAAAGGAGAATCAAAACATCAGTAAATATTTTGTAGAGATCAATAAAGTTGGCTTATAAGTACTCAGAAGTGGTTTAATTTGAAATGTTCCAACAAGTCTTACAGATGAAATACTCACTTATGAACATACACTTATATATGCATACAGAGAGGGAGAATTCACAGCATATCTGACATAGATGAAATGGAATAGTTTATATACACACAAATATAAACATACATGTCTGCAGTAGACTTATTTACATGTGGCACCCAAAGTGTGCACAAACCAGAGCAGTAAGCTCAGTGCCCATATTCATACACAACTCGCATACATTGAGCCTTTGACTGACTAAGAAGCACACTAAGCAGCCTACCAAGTCATGTCCTAGCATGTCTTATTCTTGTCTGTGTATGCAATAAATTTTATTTTAAAACCGCCTTCTATTTAAAAAAGGAATGGTATAAAATGAACACTTTCTAGAGGAAAAAACACGCCATGAACATCACTGTACACTATCTGTGGCTGTGACCCTGAGCATTTGCAAGTATATGCTCAGTTTTATTATAGTATATGTCTTATAAAGCTTAAAAGCTGAAGTTTTATTGTGAATTTTCTATATCAGTGTTGTTTTGAGGCAAAAAAGGGCTTTCAACAAAACTATTTTTATTGGAAAATATCTATTTTCTTCAGAAAAAATAATCTTTTTGTGCCAGAAATTCAAATACACAAGCCTAGTACTTTAATTGTGTGACATCATTGCAGTATTATTTTGGACACTTTATTCATGCTTAGGACCTCCATATCTCCACAAGTCTGATAATACACCTGATGCAGATGCTCGTTGCTCATTTCAGCAACCTGCTAAGGAAAAAAATTCCCRTGCATCATTGCAGCTATAGTGCTACTAGGGAGTTTAAGTAGTGGATGGTAATCAGATTGAGACACCCAAAAATTCCACCTCAAGGACAAAAAGCAACATTTCTGGTTTCAGGATAGCTTGGTTTTTAGCTGAAGAATTCCTCTTCCCTTGCCATTTTTTACCGAGAATGAACATTTGTGCAGTAGAAAGGATGGAAAAGGGAATAGTTTCTTAAATAGTCTGATTACAGTTTTACTGCTCATCTAAGTTAAAGAACCTGCTTTTGTATAGTCTAAGCCTAAATTTATTATCCTAAAGACTATGACGGACTATGCTTTATTTTCCACAGATCTAGAKATATCCGTGAGTAATGTCAATAGCCTAGTTCTCCAAAAGTTTCACAGAGTGATGAGGAATTGTTTCTGTTAGCATTATTTGTTAGCATTCCTTTTTCTTGTTTTTGGTTCACCATTGGTCTTACATCAGGGCAAGCAGTGGCTGTGCAGATTGCTAGGGAAGAACAGAAAATAACTGCACTGCTGACAGCAGCATCCTCCTTTAAGGAGGACCTTTAAGGAGTGAGACCAATGGCTTTAAAATATAAAACTTTGGACCTTTACAGAACAAAGGAGTAAGTTTAAATGATCTGCACATTTAAGTCAGGGGATGAAATGAACCAACGGCAAGGTAGAAAGATTGGAGACTGCAGTTATCTGTCTTAATTATGGTGTTTAAATGCATTCTCTTTCATGGCCCTATTTTTTACAAATTTACAGATTTACAAATTTGTAAGAATTGATAAGTTATCAGCCTTTAGTAAACCCTCAATGTTCACGTCTCTCCCACTTACATATAATTTCTTCTTGCTAAGTCCCCTGTGTTTTATTTGAGAGTTGACTTATTTATTGTGAGCCAATAATGCATTGAATTTTGTGTGCAGTGGCATATTATCTTGTTGAACCATTCAATTAAATATGATAATGTTGAACACACCGACATAGTTAAACACTCAGGTGAATGAGCAATTCACTGTGAAGTGCAGAAATATTTAAAATCATCTGTGTGCCTTCAAGCAATCTGTTTTATGTAAAAGAAYACTTCAGGATTCCGAGAATGATATATGTCTGAAAAGACAAAAATATTGCACCTTTCAAAATCCTATCTCTTGTGGCTGAAAACTGTGGCTCTTTAAAAGACCCAAAACCCCCAAATAAAGGACAGAAGTGAAGCACACTACCTTATTGTGCAAGTAATAAGCACCAAAGTGAGATGTTACAGTCTACTTGAAATCATAATATGAATTAGCAACAGTATTTTGGCTTGTAAACATTTTCATTCTGGAGTAAAGTTACACTAGATCTATCTGACATGGCCCTACATTTCTGGAGAATACCCCACTGCAGAGGGCTGAGAGGTTTTCTCTGAGATAATGTAAAATAAATATGTCCCTACGTGAAACTTTTGCATCGAAACCAACGTAATTCTCCATTGAAGACAGTACCTGTGAAACTTAATGAGAAACTAGTATTACATGCTAGTACACAGAGTTTCAAATGCTTATAACTAAATCACATCAAAACCAATTTTCTCCATAACACTCAAAAGCACTTCTCCTTAGTGCTGTTTTCCTGCCAAATTTAAACTTTCATCCCCCAGCTGTTTTGGCTGTAGAGTGATTATAAAAAAATGTCATGGTAATTGTTCATTGTCAAAAGCGTCTTCTCTCCATTTTTACATGCTTGAAAAGCCTAATCTTTTTTCCCCTTCAAACTTTAGAAAAGAATACAAAAAATACAGACAAAGTAAAAAAAAAATTAAAAAAAAAACCTGGAAAAAAGTCTAATATATTTTGACCAAAAGTAAAAGTTTGAAAATTTCAGCCTGAGTTGAAAGGTTCAATAATTATTGAATACTGATGTCATCAGGTTAGAATACAACCCATTATTCAATTTGATACTCAGCTATTACTCCTATTGCTATTGATTATTTTACTACTGGAAGAGTGCTGGATGGAATTCAATTGGCAGATGGTCACTAGGCATTCCAGTTGGAATGAAACCAAAACCACTGGCTCCCCAATTTTTTTAACAAAGGGTAAGATATCTCAAAGAACTTACAAAGACCCCATGGGACACAGGTTTTAATTTCACTTAAAACAGTGGGAAAATAATTATTCAAATTTAACTCTCAAAAAGGATTTACTTGATGGTGCAAGGTCCATGATCATTTTATGACTTTTCTGAGAAGAAAAGGAAATCTGTGGTTTTAACATAAAATATGAAAGGAAACATGATGTTTCTGACTACATATTGCTGAAATGCTTTATCCAGGTCTCATATTCAAAATGAAACCTCCAGTGAGGTAGGAGCCTATTCAAATAACTTCAGCCAAGGTAAAAGCTTTAAGTATTTACCCATCTCTGCCATATCAAGTCACTTTTTCTCTAGAGGATATTTTCCAACATCTTAGATATAGGGCAAGAGATCTTCATGTTCATCCAGCATTTCAAGGCAAACTCATGAAAAAGAGAGGGAATTTAGTCTTAGTACGTAGTTTCTAAGCCTCTAAAAGCAGGTGCATTTATTTTCCTAAGCTTTTTGTGTTTGTAATGGAAAACAACTTTTCTGCTACTATAATATAATCTACTTTTTGACCATTCGGCCATATATTAACATTTCTGTGACACTGAAGACCTTTCTCCACTCCCTATTCAACAGCCCTTGTTCCCATACAATCTTTCTTAATAATGCAAAACCTGGAAGGAATTTAGGGCTAAGCATCTGCACTTGCGTTAATTTGAAGGTTATACTAATCTCCTGGAATATGCTAACATCATTCACTTCAGATATAACCCCTGCATAAGTATGATGGAAAAAAGTTTCATATAGATACATGCTGAAAAGGGAAAAGAAGTTGCAAACAATCTTGGGAAGAGGATGCTTTCTTGACGTGTTGAAGAAAAAAAAAATAAAAAGAAACAAGTGAGTTAACCAAAACATTGCATAACTAAATGATTCGTACAATAGAGATCATGTCAACAAAGACTGTGCTTGTAAAATTAAAAGCTATTTCAATTTATGTTCAATTAACTAAGATTATATGCAAAATGTACCAGTAAAGCCCTTACTACTGTGGTTTATAATTTGTAGAATCATAATGCCCAGGAGTCTCAGTCACAGAGTAAAACATCATTGTGCATCGTGTCATGCAGCCAGAGAAAGAAAACGTATTTTAACACTTCCTCTGATAAATGAACATTCTTGAAGTATGGATAGATAGGAACCAATTAAAGTACTCACACTTTTAGGAGAGGTGTGTTAGACAGTTACCGCAAATAGGAACCCAGGAATTACTATATTCAACCAAACAAAGAGTCCACTAGTTTGTTTCTGAGAATAGCACTACATACCCTAAAAAACAGTATAAGAAACAAAAAAAAGCCCTCCAAATTTCATTAGGACATTAGTATTGTTTCCCATATAGTCATATTATTTCCATATTTATTTCTTCTGGCATCCACTCAATAATTTGACATTAGCACATTTAGTTCTGTGCTGTTATTTTACCTATTGTCACTTTTCTTGTTTCTTTTTTTTACATGTGTAACACTCATGCTTAATGTCTTTGGCTTCAGTGTCTGCTGGCACTGAGGCTAACCGTACGTCCTAGGAAAGGGTTGAACAGGATATGCAGATGAATGAACAAGAGCCATAGAGAGACATTTAATTGATAGGCCTTAATTTCATTAGTTTACCACTTAAGGAGAGGTATAATAAGCTACAACTAATGGCAGTATGCCAAGCATTTGTTTGGAGTCCCATGCTAAGTTAGAGGTTCCTACCTCGGTGGACCTGTGATCAATCTCTGTGAGCTACTCCTTTGGTTTTCAGCTTAAATTTGCATTTTTGTGCCATCTCCTCATAGAATAAGGTTACCTTGGGTGGATTCCAGATCATCTTTTTTCCATGCCACTTCAGGCCAGCTAGCAGTAACAAAGAAGGAATTTTTTTCTGATCCCTAAATTAATGATCAGGCAGACCTACAGTACCACATAAGAGTGAAAGAATAAGAGAGAAATTCTATTGTGACTTTATTTCTTAAACCCAAGATTTACGTAACCACTTAAAAATACTTCAGCCATTTAGAGTAGTGTGTGCAGTTTTGTGCCCCACAGCACAGCAGACACATCATTAAGGTGCTGGAGCACATGCCCTATGCAGAAAGACTGAGGGAGATCAACTTGTCCAGTGTGAGGAAGAGTTAGCTTCAGCAGCCCTATCAGCAGCCCCCAGTGTACCTATGGGGTGATAATCAAGAAGATTGAGCCAGACTCTTCACAGCAGCACATTGGTTGGAAGATGAGAGGCAAGGGCTTAAACTGAAATAAGAGAGGAGATAAGGAAAAACTTTTTCATCATGAAGACAATAAAGTAATAGAATAGGCTGCCTGGAGAGGCAAGCTCCGTCCTTGGAGGTTTTCACAACCTGGTGGGACACAGCTCTAAGCAACCTGGCCTGACATCAGAGTTGACCCTGCTGTGAGCTGCAGGTTGAGTTAGAGACCTCCTGAGGTCTCTTCTGACCTGAATTTTCCTATGATGCTATGACCCTAAAGGAGTTCACCTTTGAAGCATGTGCCCATGCTAACAGTCCCCCTGAAGACTGGCACAACACAGGTCTTGTTCAATATTTAAGTCTAAAGAGCCAAGCTGCATAGGATAATAAGTAGAAGTAGGAAATGCAGGCTAAAACTTATTATATTATATTTTTTTTTATTTTTTTAATTATGACACTTCTTTAGAAAGGAATTGTGCTAGGGATAGGGACAGGATAGACAGACACAGCTATACTGTATTCCTTCAGGGCATTTGACTGTGCTTGTAGATACAGCAGCTTCTTTAGAGCTAGGTCTGTTGTCTTTGACACAGTGCTCCACTGGTCAGTGTAGGCACATCTAAAAAAGTGAGGAGATTTCTGAAAGCGTAAATGCCTATTAGTTACCTAGTGTTCTTTGAATTTCAAGGAGTGAGGTGCTCATATGAGATTTATGCCCTCAAAAATCTGCATCTGGGCCCTCTGAGAATCTGAGATAAAAGGTCTTATGCTTCCAAGGCATTTAGACAGTCATGAGAACATTATCATTAGGATTTAAGATAATAAGTTTTTACAGTATGTTAAAATTAAGCATACGGCATTATAAGTTTAGCAAATATGATGATGAGGGGGGACGTAAATTCATAAAAAAAAAAAAAGACTCTTAAGTTCATTAAGAATTTAAAATGAAAGAAAGCATTGTATTCCATTTTTAGTGCCAGTAATTTGTGTTTGTTGCTGTGAAATATTGCGTAAAATGTGTTTTCAAGAATGGTTATTTGGACTTGATCTTCCTCACTGGAACTTCAGAAAGGACCAGCTTCCTGCCTGATGATGATTAGCACAGAATATAGTTTGCTGTTTGATGAGGGACCATTATTGCAGCTTTACAGACTGTTTTTTTCAGTCTATTGCAATCAACTATTGTCTGTCAAAAACCAAGACAGATGTAACATGGAAGGACCCAGAATTAACTCCAACAGTTATGCAAATACACTTTGATAGGAAACAGTTTTCAGCTTCTTTTGTCTTGTTTTTCTCTTCTCTTTTTTCTTTACTCCATGCTGCAATGTTGGCTCATGGGTAGCTAGATGCAAAATGAGACTGACATGTTGGACACATGGATATTAAGGATGTGGTTTCCCTAGCAACAGTAACCACATGAAAGGTCTCAGAACTTACTCATGGGACATTTCAGTTTTTCACATAAAATGAATACTGGTGGTGAATATGGTTGGTTCAATAGAAGTACAGTGAAAGTATCACAGAACTGTAACATAATAAAGTATTAGACTCTTCTATTTTCTGAAACCAGATACCACACAAGAATATTGTCTTTATATCATGGAGAAGAGAATCTTGAGGACATGAGAGGCATTAAATCCAGCAGAATTTTGCTGCTTAGAAAAGTTTGTAATGATTTAGCACTAGATTTAGCTAAAATTACAAATAAATGATCTATGTAAGCAAGAAGTGAAACAGCATCAAAATCTACATGCAATCTGACTCAGATTACTCAGACTGACTCAGATTAAAGCATAACACAAAAGCTGTGTGTATCTCAAAATTTTGGTCTAGAATTGTTTCAGGTTTTTGCAGCATTTAGCTTTACTTCATCTATAAATACAGCAAACAGACTTGCTAAAGACAAAGCTGTTGACAGAAGAGTCATGTAGTAGGGTTAAAGGGCAAGAGTACAGTTATGGATTGAGATCTGGCACTGTGAGGAAAATCTGGAAGAAAAGGTATTTTAACTAGGTGATGTAACACTGAATAATCTTGTAGAGGTCATTGAGAAAAAACAGGAGCACATTGCAGAAAGGCAAGAGGACATAAGTATATATTTTCTTCTGGTCTACCACTGTGCACTTTCAGTGGCCTGCATTGTCCCATTTCCCATACTGTGCCTGATAGGTGTGTATCTCAAGAAGATACTGTGACTTCCAGGAAGTCTGAAGAGCTAAGTTAAAAGGAGCAGAATGCTTTCGATGCATTCTTTGACCTTTGATTTTGTTTTTGTGGCAGCAGAACAGACTGAAGAGGAACATGACTAAAATGTTGCCCTTGTTCTGAACAGAAAGTTGAATTATCTTTGCTTTGCATTCACTTAGATCAAGAGGATGTTGCAAGCAGTGTGAGGATGTAGGCCAGGGAAAACTGTACTTGAATCTGGAGATGCCAGGAGTTGAATTTATGTAAAAAGCATAAAGCTGTAGCTGCCAATTACTTGATGAACAGAGAGCCTTTTAAATATTAGTCTATCTGCAAGAGTGGAAGAATCTTTTTAGTACAAAGGCTAAGCCTTGTAGTAAAGAATGAGTGATTCAAAACAAAGAAAACCTCCTTGAACAATTGAGGGGTGAGAAACAGAAGAAAGCTTTCTTCAAGACTAGAAAGTTTCGAACATCCTGTGGAGCATCCTGTGGAGACTCAAATTTTTCCCTTTTGTCCTCAAAAGTATGTGTTCTTCTCAAGGCCAAGATATTCTGTTGCAGTTCAGCTATTCTCATTTTTTCTACTCAAATGGTTTAAAATATAACTATGGTACTTTTGCAGCAAATAATGTAAATAGCAATAATAACATCTCTTACATAACACTGTTCATACAGTACTTTGTGAAAGGAGTCAGTCTCATTGTCTGTATTAACAGATGCAGAAAGGCATGGAAGAGGTGACTTGCT
>JASVER010000001.1:14398787-14439365 GCA_030449065.1 Oceanodroma leucorhoa
TTATCTATGATTAAACAAGACTTTGAATAATTAATATACACATGTGAGCATATAACTGTATCTCTATCTACATATTTGTATAAAAGAAAATTATTTGCTCAGATCCAGCCCCTGTGTGCTAGGCTGTAAGACTCTGGATGCTCAGAATGAATAAACAATAGGAAGAAAATCTGGATAAGAAAAGAAATATAAAATACTGAGAACCATACTCCCATCAGTTGCCTTGACTTATTTGCATAGCACCATATACTTCTGTAGCATTGAACAATGGGTGAATTTGTGGAACAAGATGGAGTCCCTGCCCCAGAGAGATTACATTTTAACAATCAAACAATCTGATGCAGAACAAGCACCTAGAGACKTTTATAGCTTTCTATTATAACACAGGTGGCTGCATCGCCAGATGTACTCTGCAGAATTACTTTTCTTATTATCATAACTTTGGTTAGAATTGAAAACACATTGTTGTAACAATCTCTCACTTTTAAATGGAACAAGGTATTGTTTGAAATTAATGTTAACCTCAGAGATGCTGAGCATGCTGAATTTCATGAGACTTCCTTTAAGGCTCTTTTTTCACTGTGTGAGTTTTAAACTTGACCTCAAAGAGCTATTTTAAAAAGAGAAGGACTATATTTTCTAGACTCTGGATTTCACTAATCCTGACTTCAGACATCAAAGAGCAAGGATATTTTAGATTCCCCAAGGAACTCATTTAATTGTGTAAGTATCTATAAGGTATAGCTTTTCATTTTGTTATTGTTTTTTTTCTTTTCAGGTCAGAACTTTTCTATTCTGAAATTTTGAAAAAAATACAAAAAATTATAGCATTCTACACACTTAAAAATGCAGTATTAGGAATCAAAGAATCCTCTCAGTCTGCATAAGAAAATAAATATGAAAATATTTTCTGAACTGAATCAAGGTTTCTACAACACAGCTGAAGACAAGAAACTCTCCACCCATCTACAGTTCTTTCAGTAAGCACCCGTCTTCCTCAAGCAACCTCTTCTTTTGAATACCTCAACTTTTTCTCAAATCTTTTCAAGCAGACAGCTCGAAAAAGTGACCACATCCTTGCAATCTGGCCAGTATTTTTGCACACAGGAAAATGGAAATACCAAATGATTCTGGCAATGAATCCAGTAGTTCAAAGAGAAATTCCAGTACCTCTTTTAGAGAAGCATGGCCTTTAATTAAGGAATTGTCTAATTTCTATGAAAAGCTTCCCGTCCTATCACATTTCTGTCAGTAGCCCAAAGAGATTGATCCATTTATGAATTATTTTCTTTTGGGACAGCTCTCTGTTACTTCTCTCACTAGAAAATTAGAGCATTCAGCTCTAGCTATCTGATGTCATCTAAGTATAAAGCAGACAATACATATTTTTGAGGCGCCACAATTCATTTTAGTTTTGTAAGTTTTACAGAATAGATGACTCACAAGAAAAAAATAAGTATATGAACCATTGCTGAATGGCAACTATTTGGTTTAATAAGTGAAGTATCTTGCAATTTTCATAATATTTTGCAATTTACTTCAGGAAATATCTTGCTGAATTCCTGGTATTTATTTACCAACTTGTTGAAGTTACCAAATACTGACATACTACTTCAGGTGCAGACACCTGTGGAAAATCACAGGGGTTTCAATGACTGTTTCAAGACATGGTCATGAGAGCCCTGCTAGGGAAGCTAGAGTATTCATGTTATAATGGCTCCTGTTAGACTAGCTATGTCTAAAGCTCAGAAAGTCTGCAGAATTCATTCTGATGATTATCCAGTCAGTCTTCAGACGAATGAATTTTGGATTAGACTTCAGATACATTCTTATATGATTTTTTTTCTGGTTTTTCCTGTTAACTGGAATTTTTTACCTTTCCTAAATTTTGCAAAATGATACTACAAAATAGTTACTACAAAATAATACTAAAACAATTCTAGGTAAATAATGATAATACTAAACAGTAATACTAAAAAATAGTAACTTGAAATACTAAAAGATGATTTATTTTGTAGCATTTCCGAGCAATATAGTGAGGTGTTACATTTGTGCTGTCCTGTACTGCTTTTTTCCCAAGACTTGCCCAAAATCAGAAGAAAAAACTGTGAATAAGGGAGAAAAGACTAATTCATTTTAACCTTAGAAAAAACACTGATTTGAGCAAACATTCGAGTTAATTCTTCCTTTTTTCACAGTGCTTTCTTCACCTTTTGTTGAACATATTCACTTTTGAAGAAGTCACAATTAAAGGGATGTTCCAGCAGTAAAGTCATCCTTGTACGTTTTCAGACACCTCCTGGTTTGTGTCAGAAATGAATGGTTAGTTTGCAGCTTCATAAATTAGTTACATTGAACAATTTCCACCCCTGCAACTTGTGCTGTGAGGAATGCAGTGACAGATAGATTCTGTGCTGTGTTTGCCTATGAGATGATTTTCTTGAAGTCTCATAATGAGTTGTATTTGGCAGGATTAATGAGTATTATAATGGCAAATGGATGTTTGCAGCTCAGTTGTGTTCCATCACATAGTAACATGGGGTTTCTGGTCCCTTGGAGGCCATAATTGGTGGCATTAATGCAGTTTTTAATTATGCTTCTTGAAAAAATGAATTGGAACCAAAACAAAAGCTAAGTGATCATCTCTCTGTAGTGCTGTGTGGTGTAAACACAGGACCATTGCTGTCTCTGATATCCGTGTTTTGAATTAGGCTGATGGGAGAGGAAATGTACAGGATATTTGGCTGAAACTTGATTTGGGAATATTTGTATTTTTACATTGTTAAATAGCTTTTTAATTATAAGATGCAGGGGGTATTTTTCCCCAGAGAGACTGCTCAGAATAGCATGTTGTATACTGAACTGCTGGCACAGTAGATTTTATTATTCCAAATGTAGCTCCGTAGCCACAGTGAGTGTCTTTAGGTCTTCATTTATTTAATGAGAGAGGGTGTGATTCCTCCTTACTTTCCCAGAATGCCCACGCATGAAAGCATTTTGATTAGTGCTGAGTCAGTACCTATAACTCTGTACCGTGCGATAGGCTGGATTTGTCTGCATGCTCTAGTGCGCTAGCTCATCTTCAACAAGCAAGACTCCCAACACCAAAGACACATCTTTCTATGTAAGAGCGACAAAAATCTAAAAAATTTTAAAAAAAGGAGTTGATTCCTAAGGAAATTATATCAGAAAAAAATAAAATGTAAAAGCTATTTGAAAGGCATGTTTCATTAAAAGAGAAAGCAAAATTATAATTTCTATAGTGCCATTGCCTTGGTATCTGGTGGTTCTTATAAGAGCAACATCACTACTGTTTCATTCTCATGGAACTGTGGATAAATCAAAAGGTAAAGCAGAAAGGTTTAATTAAATGGTTAATTAAATAGTTACAGGATATTTATTTAATAGTCTATCTGCTTTCCTGCCGTGCTGTTTAACGTTTTCCTCTAGCCTGCCACAGTGTTATAGAAGAGAKAATGCAACTAGAATTGCCATTTCTTTTGTGATACATTAAATTGGGATTAACTCCTGATCCAGGCATCTTTTTATACCAGCCTTGGTGAACGTAACTCACTTTTGATCCTGGTAGTTTTCCATTAAATCCACAATATATCAGTATAGATATATGTATGATTTGTATGGGCCCCTATCACTATATATTGYTCGCAAAGCACTAGAATGCATAAGGCAAAAGTCTGTGCATGAAGGTGAGGCTTCCAGATATTTATCCAATTGGTTGTGATGAGACCTTTTAAAACCTTGATAAGGGAGATGTGGATCGACCTCAGGTACATATGTGAATTCCTTTGTGATAAAGGAGTCATAGCTGGAAAATCCGTTTTTCTTTTTTTTTTTTTTTTTTAATTTTTGAAACAGTGTATGTTAGTGCACACATACGGATTGCAATGAAACCAGATGACAATATATTCCCGATGACAGAGAGTGTCTGGAAAAACTTCTAATGTTGTAGGTTTGTCAAATGAATTTACTAGATCTCCATTGACTACATAATGGGAACTCACACACCCACATTTGCAAAAACTTACAGGTAAATACCTAAATTTAAGTTTCTTAATCTCTAACTCATTCTAAGTAAAATTTACTCACTAGCATCTGTCTTGCAAAACTACCAGTTTCTTGACTGACAGATAGATTGAGAGCAATCTGAATTATTATTACTATATAAGGTTCAAATAAGAAATAAAGCATACACTATAAGATGAGGAATATGAAATGCATAACAGGACAATGACAAAACAGTGAAATAACATAGTACTTCAAGATCACATGAAGCTAAACAACCTACTCTGGATTTAACATGAACTGTTTAAAAATTCTRTATTTTACTATTACAGTATGTTGTTATGCACTTTAAGGCATCGGACAAATAACTGTGCTTGGAAAATCTACTGTGAGTAAACGACCTATTGTAGCGCTTTGGGGTTTGCTGATGGATGTGAGGTGTCCTCCCACATCCTACTGCTCTTTACAAGAGGATCCCTAGCCTGTGCGTGCAGGAGGAAATGTGTTCCCCAAAACCACAGCGTGTGGCCACAACAGTCACTGCATTTGTCCCTGTGGTTGAAAGGTGATGTTTTTCAATCCTAAATATTTGGTGAGGTCCGTCCTTATTACACTACCCTGTTCCACTTCCTCTGAAGAGACTGAATACTCCAGATATGCCATCTTCACACTTAAGTTCCTGTTTCTTCTTTAATTAATCATTTCTTCTTAACTTCAAACACAYTCGATGGAAAAACATATGGACTTCATGCCATGAGATTAAAAGCAAAACCACAAATGCTAAATAAAAACTTAAATATAATTTTAGAGTAACAGTGAGGGTCCCTTGATGCCATCTCAAGCCTGAGGGAGGCCCTGGCACCCGGGAGCAAACCTTCCGCAGGCTCTCAGCCCCCCTCCCAGCAGCAGCCCTCCTGCCCTGCACAGGCCTCGGGGAAATCTACCTCCTCCTCCTCCTTTCACCCTCTCCTTCTTGCTTTCATTCCAGAGCCTCTTCCTGTCCTTTATCCAGTAGCAATGCAGCTTTGCTGACCTGTGCTTCTGGCACGTCACGTCTATTTTTTCACACTTTCCAACACAGTGTGGATTCCTCTCAACTCTGTCTTTTGCAGTGGTATTCTCAGCAACAAATGCAAATGCAGTTGATGAACCTTTTTCCTGCTAAAACAAGGCCGTCACTCTTTAAAATGATGGTTGTAGCAAGATAGCCACTCGATTTCCTTGATTGCTAAAAATGTCTGACTCCTGAGGAATGTCCCACACCCCCCCCCCAGGTAGGTARGTTCATGTGTTCTTTCCCCGGACGAATACCTAGAGATGGATGATGCCAGGTTGATCCTTGAAGATTTTCTTGGATTGCTGCATAGAGCACAATGTTTCTGTTTTGTGAAATATTGAGGGGAAAACACATTTTCACCTCTTCTCTTTCCCTTTCTTATCCCTCCTTCTTTTCCCCTTTTGGGCTGGACAATTGGGCAATGAGGGCTGCTACCTGCTGCCTACTGGTCCATGAGCGGAGAAAACTGCGGGTCATTCATGAACTTAARCCAGCCACTCTTTCTGCTTTTTCAAATTGCTAAATTAAAATAACTCGGTGTAGAATATCCAATGCTTAATCTCAAACATTGCATTACATATAAGCAATTCAATATCCATAAAGCAGTAAAGTCTAAAAAACGGCACTGACCTTCAGCAACTTTTATAACAAGCTCTGGCTCCTACCTCCAAGAGTTTGCAGCCTAAGAGATTCCTAAGCTTTGGTTTGAATACTGGCCCAAATGATAAAAGCAAACAGGTACCTCTTTGAATATAATCCTCTTGTCCAAATGCACCTAGCCTTTTCCTAAAGATTTTCCCAGACCACAGTTCTGCCTGCTATCCTAAAAGGTTATTTTCACTTCTGTTATTGCCAGGGTGGACCTAATGAGCCATACCAACTGCGTAAGTCACCACAAAACCGCTATCAGCTTTTTTTCTGGATGTGCTAACTCCCTATACAAAAATAGGCTGGCAGAAGAAACTCATTCTCCTTTTACAGTTAATGATACTGTAAAACGCTGGAAGAAGATAAGGTGTCGTGGGTTATAAAAGTGATCAATAGTAAGCAATCAGGAGGCCAAAGCTCTTAATGTTTATTTTACAGGATAAGAAGTTATAGGGAATGCTAGCTAGCTGGATGAAGGCACAGTCTAGCTGTCAGGGTGTTATGCAGCAGTTAATTCATCCTAGAACTGGATTAACTTTGAAAATGAAAAAGTTGCTTCTCTAGTCATGGAGGATGGTTTGTAGGTCCCCATAAATCAGGCAGAAAGCTTCTGAGGGTGGGGAGGCTTATGTATATGAAGTCCCAACCTCATGAGGCTTGTACCTGCTTATCAGAAAAAGAAAAAAAATCTAAAGTTGAATAAGTCAGCTACATGCAGAAACAAAATATATGATCTTATGCGCTGCGGATAAACAGAATCTCTGGGAAAGAAGWAGTGTTCAATATACTGAAAAAAATACATATCAAAATGAAAAATATTATCTGACATTGGAAGGGGGACTGCAGCAGGATTTCTTTTAAGCATAATGCAACATTAGGTCTTTGGCAAAAGACCTAACTTTAATTACCAATGCCCTAGTCTGTCTGTTCAGTCTCTGTTTTACTAYGCATAATGGAATCAAATCTCTACACATCTTTTTTCGGTCAGTTCATTCCATTGTGTATATTTGAGCAAAATCAACTGCACATTTTTTACAGTGGGCTGGATCTGTGTGGTCTTTACTGTCTCATCAGGAAATAAATCTCACATAATATCAGTAGAGCAGGCTACGGTAGAACCAGTCACCTCCCATTTGCATTAACATTGCTTGTTTATTTTATCCAATGCCTTTTGCACATTTAGCGTATTTTAAAGTGTATGTCAGCCATATTATAACGTTTTCCCTCTACACAAGTACCACAGATATAAATCCTTTATACGCTTGCTCTGAACTCACTTATAAATGCCCATTGAAAATGTCCATTTAAATGATGGTAATGGTAGCGGAGTCTAATATGCAGGAAGATTTTCTTATTATCTTATTTTGAGAGTATTTTATTAATAACACATCGATATAAAAGATAAGAACATTTTACCTCCATGAATTTGTATGTGCAATTTGTTCTTCTCACTGCACAAACATATTTAGGATGCCACTCAGTAGTACTGATTGAATATTTATTTAAACAAATATCAGTATTACCCAACTAGCTGGAAAATCCATGAGTTTGGTTTTGATAGCAGAACATTTCTCAAAAATTTATGTGTGCATGCAAATGTTGGTGCTTTGGATATAGGCTAAAGTATTTGCTTTATATGTATTATTTTGTTTGAATACAAGAAAGCTGGTTTGATTTGTATGTTTCCCCCTTATAGAATTGTTCCAAGGCTCTGTCAGAGATCACGTAGAGTAATTTTTCCCATCAATCTTTGCTGTGCAGCCATGCACGAATGCAGTAGGAAAAAGGGGGCAGAAATCAAATCACTTAATTGCAGCATTTTTCATCTACATCTTTTGTTTTATGGTGGTAAAGGCCCCGAAGTAGCCTACCATGATTCATGGCTGTCACTGCTGCCGTTAGCAGTTCAATCTTTCATTCTAGGCATTTTGGTACTGAAAGTACCTACACAATTACTTTGATGAATATGACTTGTTTGTTTTTTCCCCATTTTTAGCAGAGAGTGGTTGTGCTTAATACAGACATTTAAATAAGATAGTATTCATGCCTACTGCATCTACACTGTTTCCAAAGTTGCATATCCAGTTTATGAATATGAGCATTTTGCCAAAGGAATTTAAGTTCGCTAAACTTACTGATTTTATTAAACCCTCCCATTAATAAGTTTATATCATTGAAAAATAATGCTTGTTCCATACAAAAGGAATAATCATCTCAGCTCTGACACTATGAAAACTTCTTTTAAACCTTAGTATTTTAATTCTGGGGGGAGGGTGGCATGACCAAGCCAGTGAAGCAGGACACATATTGCTGGTCATAAACAAAAGAGGTTTGTCTTTTGTGGTTTGAACATGTATCATAGAAAGTGACTAGTAATGTATACATGTTTGGAGAAGCCTCAGTGATGGCATCAAATATTCTGGGCTATCCAAGTGAACAAGGATTTCAGAAAAATGTTATTTTTTTTTTACTCTGCACTGTCAGCACGAAATACACCTTCTTTTGAGACAGGAAGGAGGCATGCTTTTGGGGTTTTATTATTGCATTCTAAATCAAATTCCTAGCATAAATTTTGGCATGGAAATCCACTGAGAAGATAGATGCCCATCTTTTAGGATAGAATATAGTACTTTTTGGTGTGGAAAGAGTTATTTGTATGGATCCTCAAACAAAAGGAGTCAGGCCTTCACTGAAAATGGTAATATCAATTCATTAACAGTAGCTCTGTGCCCTGTCTTATATTTGAAACTCAGGGCTCTACTTTATTTTTGTTCCTATTAATTTATTTTATTGTACTGTTTTCTTCTAACTACCAGTACAAAGATATTTACACCTAATAACCACATAGTCAGCTAGAAGGCAGGGGATACCTACATTGTACAATGGTAATAGTGGTCAATGTACTCAGCAGTAAAGTGCTGCAGTTATGTGCAATACTCTTTTTAACCCAGGCTCAAAAGCATCTTAGACTTAAATTTAAAGAACTCTCATAATGAAATAAAAAAMCATAAAACATGAATCTAAATCTGGTAACTAAAACTCAAGAAGGGAATTAAAGAAAATTTAACTTATCATAACCAGGATCCACAAGCTGCCGTACAATCTACCAGCCCCAGACCTGTGGGACAGAGGTGCACTGGAAGTTGCTTCTTCCACGATGACTTTCAGAAAGGGCTATTCAGTTTCKCCAACACTGTTACAGAAGCTTAATTACACCAGGGTAAGTAAGTGGATTACTGGTGGAATCACTGCAACAGTAAAATTGAGCAAGTGCACAAGTGCTCACGGGAGCGACTTAAGTATTTACCACTGAGGATGCAAATGCCAGTTAAAATGTTTGTGATTTTCTGCTGAAACAGCAGGGGACAAAAATGGTAGGTGAGTACAAATCTCTGAGAATCACAACTTCAGGGCAAGGAAGAAACGACAAGTTAGAAAGATGTTCACCTCAGATTACAGCAGGCAACGGCACTATCCCTCAAAGCTACCAAGGCACCCTGTGCACCCTTCCAAAATGGTGCCTTGGAAGGCGTACCCTGCTCTGGAGGTGATTTCACTTTCTACTTTCCTATGTCACTGATGAATAGATAAGGTACTAAACAGGCAGTGAAATACAACCGTGGTAAAATACTGAAATGAGCGGTTAGTCAATCAGATTCGTCATAACATGGTTAGCGTTTGCCTTCCCATCGCTGTTTGGTTCACAGACTATTGCTGGATTTAAAGAAGCAGCAGCCATCCCATCTGTGTGCACATCACTGTGTGTACACTAGCGACAAAGTGTCAGGGTAAATGGGTGTAGGAGTACATGAGATAAAAGGAAGAAAGGTAATTAATTTCATATTTCCTTTATTAAATGCAGCTTTTTAATAGATGTTAGCAGTATTTATGTGGTACAACATAACAAAACAATAAACCCAATCCTGATCCTTCAGTCTTGCAAAAGGTACAGCTCTTCCATACGAGCAGTCTTGAAATCTTGGTGGTGCAGGGATACATGTCGGAATTGTTGGCTGCAGCTGGATCTCGCTGGGGCAGTGGTTCAGAACCGAAGGCCACAGAGGCTCCTCAGGCAGAAACACTTGCTTCTGCAAATCATACCTGAAGCCACTGTCAGGAAAAGATGGCAGTCATGCGTTGGGTTCTTCATCCAAGGCATGAAACTGTTAACAGCATCACTGCTGAGGGCAAAGCAACGACAGGCTAGTCCCAGCTGGGATAGTTCTGAGTTGGTTGAATGGATTGTTTATGGTCCTTATGGTGTGATGGAGATAATTTATAAATTCTCATATATTAAATGTTTTATACTTGGTGATCTTTGATTTCAGGACTGGACTCCAGGTCTGCAATTTGATATTCCACCCTAGACAGGAGCATGGTGGAGTCTGCTTTACATTGCTCTGTGGGAAAAACAAAACAAAACAAAAACAAAAACAAAMACCTCAAAAACCTAAATGTTTAGGGACCTTTGCAAAAGTCTCAGAAGTCTTTTAAGTTTCTGATGGTGAGAGGGGTATCTAGCAAATTTTTCTATAGTCATTAGGGAGCTAATCTCTGTTAATTTTAATTGGAATTAGGAATTTAGCATGCTTTTGACAGTCCCACTAGRTATCTCTTTCCTGATGCTACTTTAAAAATACATGCTGCCTTAGACGCCACTTTAAAAATATGGTCCTTTGAAAAAAACATGGTCACTTCAAAAATATAATCTTTCATGTTTTTGTAATACTGTATGCACATCCAGCTATTAAAATAATGCATCGCAATCTACATGTATGGGCCAAAATGTGTAAATATATCCATACTGATTTATCAGTTTACATTTTTGAGAGCAGAAGAATTTTCTCTTGTGAGTCTCTCTAAGTTAATAACCAGTCATCATTTCAGCATAAGTTATTTTAAAGTTGTTTTAAAGAAAACACTTAAACACAGTATTGGGACAAAAGAAATGGGAAATGTTTATTTGCACGTTAGTCATATAATTTTCTTGATTTTTCTTGAACTCCATGGACTGATCACCGCATACAGTAACAAAGCTCAGAGCACCTTGGGAGTGAAAGCGATCACTGAACGAAAGCATTGGCAAACCTAGCGAACAAAGAAGCATACAGGTTGATTAGAAGTCAAACTAAAGTCAAATAAACATAATTTTTCATGGGGGAAAGAAAGGGTGGGTGAGCCTGCAGGGAAACCCATAATATAGCTGCAACAAGTCATAGGACCAGTGAAGAGACCCCAGCTGCTGTCAGATGGGTACCTAGCTCCCCTTCAGAAATGAACTGCCAAGGACCTGAACTTAGCTGTCTTTTCCTCATGCCCAGCCTGGGCTCTGCCTTCTTTTATTTGAGGCGGAACAGGCAAGTGGGAAGGACCAGAGGAACTGTTCTTTGATCGCTCCTTCCTGAGTATCATCAAGTGGGTGTTACATCTTCCATTCACATGCAAGAGAGTGGGTCTTTTTATATTTTGGATTATGTGGTTACGAGATGGGGAGGAGGGTCCAGGATGGTTTCAGTCATGGATGAGAACAGTAACATGGTATTAAGGTATTAAGTAATAAGGTGATAAAGCCAGCGTTACTTATTGGGCTTAAATTCCATGCTCTAGTGATAATTAGGTAACCACCCACAGAGAGTACCACATTTGATGAAATAGCACAGAAAGGTTTAGATCTAAAGTAAACTCACATTGTACTGAAATACGAGAGTAAGTCAAGGCATGTGGGCTGCTTTGTGAAGCAGATGGATAAAAATGTGGCTAAGAGAGGAAGACGATTTGGATGTTGGAGAGGGGGCTGGCAGGCTGCCTATGTTAGTAATGCTAAGGAGTGCTGGAACACTTGATAATTTCAGAGCAAGTTAGTTTGCCACAGCTTACAACCTGCTCAGCACTGGGGAGAGAGCTTGTTCTGCCTTCTCATCAGTATGTGATATGGAATAATCACAGTGGTTACCTAACAGTGATGAAAAGCTTCAGCAGCAAAGGGAAAGAGACTGCAAATCTGATTGAATGTGGGCATTTCAGGTTTGGAAATATGTGCTACCTACTAAAATGAGCTATCGACTAATTCTGAAAGAAATGTTATATGGGCTTAATGTTCATCTTCATCCACACTATAATGAGAAGGATTAGACTGGCTTCCATATGTGGAATATTTATTTCAGCAATACAGGAAAATGTATTTCCCTAATATTTTTTCTGTATGCACAAAGCCTTAAATTTTACAGATGTGATTAATGTTTTAATTTGCTGTTCTAGTTGGATACAAGTTTACCATACAATATAAATTACTTACAAAGAAATTTGCTTATATGGAGTTTAATTCATATGCTGTTTAGCCACCATGTGTGGCATAGCTTTCCCTTCTCTGTGGGACCAAGCAGTTGTGCAATTGATTTGCAAAATAAAAAACAGTCAGGTTGCACAAACCATTTCTTAACAACCTAAACCAGAGCATTTATGAAGCAAACATGTGCCATAATTAGTGTTTATTTTAACATGAATTGCAAGTTGTGAATTGGATTCCTGACACAAATCATTCTGATTAGTCAATATTTAAAAAATATTTATATTGTCTATTACGTACATTTTTATAAATCTCATTTGCACAGCAAAAGAATGACGATTAAATACATCCCCCAAATKACATGAACCCACATAGTTCTCAGATTGTTTCAGGATCCCTGGAATACAAATCCAGCCACTGATTGTGATAACAATAAAAAAATAAGAGAAAAATATCTCAGAATGTGTTTAATTTACTTTTCATCAAACAGCTGAAGATAACACATCCCTGAGATGGTGTAAACTGACACATGCTCTCTGGTCTACATGTGTGGTGAAGATAAAGTCCACGACTGTTATAGGGGCACCAAAGGCATCTGGACTCTGCAAGCCCAGGCAGAGGGACTGTAGACAGCACTGTCACAGACAGTGACTTAAAGACTGTATTGTTCAGATACAGTGGTTTTGATATGCTCAATATTTGACTAGTTCTGACTGTGAATAGACTTTCTGCCTGGGGATCCAAAGCCTTTTGCTGATGGGCTTGTGCCTTCAGAAAGTATAGAGAGCTGTGTTCTCTGGAGAAGTATCCTCCAGTAAGGATCGCTGTTTAGAACCTTATTTTGTATTTTAATATAATTTTTCTAACCACTTTTCATGTCAAGTACATGCAGCAACTTTCAGATGTTATGGGAAATGAAATGGAAAGCTCCCTGACCTGAAGTGTTGCAGGCATATCCAACCTCCTTCACAAAAAGGGAAGGACAAAATATCACAGTGTTTAGGCCCGAATGTTATTTTCATTGAAATCCAGAGGGGTCTTACTACTGATTTCAGCAGACAGAGGATGTATCATTTTATTAGGATTCACACACCTAAGAGAGTTCCCCTGTAATCTTGCATGGGGAGGATGGGTGGACCAAAGTCAAGATACATCTCCTCATCAGGTAGAGACTGGCAGCTATGCACATGCAGACAATACACTCTGTTTACGCTTATAATCACTTTCCAAAGTCTAAAATCTGAGGTAGTAGAGKTTTTCACTTAAATATCAGGAAAGATAAACTTACTTTAAGTGTTAGAAGCAAAATTTCTTCCTTATTGACCCACAAATAATAGGACTGCTCTGGTAGACCATATGATGACCCTTCACCTTTCTCCGTTCTCTCCTTTCAAACACRGTGTGAATACCAGCGTATTCATCTGTGCTACAGCCAAGGTAATCTGATCTTATCTATTCGTTGTGTGTACAGCCATTATGTGTACAGAGTAATTAATAAGGCAAATATGGTTATAGAAAATGCAAAATAGAAAACCTTTTGTTTATGTAACTACTTTAGTAGGAAAGTGGAACTTGTTTTCAAGCCTTGTCCTATGTAATGCAGTATAAATACAGTATTCAGCATTTTTGTCCATTTCATTAAGCACTGCTCATTTCAATATAAGCCTTATTAGCTAATTAAACTATTTAATTAGTTATACTTGAGTAGCATTAAATTGCAATCACTTGCATCTGTTTTAGTAGAGGACGTATTTTATATGTGTCCATAAATGTTGGCACAAAATATTACTCCAGCTAGCATCCACTGTAACCGGACAGCTTCTCTGAAAATTTCAGCAAATAACCTAATTCTGTCTAAATAGCTGCATGTTAATAATCACATTGTGGAAACATCATGTGAATAATTACATTAAAGTCTAATTTAATAGTGTGGATATGGGCTAATGTGGACAGGACTTGGGTTAAAATGGATTTTACTTCATACATTTCTGGGTACATTATATATAGGGATATGTATTTTTATACACTAAAATTTATCTCTCCCCAAACTCTAGCTTTCCTGTTCCCTAAGCCTTTACATTTCTTTTTACTAGGAAAAAAATCCAGACTCTTATTTTGCTTGATGTCATGTGAAACAAGGGAATTTGACAAGGGGTACAAGATAGTTCACCAGTCTGACTTAGTGTAAACTGACTAAAACTCAACCATGAGGTTAATTCCATTTAAGTGCTCCTTTATTACCTTAAAAAGGGCAGAGGGGGATAGCAATATACACTCACCACATCAGAGGTAGGCATTGAGGCCTCAGTCCAGTTGCATGAATGCAGGCATTAAAGGTCATTGGAGACACCTAATGGTAATCCACCTGGCCTCCAGCTGCCAGGCTGAAGGGCTGGGCTGGTTCCTCTTTTCTGTATAGTGCAGGCCAGCCCCATGTGCAGCTGTATTAAGTCCTTAATTACAGCTCATGCAAAATTACAAGTTTTCCCCCATACAATAAATAACTTGAGATCAAGACTCATTTGTACTCTTGGTTAGGACCAAAGGCAACAACCCAAATGTGGATCTGGTTTACTTCTTAGACATGAACAATTACCTTGTTCATTCTATAATTTTACCATTACTATCTATTTCCTTTATTAAGGACACTCAGACAAATCTTGGTCTTTGAATCAAAGACATTATTGCACTGTGTGTAAAAGACTTTTATACATGGTGTAAGAGATGCTTGTGCATTATTTCCAGCCTATATACAGGCAAAAAGATTTTCACAGCTTCATGTCTTACACAGTTCCAGAAGCTTGAAATCAGGTTGACATCTTGTTTATTCAGGCCTCGAGAATTTTTGGCCATACCAATCTCTTTGCTGTGGATATGATTGTCTAATCATTCCTGTAGTTCTGAGTTTTGGTTTATTCCTGTACAGAACCCAAGGTCAGTTTTAAAACTAGAAGTTTAGGGTGTTTTTAGTCTGCCCATCACTATTGGACAAGGTGGTGTCTGGGTTTTTGATGATCAGTGGTGGCTGGGAAGACAGAGTGAAACTCAGTCAGTTCCCTCCCTCCTCATTCTCGCAAGAAGGAAACAGAAATGCATACATCGGGCACACAAGAAAGCAGGAGGCACAATAAAAGAGGTTAAGAAATGTAGGCACCAATGTGTCTGAACAGAAGTTCTCCTACTCCTTTGGGAGTTAGCTAATGCTAGATGTGTCCCCTTTCAAAGATAAAGGGAGGACTGCAAATTGCCCAGCTGTATTATCTTTTGAAAGTTTGTGATGTAACATTTGTTGAGAGTAGCAGGGACTTTTGTTCAAGGATGTGGGGGCACTCGTGACAACTCCTTCCTGACATCTTGTGCATCTTGTGCATGGTACTGCCATTAACTAACCCTTCATGGGGAGGTAAGCACTCTCATAYGTTTTTTCAGTAGGCACGGTGCTCTGAAATCACATTTTCCCAGTAAGTTTTTTTTCAGAAAGCAAATTAGGTATATTCTTGATGAAAGTCTGTTCTTCAGCATCCTATTCTAGCAAGTTAGGAAGAATAAGTATTATTTTTTCCTGGATAAAACTTTGCAAAATTCTATTTCCACTGATCTAAATTATCTTTTCTTGATTTGAATTCCAAATACCTAAAACACCCTACATGCTTTAATTGACACTGTGTAAAAGTAATGCATGTAGATAGCTAGGTTTTACTTTCAACATACTATTTTTGTAAACCAAAATTTTCTTGGTTACACATTGCAAAAAAAATTTTTAAAAGAGCCTGTGTTTTGGCAACATCAATGAGAACGAAGGCATATCCAGACAGTAAATGGGAGAACCAAAGTACTGGAGACCCACACCATTAACTGCAATCCCTCTGATGCTCCAAGTTTGGGGATCCAAGACCTACATAGTCATCATAGTCTAAGGGTGAGGGAGGAGTTTATTTGCACAATGAATTATTAATTTACCTTCTAGGCCCAAACCAGTTTATGTTATGTCAGCTGAGGTTTGTCTGCCCTGTGCGCTCGCTCTCTGGTTATGGGAAGAATGTTAGCAGAATAAGCTTGGATTTTCAGAAACCTATGTACCAACTACACATTTTCAGCATCATTCAGGTCCTGGATGGGCTGGGTAACTTTGGTCACTGTCTGGGGCAACTAATGTCTAGGGCAAAAGTTACTTAAGAAATTTCGGAAAATGGCACTTCTGAAAATTTGAGATTATAGAGAGATTTAGTGCAATTTATGTGCCGCATCTTTCAAAAAAACCCAAAAGAATTAAAAAGGAAAATATTGCTTCATTCTTCAAAATCGAGTTGTAAGTCAATGATATAAAGGAGGATTCAAGTTAATTGTGGTACAACAGCTACATTTACTACATATTGTCTTGCTCTGCAAGTTTCAGAAGATCCAAGAAGCTTTGGGAAGGCAGCTGTGTTTTGTTAAACACTCTCCAATACAAAGACTGCAGTATATTGAAAACTAGGCACATATTAATAAATAAATAAGTAAATAAATAGATAAATCCTGGCAGAAATATATGTTAGGGGCTAACAGACTCCATACAGCAAACCAAGAGCAAAATATAATCAGAAGCCTGATGCTGACATCTAGGAGGAGTGAAGTACATTGAGGTCTTCTTAACAAATGATGAAACTCTTCTCTGAAAAAACAATTACAAATGTAAAGGTAGAGGAGAAGCACTCATTCATCAGCTAATTCTGTTTCCTCYGAGGCTCCACAAAAATAACATATATATCAGACTTCTGTAAATATGCTGTAGTAAATAACCTTCATTCCCTCTTCATGATCATGCACTCTCTTTCTGAAATCTTTTTATCTTTATACATCATGGTGGGTAGACAGGTGAAAAGGAGGTAGGGAGCATCAGAATCCTAAGCATTGTCTTGAAGATTACAATTCATTTCTATCTGGCTAATTTGAAAATATGCTGAACTAAATTGTCAGTATAGAAGTGACAGAAGTATTGTTGTATTAAATGTTACAGGAATTTGAGGATTTTATAATGTAKGAACGTCTTCTTTTATAAATGAAGTCATCCAAGTTGGAAAAAAGAAACCTAGACAGTTATGCAGGTATATATGAAATATGAGTGTATAAATTCCATCCTGAGTATTTTAACTATGTAAAAAYGTGATACATATTGTAATGTATTTCTAGTATTTTATCTTCCTTCTTACCCATTTATTTTTATCAGGAAATGTTAACAAGATCTTCTTGTTGTTTTTRCTGTAACATATTTAAGTCACCAAAATAACCCCCACTGACTGTGATGAGCTGTTACAGAATAATCTCAGAAGTTAGCAAAACTTGCTTGTTAAAGAGTATGAACTTTTGTGAATAAGTGTTTGTGAGAAGCAGATAATAATGGAAAATCTTTTTACTGTCTCAAGGAATTGAAAAAGAAGGTTTGTATTTGTTAGTTTCAGTAGTCTTTTGCTTTACAAGAACTCAGAAATCCAATATATAGGACTACCATCAATATATAAATATGCTAAATATATGGAAGCAAAAGGTGGATGAAGCAGAATTAATATGACTTGCATATGAATTTTTCATGAGGAACAAAAATTATGAAAGTCACTTGTTTTCATAAAATCCAAGACTATATCCAAATTTGCTGTGATTCATCCATATTTTCTCCAAAGATGGTGCTATAAAAATCACTTCCTTAAGTATAAGGATTTATGCTATCTAAAGAACAATACTATATCTACAAAAAATAAGAAAGCAATCACAACAAATACAATTTCACCACGAACATAAAGCCTCCTTTTTCTCATCCTTTCTCCTTGTCCTGTGTTTCTCCTTCCATTATAATCGATGCAGAGGTATAGGTGAATACGGCGCTAGAATTGGCTTTGTAAGAAAAGAATAAGCTCTAACATAATCAGATGATCTGAAGAAATGAAGTAGTATGGAAAAAGAACTGTGCACACATATACGATACTTCACCATCAATGTACTTTAACTACGCACTAGACCTCTCATGTATTTAAGCCAGGTCACTGAATATCCTCTGATCTGGATTAAATTGGTGGCCTAAGTGTGAAAAGCTGAGGGGGCCACTACTGATAATCTACCTTGGAAATTCAATCATCAGTATGATGTGGAAGATAATATGGCCCTCTCTAGCACCATGGGGTCAGCAGTAATCTAATGCAACGTCTCTATATTACAAGGCAACTCCACTTTGGACATATCACTGTTTAAAGGACAAAATTAAGTGCTTCTTTATAATGATCATATTCTGTCTTCTCTAGGAATTGAGGGGCAAATATGTTTAATTACTAGTATTTTAAACAAAGCATTTGTTTCCTTCCTTTCTAAGTGGATTTGATCCAGAAAAACACAGTTATACCCAAGAGATCACCTGCTTTGACTTATGGGTCCTTTTATATAGCAGGCAATCCTCCCAATCAGAAAGAACCACTGTGATTTTTATGATTTACAATGTAATGAAGCAAAGCCGAACAGTACATAGGCAACATGCAAACTGTGGTCTTCAAGCATTACTTTTTCCCCCCGTTAAAGAAGTTCTGGAAAAGGGCCTTTTTTTTCAATAACTGTGTCCTTATGAAAGCTACAGTCTCATCAAGTACTCACTGTTTTAGGGAAGAGGGGAATAGCAGAGTCTGCTGCTTACTCCCTGCCAGTGATAAATATTCCAGCTTTTTATTTATTGTATTTGTGTTCTGGTAACCTTTGGGTTTGTTTATTTATATAAATAAATTTAAAAATAGCAATAGGGCTGTATATGTCTTTCCTGAAAAATGTTGCCTGGTGGAATCACAACTCCTGGAGGACTGTGGTAACATTGCACAGAGATTACATAGGTACTTCAATAATTTCCCAGGGATAGAAGCAAAACCAGGAATTCTTAAATGCAGACTTGTGCAATGATGGGTCATTGCAATACACTCCATTATCTATTCTTTTGAATAGGGTTCTGGATAATTTATCCAGCACCTGGAGTGTTAAATACTTTGATCTACTCCAGGGAAGGTTAAACCCAAGGAACAGTGCGGGAGTCTAAACATTAATATAATAAAGGCCAGTCCTCAAGACATATTGAAATTAATACAATGCCAAACAAACCCAAAATATTCAGGCAAGGTTGCAGCTGGATTGTGCATGCTTGCGTTTGCATGCAGTACTCAAGAGCTCTGATTCCAAAGATAAGGATTGGAGTAGGTATGTACTTTATATAACATAGCAGAAGACTAATTATTTTTATATAGGATATCATTTAATGTTCAGGACTCAGGGTTATTTATATTGCTGCCTACACCTGCCTGTTACTGGGCCCAATAGCCAGATCCTTCGCCTAGCCAGCTGAAGGCCTGATCCTTCACCCTCTGTGCTGGTCCCTCCGATGTCTGAACACTGAACAAGCACAGGGTCTGCTGGCATGACCCAAGTGAGGGGTGAAAYATCCTTTCTGACAGATTGTGTGGACCCCTGTTGTGTGTGCAGGAGCACTTRAGCTTTCTCATGAACTCTTAAAAGTACATCCAGAGAATGTGCACCTATAAGACAGGATTTATGCCTCACTTTATCCCCCCCAAGTTTTCCAGAGCTCTTTTAGAATCATTTAGGTTGGAAAAGACCTTTAATACCATCAGACTGAACCATTAATCTAACACTGCCAARTCCACCACTAAGCCATGTCCCTAAGCACCACATCTACACATCTTTTAAACACCTCTAGGGATGGTGACTCCACCACTTCCCTGGGCAGCCTCTTCCAATGCTTGACAACCCTTTCGGTGAAGAAATTTTTCCTAATATCCAACCTAAACCTTCCCTGGCACAACTTGAGGCCATTTCCTCTTGCTCTATCACTTGTTAGTTGGGGAAAGAGACCAACACCCACCTCGCTACAACCTCCTTTCAGGTAGTTGTAGAGAGTGATAAGGTCTCCCCTCAACCTCCTTTTCTGCAGACTAAACAACCCCAGCTCCCTCAGCCGCTCCTCCTAAGACTTGTGCTCTAGACCCTTCACCATCTTCGTTGCKCTTTGGACACGCATCGATTGTATTTAGTCTGCCCCAGCAAAAAATATGTCTCTGGAGAGGAAAGTGAGATTGCTCCTGCAACCAGACCAGATCTGGAAGGCAGCTCTTGTGCTTCCAGCCTTGAAGGTTAAGGTCCAGGCATCTGGGGAGAAAGGCATCCAAGGATATCTTAAAGGCCTTTAACTCACTTTGTAAATTGGGGTGGGAGAGGGAGACAAGCAGAAGCCCTGTTTGCTAGTCATGCACTGTAATCATCACTRTTCTGTTTCTCTCAGGCTGTTGTAAATTGTATTCTCCCACCCTTCATCCAGAACTGACACAAGCTGTGAGGGAAAGTGCTCATGCAGTTTTGCACCAACTGAATCCCTATTATGCAACAGTGTTTCAGGTTTTATTAATCGTATTCTACCACCCGCCCCCCTCACCCCCCCAAGGACATGCTATTTAAAGTAAGTTGATTTTCTCTCCCTTTGAAAGACTCTAAGAAGACTTCTCAGCCTCTCAACCGGCTGACGGAAGAATAAATAGCTTCTTAACATACGAACATTGCTAGTCTTGRAAGGCTTCATATATGATAAAGTCCAAATGCTAATTTATGCTGCTTGATCTCACACTGAGAAGATACCAAGAACTTCAGCTCTACTGCTTCGAGGAGTGTCCATGTGATGATGATCAGTACTTGAATGACCAGGCCTCAGAAGAAGCCCTGGGATTATGCCAATGACAGTTCTTTGTTGCTGATAAGGATGGTTGTTCCCTTCAGGATCTCTTTGAATGTATGCATTTCCATTTTACAAGAGCTGGTAGAGCACACAAGATAGATGTGTATGCAAGTGTTACTTCAAAGCTGAATGAAGTTACAAAGCTTAGGGGTGTCTTGTGATCCAACCAAATGTTACAGGCAGGTCTTGTGTACACCTGAGAAAAGAAAAGCTGAATGACAGAGCAGAGTAAAGCTGTCTGTGAAGACTACAGGAGAAGGAGATATGAACACATTTTAGAGGTTTGTCTCTGGGATGAATAATCAAAGTTATTTGCAGTGGAATTATTTTTTAGGTAAGATGAGGAGGGGTTTTGATTTTTATTCATTGCCGGTTATCTCAGAGTTAACGGTGAAGACAGTCTTTCCACCACAATTTAAGACATAACAAAAATAAGACCATTTAAAGGAAAGGGACAATTCTTGCTGAATTCTCAATAAGTAAGGTGGATATTGCCTCTCACCTAGGCTGTTTATATCTACTATGGCTCAAAGCAATGTTTTTGTTCTTTTGAGGCTCAGTTTCTTTTGCTGACTTTCAACCTCAAAATACATATTTGGTTTGATCTCTAACTTGCAAAATTTCTTGCCTTAATCATGTCTGACTTTGAGATACTATTATGGAAACAGTCTTCTTTCTAGCCAAAGAAGAAAAATGAACTTTCCTAATTAGATTGATAGTACTGCATAGATTTTAATTTTAAATACTGACAGTGGTAATGCAGCAATGAAAGTTATCCTATATGTGTAATTCATCTCTGAAGAATTTAAAGGGACATAACATGAATAGGCTTCCTGACTGCAGACAAGCATGARGTGAATATATTCATTGGCTTTTACTATAATATTTATTTGGCTTAGACGTTTTTTATGATGTTTAAATCCAGAAAGGGTCTTCTCTTTTAGCTTTGTATTTGGGACAAATTAGTCATTCTGAAGCTTTTAAGTAGAAAACGCTAAGATTTAAGCAAAAGTCTCATGTTCCTTTTTGGAACAATCTGAACAAGAAGATTGTTTGAAGTGATAAATCCTGTGGTTTGCTTTAAGATTTTCAAGTAAATTTTAACATAAAGCTATGCTTACACTGAAGAAACAAGTAGCCTGGAAAACACAGAGTGGACCTAGTTATTTCATTCTCCTATGAATGGTAATATTTTTTTCGGTAGTGGTACAAAATATATCCTATCAGGGGGATCTTTCTTGAATGGAAATCCCCTTTAYTGACATTGTTTCCAACTATTTGCTGAGTCTTGTACCATTTTGCTTTCTGATCACAGAAAGAGTGTCAGTTTTCAAAGCTGTACTCTAGGTGTCATGAGTTTGGTAGATAAGAGAATCCTATCTGTGGTTCGATTTAAAGATGGCATGTATAAGAATGTGTGTTGTTAGAAAAGTAATTATGGAGGATTGCATGTGTGAACGGGATTAATAGAATGTTTCCTCAACTTTAAAACTACGAAGCTATTACATTTGCAATGTACATTATCCATAAAATAATTATTCTCACATGTCTATCCTTTCTAATCTTACTTTCACATGAAGGGAAGTTCCATAGAGACTTTAATAAGCTATCACTTTTGTCATGATTATCCATATTCACATACTGTACATTATTTTTGAAGAACATACTTTTTTTTCTGAAGCATAAAGCTAAAAGTAGCATTTAAAAAAAAAMCCAACWGGTTTCTTTTCAAGGGTTCTTCTTAAAAACTTATATGTCAGGTAGTGTAAGATCCACGCTTTTCTGTATGCTTCAGTTTTGAAAACTATCCCCCCACCAAATTTCCTTGAATCCCCATCTGTTTTTTAGAAAATCAGGAGAGCTTTCTTGGTTGTGGTGCTGCTGGTGGGACTGGGACATTACATTCATTGTTATATTCCTTCACACCTGTGTTTGGGAAGGGTTAAATGGGTAACAGAAAAGTGAAGAAGTCCTCTTAAAAAGGTTAAACTTCCCACTCTCAACAACATGATATGACTAATGTACGAGGTATCCTCTTTGAAAAAGGTTGTTAAACATGAGTTTTGTTTACATATAATGTCATGCAGTTATCAGCATAATCAAAAACTTATTTAATCCTTTTCTAAYTCTAAAGTGATTAGCAAGGGCTGAGAAATCACCTTATCTCACTAAAACACAGGTACGAACACAGAGTAAATATTTTGGTAAACAATTATTCTGCCCTTGCATATTCAGCAGTGTGCTAAATTATGCATAATCTTGCATAAGTAATAAGTGAAGGTAGCTTAAATTCAGGGKTTTTTTACCTGACCTATTTCTTTCAGTGCTGTTAGCTTCTTAAATCATGTATGAGCTTTCCGTAAGGCTTCAATGAGTAGTTCTAGTGGAGAGACTTCAGTAATAAATTTCAGGAGAAGACAAGTTTTTTGACAGGCATAATGCAACACATACAGAGTTTGGAACTCACACTCTGGGAATTTAGAGCAATCCTTGCAAAGCAGCTTTTCCCTGTTACATTAATAGAGAAAATGAAGTATGAAAGTCCTCAGGAATTACTGCTAGGTGTAATTTAAATAATTTACCAGAAGACAGTTCAGCACATGCATAGAACAGGGGCATACAGAGTTTGCCATAAGCAGTTTATAAATAAACTATATTCTGCTGAAGTAAGTCAGGCATAAATTATAACTATTCCTTTTGTGGCTATACTCTGTGCCTCATTGTAATAGTTATTTAAAAAAAAAAATCTGGGTTATGACCTTCTACTAGAAATCATAGGCTGTGCCTGCGTTGTACCTTGCTTATGAGCATGCTTACATTTAATAGTTTGGCTGCTATGAGATCAAAGTAAAATTACTATTGCTGTGGGAGGAAAAAAAAAAAAGAAAGTGCATTACATTTCTACAAACAGAATCTAGGTAGAATTTTGTAGCTCAGTGGAAAAAGGAGTGTTCAGTGCCAAAGACCATTGACTAGAATCTGACCATTTCATAAAAGCCTTATGCACTTTTTTAATGCATTATTCTATTTCTATCCTCAAGTGCTGAAAGTTAAATTGACAGAATAACTTGAAAGTACCAATGGAAAATATGAAATTAAGATATGAGGGAGTATGAAGAGGGTAAAGAATTTGTTAAACACACTTGTAGATACTGGACGGCTCCTACTATTGCATAGGAGCTGCAACTTTAACCTTTAGGGTTATTAAGGACTGTTAGTATTTACCAACCAGAAATGTTCTCATGTATTTTGTCAGTGTTCAGAAATAAGAGTCCAAGGTGAGAGGTCAGACGACCCAGAGACGCTCATTGATTTTTGAATACCAAATTAAAAATATATTAAATATATTTTATTTTGACACCTATAAGTACTGCATAAAGAAAAGGAAAACATGAACATGATTTAATGTTGTTTTCCCCTTTTTATATTATACAAGTTAAGTGATCTCTGATTCCTGTAGAACACACATGAACACAAACGTTCTATCTCTGGTCTTATGTATTTCACTCTCTTGGTTTTTAATATTATGTACTTTTCTCAATTTACTCTTAATTAACTCCTCTTGTCCATCTAATTATGGGTAAAGCATTACAGCCATTGGAGCTCATAAACAGTCACAGGTCAGAAAGAAGGGCTTGCAGTCTTTATGTCATTTTGAGCAAAAAACTAACTCATGTGCTTAACCTTCAAGAAGTCATTAAAGATACTTTCCTCAGAAAAAATATTTAAATTTCTGTTGGAATTTGGKTTTTTTCTGAATGAGATTTACTAACCTGTTTTTCACGTAGTCACGTATAAAAATAGAAAATTTGAGACTTTCTGATATTTTTGTAGACTTTYATTGGCTAAAATATTATATACATTTTCATTGTTTGCATAATTATTTTAATACATGCATAATAATAGTTATATTTTAACCTAATTATATATGTATATAATTGCATCAGTAATTGCATTGATTAAATATATAGATGCATTAATACAGCTACACTATGTATAATATCTGTATAAATAATTCAAGCTCTTCTTAACCTAGCATTCGTCAGCTCACCCAAGTCCTTTTCGTAAAACTCGTGTTAGCGTAAGAATTAACATGAGGAATAGGTTAAAAATACCGTTGGTTTTGCTTCTCTCCTCCTGAAAATATTTATGTAGAGGGAGCAGGGGAATCTGCATGCTGTGGGGAATCCTGGCTACCCCTCCCAGACTGCCTGGGGGGTGAAGCACTGTCTGTACTTCACTGTCCTTTACCCACAGCACTGTGGATAATTTTGCAAGTCCTCATTCACAATGGTCCAGCTTTCACAATGTTTTAGGCTGGGTTGTGCTCCCCCACCTCCCTGAGTGGCACTGAAATGCACTCCCATCTAAGTGAACAAAGCTTTACATGAGTGCAGTTAAGTGCAGGACCAGACCTCATCACTCAGATTCTGCTGGTCACTCTGGTCATATTCTTGAGATAAGCCACTAATTTAACTGTTTCTTTCATAGGTTTATAATTGTTGGTTGTTCATTATAGTTTAATCTGGTTTTCCCAGAGTAGGGACAGGGTTTGTGACAGCTGCCATTTGGGATGGAAAATCCTCAGTCATGTTCCTGATAAATTGAAAAGTACTGATATGCATATGCAAAAATTCCATATACTTGCAAAAATTGCATATACTTGCAAAAATTCCATATACCTGCAAAAATTCCATACACTTAGCTGTTTCCCCTAACTATCCGTTGGGTGTGTTGGAAATTTCATTTTCCTTTCTGAGGAAAAGTTGACTCATTAATCACTCTGGTTAAAGCAGATGTCTTTCCTAGCATAGAGGATTTTTCCATTGTTAAACTGAACCGTTAGAAAATTAAGTAATGTTAACAAGAAATTTCTCCTTAATATGCAATAAATATAGGTTGTTGGAATGATAAAAACAGTTTAGTTCAAACAATTTAATTAACATCCTTACAAAGATTGCTGAAAATAAAGTGCAAAATAAAATAAAATCACTGTCATGATCCTGACCCTGTGTTGCAAATTAAAAACACAGTAAAGTGTCATAAATTTCAGCRGCTCAATTTGGGTTCACTTAATAGAACTATGACAAAAGCAAATGTTTTGCCACTTTTAGACTGTTGCCAGGAAAAATTGTAGTGCATAATTAATGATAATCCACTCTTTAATTTGTATATATAAAGGCACAGGAAGTTGCCACTGATAGCACAGAAATAATATCATTTTCAGTGTTAAAGCAGTAGAACTGTTTCATCTAAAACAATGAGTCAGGGGAAGGATAATGGAGGGTGTCAGAGGCACAATAAATAAGATTAGAGTGGACAAGAAGTGAAAAGTATTAACCACATTGAWATTTTCAATTAGAAAGGCAAAGCAAATCCTTTATGAATCATCCCCTCTACCTTCTTTTAAACCTTTCTGAATAAATGCAGTTGAATTGTCTGAATATTAGTACAAAATCAAGCTCTTTCAAAGGAATGAAYTATGGTTTTATGTTGTTACTCTAGACACTTAAGTCATTTTTAAGAACACAGCTAGGCCTCAAGATCTTGAACACCTGTGTTTGAAAAGGCTAGTGGTAATAAGCTGGTCACCTTTCTAAGCAGACCTGAAATATCAGAACATCAGCTAAGCAATGACAAAGTATATTATGTGCTGGATGTTATGAATCACATTGCTTTCCTAGTTTCCTTACATGGACGGTGTTTCTGGGTAATGCATCCTGCCGAATATGAGGACTACAGCAAAGCCAACATGAGGTGAATGATTAGTGGAAGACAGTTTTCATCAKCTCACTTCTGATATACTTGTAACATGAATTGACATTAAATTTTCTCTGTAATAAAGCAAGTYCATCCACATGAGCCTTCTAATTTTGTCCCTCTTTCACTTGCTTAGAAAATATGACAATTGTTTCTYCTGTCCAAGGACAATTTCATCTGCCCAGACATGAGGGCAGACTCAGCAAGCAACAGGGACTGTGATTTTTAAAGCAACTGCRTTACAGGAGGTGTTAGGGGTCCGATCACCATTTGTTACTATGCCTACATATTGGGTATTTTTTTCTCTTTTGAGACAGCTGTCTTGGGATCACCATCATCATCATCATCACCCCACCTGGAGCACTGCATCCAGCTCTGGAATCCCCAGCAYAAGAAAGACATGGACCTGTTGGAGYGGGTCCAGAGGAGGGCCACAAAAATCATCAGGGRGATGGAACACCTCTCCTATGAAGAAAGGCTGAAAGAGTTGGGGTTGTTCAGCCTGGAGAGGAGAAGGCTTCAGGGAGACGTTATTGCAGACTTTCAGTACTTAAAGGGGGCTTATAAGAAGATGGGGACAAACTTTTTAGCAGGGCCTGTTGTGACAGGACAAGGGGGAATGGTTTTAAACTGAAAGAGGGTAGATTTAGACTAGATCGAAAGAAGAAATTTTTTACAATGAAGGTGTTGAAACACTGGAACAGGTTGCCCAGAGAGGTGGTAGATGCCCCATCTCTGGAAACATTCAAGGTCAGGTTGGACGGGGCTCTGAGCAACCTGCTCTCATGGCAGGGGCTTTGGACTAGATGACCTTTAAATGTCCCTTCCAACCCAAACTATTCTATGATTCTATGATTCTATGATCATCTTGGAACTGTAGGACTTTGATCCTTCGGATTAGAGCCATGATTTATACCAAACCTTGGTCTTCTATCTGAGTGAACAGGACACCTGCCTAGGTGTTTTGCCACCCAAAACACAGCCACTCTGCTGTTAGATCTCTTAAGAGCATATGGAAGGATCAGCTCCAGAGTGGAACATTTTATAGATACCACTAAGTGGGCTTTACACCTTCTAGTAAAAGTTTTGATTTTTGCCCCCCCCTTTTTTTTTTTTTTGTAATTACCTGTAATGTTTTAGAGTTCTGAAAATAATTGCCAATTACTGTGTGAAACACGTAGGAGTCCTGAGGTGGCAAAATACCAAGTCCTTAACAGGAGTTATTTAGGGATGCCTTTAATATACCTAATCAATGTGCATGCCAGTGTTTCCAAGAACTGCAAAAGTTGTTCAGATTGTTCTCTTTATTAGAATTCTCTTTTGTCTTCTTTAGTGAATCCTCAGCTGTGTCTCAGATTCCCAGGATCCTGCACTGAAAACACGAAATGCTGCTAAAGTTATCATCCTGTATATACTAAGTAATATCCACAAAACTTTCTCTTCCAGCTGTGAAGAACTGATGAGTTAAACAGGTTATTCGCAAGACCTGCTTTCCTGTAATAAACCTAAAAAAGGAGACTGAAATAAGCATGCTTTCTAAATACAATACTTAAGTCTGGGTAGAATTTCAGAGCAATATTTCATGCTTCTTGTCAACACATAAGGATAAAATGCTGTGTCAGAGACTCAGCATGGCAGAGAGGTGAAAGTAAGAGGCAGTCCAGAATTTATTAGTTACAGGGGCACTATGACTGTATCTACGCTAATAAACCCAGTGTGTAAATGCTGCTATCCTCCACAACAGGTTGACTGCCCCCAGCTGCCTGCTAGCTATGACCATCAGAAAGTCCAGCTTCTGCATTGCACCCATGAAGTCCTTGAGAGAGCACTGGTTGACATGAGCCATTTTCATAGGTTAGAGGCTGGAGAGCTGTGAGTCACTTCTTAATGACATTCTAGGGACTGTTTAATTTACTAGCAYGGATGAATAGCATATAGGCCTACTCCCCCCCTTTTTATATTTGAAGCGTAGTGTGCCATAAGAGAAATCAAATGAAAGTTGTAATTCTGGTCCACTTGTACAACTCATCTCACTCCTGCACCATGAACTTTCCCAGCCAGGTTAAATAGATAGATGATGTGATGAGGCACCTCCTCAGAACTCCACTTAGCCCCCAGGAGCAGAATTTACCAACCAAATCCCTTCTCCCTTTTATCTCTTAGTTCTCATCTTTATCAGCATACACCATTAGAATCACAAGCAATTAGCTCCATTGTATGCCGTACTTACACTCTCTAGTGTTTGTTTTCTTCCCAGCTGAACCCGTGTCAGTTGAATGCTGACATCCACCTTTGACAGACAGATTCCACCATCCCTAAAAGGATCCATCTCAGCGTGTCAGCTACACTTGCACATAAGCACCATATCACTAGCATTCAGAATGACCCTAGCAGTCTTCCAGTTTGCGCTCTTTCTGGCCTTATCCAAGTAGGCTTACTCTGTGTCTCTGCACTAGATTTTCCTGCTGCTCTTTTAACTATTAGATAGCTGTAAAGTGTGTTAGGTAATGTTCTTTTTGCTGTAGCATGATATTCAGGACAGTACTATCACCAACCCAATGGATCATCAGAAAAGCTGTTGTGTATGGCAGAAATGTGTATGGCAAACAAAATCATTTTTTAAAAGAGCACAACAAATGCCTTCATTAGTATTAGCAACCAGGCTGGCTTTATAGACAGACTATTRGTTGACAACGCATGCTGTTTGATGACAATGTGCACTCTGTCTGCAAATTAATTTGTTTTTGTCTTGATTTTTTACCCGAAGAGTAACTCACCAATATTTGGAAAGAAAGGTAAAAATAAATAATATTGTTGCTTTGTTCRTCTGTGTCTTGGTAAGATATGATAAAATTGATTCCCTGATAAGTTGTAATTCGGTGATGAGGTTTCTGATGCCTAAAATGTCACTCACATGAAGCAAGTATCTTATATACTTTCAATGTGTGTGTGTGTTCTTAGGTTACTTATAATTGCAGCTACAGTGTAGTTTCCTAACATCTGTTTTAAATATTTATGTCCTAAGTTTATTGAAGTTTTCTTTGAGCAGTTGTGAAAGAAGACATCTTGCGTACCATTCTTATCCCAAACAGGTCAGCTTCAGTTTTAATTGTTCTTTTATCTGCGGTTAATATAAAATTCTCACCTGTTTCAAATTTGGTAATAGAGGTATTGAACAGTCTGGTAAAYCCCTTCCCTGATTCCTGTCCTTTCTGGACTTTTGAAAGCAGAGAATCAGAAACCTGATAACAAATAGCCTTCAAACCTGAAACCCAATATGTTAAAACCTTTTAAATGCATAAGAAGAAAGAAAATGTGAATTTAATAACTRTCTTAGTGAATTCACTTACTGAGGCCACTTCTACTTCTATGTGAAATTTTATGTGGAATGGGGAATGCAACCAAGAGTAAGGATCAATATTTTAATTTGCATAGGACATTTACATGGTGGGCGAGATAAATGGCTGGATATTTCCCTTTTCCTGTTATAGGAACCAACTCAAAGAGGCTGGAGTGTAGGCAATTAGTTTCAGYGTCACAGGTAATCTTAAAACAGCCCAACAATTTTACTTGTGCCTGTCTTCTATTCTCAGCTATTCATCGCAGCATTTTAACAAATTTCAGTTTAGTTGTTCATACATGAAACCACTTTTAGATCATGTGATCCAAAATCAGTTCTGAATACATGTTATTTCTGTGAATATATTTTAGTAACTCTAACAAATGTTTATAATTTTGTAGGAAAAGAGGCTTTGTCCAGAAGCATTTATTCTTCTCACAGCTTCTGTGAAATTTTGCAGGTCTTGTGGTGTTTCCTCATCAGGCTTAAAGATCAGGCATTGTGTTTCCTCTGGGGGTCTTATATGTGTGCTTGTGTGGGCAACAGAAATAAAAATGTGCTACTAATGAGAAAAATTTCCTTTTAAAAACCCACTTTAGTGACTAGTCTCTGGTATTGATGACTGCATGTAAGTACATGGAGTGGCATTTGATCGGAAGCCTTTGCCCAAATTTCCCCGAGGGAAGGTTACCCTAAATGTGAACTCCAAAGTCTCAAGTACTATGTGCCTCCGCATGCACTTTTGATATGACATCTGTGTTTTTTAAAATACCGATCTTGTTTTCTTTTGTTTGTGTAGAAGCCTCCTCAGCACATCAAGCAGGTCTTGCCTGAGCTTTTTGACCATTTTAGCCTGAGCCTTCTGGAACCCAGGCAGCAGCGAGTCCCCTGTCCCCCGCAAACTCTCCAGTGGAGACTGCAAGATGCTTGAGCTCTGCAAGGCCCCTTTGGGCTGGGGAAGCAAGAAGGCGGCAAACTGCTCCCCACACTTGCTTCCCCCACCCCTGCCCCTGGGAACTAAAGGGCTTGCTGCAGGCTTGCTAAGCGGGTCCTTACGCCCCTTCTTGCCAGCTGGTGCTGAATTGCTGGACTACTGCAGTAGGACCTGGTTATGTACAATGAACCGGCTGCAGGAGTCATCTGATCATAGTGGAAGTCATAAGGAAGGAAGGGAACAAGGGGAGAAAGGAGAGAAAAGCACGTTGATAAATATTCCATAATACTTTGATAAGCCCAACCAAGAAATGTATCCTGTGATCAACGTGCTAACAAAGCTCAGAATCACAAAAGGTAGCAGATGGTCACTCTACATTCACTTACCAATTTATACCATGGAGAACTGTCAAGCTACAGGGTTGGGATGGCTAGTACATACACATTTAAAAAGTGAGAGTAACTTGAAAATATAAAGAGGCTCAAATATTATTTTTTTTCTTATGCTCAATACAAAAGAAAATGTACGCAGTAGGTTTTGTACTTCTGTGTCTATGTGTGTACATGTGTTTGTACGTTTGGATGTATGTAACAGCTTTTATCTATCTAAAGTACAAAATACTTTCTTACTTCCTTAGCAATAGTGACACTGCAGATAATGGTTTTACTTCTCCTACGTATACTTCTGTTCGAATTGTACCGAGTTTCTGAAGTACATTTTAAAAAACAACATGGACAGAAAAGCATTTTCATGCTATTAATTTATACATGCGTAAGCATTTGGAATAGGGAGTCTTCATGTATTCCAGCTACTGCATAGCATCTTGCATAACAAGGTCCAAAAAAAGGTTCACAATGTCATGGTTTGTTTTCTGGGTTTTCAGGTGTGCATAACTTTTGGTTTTCAAAGATGTGTAAGGCAGTGTTGTTCCCTCTCTGCAGTCTTTTGTATTAAGCAATAGAAAATACTGATTGATGGAAGAAGAGTTATTTGAAATGATTTTTTTTTTCCACAGGTCCTTCCCACCCAACCTGCAAAATGTAGTGGGACAGGGCAGAATCCTGAGAAATGCTCAGCTGTTTGGGCTGGACTTTTGTTTGTGCTTTGGGAAAAGGTTTATATGGTCTGCTCATTTTATGCCTAAGAGAGWGTATCATCTTGAGTAGGGGAGGGGGCAAAAAGGATTCCGAGCCACTTTGAATGCTCCTGCTTTCCTGAACTCTGCTGTGAATGAGTCTTCTAACAGCACTGGTGTAATTGTGATTACAGTGATAGGGGAAAATGAGCTCTTCAGTGTTGCTTTAAGTAAGTTCCTCCACAGCCAGCCTGCTGGTTCTTTACAGACATCACCTCATGCTTCAGAGAAGCACTGGATTTGCAAATTTTGCTCCTGAGTTTATCCCTGGAATTTAATTGAACCTTTCACTTCCATCATAACAGAGATATTTGCTATACCTTAATCCAAAATCCATACGCTAAAGACTCAGTAAACTACCTTTTTTTCCTTGGATATTCAGAAGGATTTTATATCTCTGTATGAATAATCTCTTTCTGCAAAATGGCTAATAGTTTCATCTGCTTTTATATTAGCAGTAATAATAGTGTTGCAAAAGAAACCGTTTTTGGCAGTACAGTTGAGAGGTTTACAGCAGTCATAGCTTTTAAGATCCCAGTTTAACACAGCATTTAAGCACACACTTAGAGCAAATGATCTGAAGCAGCAATGCCCGGGCAAAAGTACCAGTGGGCCTTTTAAACAACCACATACCTCTTTGGAGGACGTCCACTATTTTAAAGTTGTTTAGATGCTGTCCTGGAATAATTTGAAATACAGAACTCTTTTATTTTGGGGTCAGCCCTATGCTATGGTAGTTTGACCATCACAAGGGTAGCCAGATATGGCTTATAGCCCTGAAGGAAATTGCACATAGACCTACACAGCTTCTCTGTGGGTTATTTTCAAAGACCACACCACAGAGTTTGCTGCCCACCACTGTACAGTTTTACCTCACAAAAAAGGTACTATTAAACAACCAAACAGAGCATTTAAACTGGAATCTTGTGAGATCTCCATTATTTTGCCCTCTGACTTCACTGTCCCTTCTCTCCCAGCACTCTTCCACCTYAGTTCTCCATTTTGCAAGTCTCAGGAGGTTCTGTGGCTACTTTTGCTATGGGACTTAACAGATTAAAGGCCCCACAAATAACCTGATCTTTCTGCTGATACACTGAATGTTGAAGCAAAATATTATATATCAGTCAAGACAGACAGATCTGGTAAGAAACCAGGTCTGTGTACATGCTCGAATATATATACACAGAAAATCATAATGTAGCTATAGATTGAAGAGCCTGGAGAGTGAAGAATAAGTGGAAAGTGATTAAATGGTAAGTGATATCTTAAAAGCATATGAGAGATTTTAAAAGGATTCATGCAGAAAACAAAGAGCTATTAGTTAAAAAAGGTAAATTGCAGATAGCACTACTCTAATATCAGTCCCACAATAGCCATCAGAGATGAACCAGTAATGTAATTTCTTTTAAATGGATGCTATTCTAGTCACACTTATCATCTGCAGAGAAATATTTCTAATATCTATACCAGATGATGAAACTATTTTCATTTATTATTGTACTAGATATTTTCYCCAAGGTTCCTACCACATTTTCTTCTTTCTGCATGTCTTTTTTTTCTTCTATAACAAACATTGATCTCGCAAAGTTGCCTCATTTTGATTTTTTTTATATAAGACTCAAGTGTTAATAGAAATGTAAGAAATAGGAAATATTGTCTTGCTTCAAAAATGAGATAAGCCTTTCTGAATTCCGTCTGATATGTAAACACAAATATAAATGTTCTGTATGTGATGTATATTTATAATGTATAATTTATGTATATCTAAAGTAAATATTTTTAGTCATTTCTGTGGTAGTCAATACTCCTTCCCTCACAACATTTTAACAGGACTATCTGGTTTACTTATTTCTAAATGAAAAATAAAACCTAAATAATCTTCAGAAATGGATTTCTGCCAAGTTAATGAGTGATGGATCATGGTGAAATAATGCAATAAGTATATACCGTGGCCTTTTCAGAATAAAGCAGGGCTTTTTTTCCATTTTGTACATTAGAACCACTTTGTAGATCAGACTTCATCTCCATTCGCAGTGGCGTTTAACGTCACTGTCTGATTATTATGCCTCTGATATAAATACTCCAAATGTTAGCAGCATTGGAGAAGACATAAATGAAACCAAACATTAGTTCTGTGATAGAGTCTATAAAAACTTTTCTGTATAGCCAGCTGAGAGGAGTAATTTCTGTTTTCGGGTCAGTAATTGGAGAATAAGATGCACTATGTTTCAAGTCCTTGAAAGCTCATTTTATAATGAGACTAACAAGCTAAAATCATTTATTTTATCTGAGTGAAGGTAGGGATGATTTGACTGTGATCTATGAATACCTGTGTAAGGAAGATATTTCTAGTTGCAGAAGGTTCTGTAATCCAGTAGAATAAAGTGTAATGAGACTCCGTGTTTGAGAACTCAAAGCTATACACATTCAGACAAATATTACAAGAGAAAAGTCAATTTACATTGGAATAACTAAGCTAGAGATCTCTTGGATTCTTTATCACTGCATAGGATACATGCTTTCCACTGAAAAAAAAAAAAATTATAACAGCCCTTGCTTCCCAAGGGGTTTATTTTATGGTCTTGTGCCTATCTTCACAAAACAAGCCTTACCCTTCTTGCAGTAAAACAGCTGKGCTCACTGAGGCAGAAGAACAAAATAGTCAACCATAGTTTTCACCAAAGAGATTAGGTATTTGTATGTTTATATAAAAGATGAGTACTGACAAGATATTGTTTTCCCTTAACTAGGTCTTCCCTGCTACTTAATGTACGATTGCAAGTATAGGAGAAACCAGAATTTTCAACCAGAAAATTCTTTTGTACCAGAATTTTCAACCAGAAAATTCTATAAGCCTTAATACTTGAGATATTTTTCTATAGGATGTACAAAGAGATGTCAATTTCTGATTTAGTGACTGTTCTTCAGGAAAGAAAAAGATCACAAATTAAATTCCTTATTTGAAAAATGTATGCAATTCTGCTGTTGTAAATACATGCATACTCAGAAAAAGATAAATAAAATGACTCTTTGTCATGACAATATATATATTTAATTGCTATAAATTGTCTCAAATTTTTTTCTTACTTCTTACTTCCCTTTTCAGTTTAAGGTCCATATTTTTTAACTAGTCTTGTAAAACTTTTCAGGAGGTAGGTGTAAAACATTTTATATCAGCTAAACTATAAAGAGAAAACAAATTAAACAGAATAATTGAAAAAAGAATAGAAATCGATCAGTAATGAAAAATGGAATGCTTTTTCAAACAAATGTAGTTAAAGTATCCCATTTTTAGACACAAACAGCTACTTTGAGGTCATTTTAAAAAAGTATTAAGGTAAGATGCTTTACTCTGTAAACTTGATATTATTACATTTCAACTGAAGCATACTAATTGATTCTACAAGTCATTTAGAATTTTTTTTTCAAATTAGTTATGGTAAATTCATTTTTCCTTCTTCAAAATCAAAGCCTATCCTATCCCATGTCCCTTGAGCTTTTTATCTTTAAGAAAGTCCCAATCATATCCCACAAAAATAACTCTAGTGTTTCCACTTGCAGTAATTGGATGGATAGAATAACTAAGACCTTGGTCAGATAGCAGTATTTGGTTTAGATTCATTGTATTTCTTTCTAGATTGGAGTTCCATGAAGCCATCTGATCTGACTATGAAAAAAGTGATTTTATAGTGTTTAAAATATAAACATATCAGAATTTACACTTATCTAATGCAYTGAAAATAAAGAAGATTGTGTGCTAGAAGACCATTTCAGAGATTTGACTGKTTTAGCACTTTCACTTACAGACTGTAGTGATATCACATTCCTGAAAAACAGATACCTGTAAAACACCTTTTAAAACATCATTTGAATTTTCCATTAATAAAGCATTGAACACTTTTCTCAGACTGTCTGCTGAAAAGCAATAAGGAAAGTGACTGTACCTTCTAATAAAATACAGATCTTCCCTGATTCCCAAACCAGAATTTACTTACAAGTCCTGAGAAATTAAGAACGTTTTTTCTCAAACAACTCCACCAGTGTAGGCTGCAGCGCATACTGAACAATATCAAAGCGGTATCATAAATGATGTGAATGATTTGCAACGGCAGAGAAGAACTTTGCTCCCAGGTTTCCAGGACAAGGACTGGATGTGCTCAGCTGGGAGRGTGTGAGGGAAGGGGAGAAGAGAGGCTGCCTCCCAAGCAGTCCTTTTACCCTGGATGGATTAGGTACAGGCTACAGAGCTTTAGGGCATTCAGGGAAAAGAAACAGACCCCCTTGTTTTTTTATATATTGAGTAGTCTCCCTCCTCTTTCATTCCAGTGTTTGGGGTACAAAAAAGTATTGCACTCAAAGGAGCATATTTCCACAGATGTTTATATTTGTTACATGCCTCAGTAGATGTTTATATACACATGTACACACACAGGCACATGCACAAACACGCCAAACAAAGGCCTTACAGCCTGCCTTTGAAATCTAGTCAAGCAGCCTTTCAGTCATTTATTCAAGTCAATGCTTCAGAGTCAATCTGTCTTTTGAGTCACATCTAAGCCAGTTTCTGAGCAACACATTTAAAAATTTGGGTTAGAGGCACCATGTAATCTGCAAACACATCCACCAAAGAACTCATGGCATTTTTGTGGAGAGTAAAAAACACTGGCCACAGTGAACTGTCATATTCCAGCTGAGTAATTCCTTTCTGCTTACTCATTTTCTTACTATATTCTCAATAGTATTTTTGGTATATATATGTTAAATCTCCATACCCCTGTTGTGACTCTGTTCCAATGACAGAATATGAAAAAGTAATTTTCCTGAGGCCAATTGTATGAGGTTTAGCAAGGCCAAGTGCTGGATCTTGCACTTTGATCACAACAACCCCAGGCAATGCTACAGGCTTGGGGAAGAGTGGCTGGAAAGGACCTGGGGGTGCTGGTCGACAGCCAGCTGAACATGAGCCGGCAGTGTGCCCAGGTGGCCAAGAAGGCCAACAGCATCCTGGCCTGTATCAGGAATAGTGTGGCCAGCAGGAGTAGGGAGGTGATCGTGCCCCTGTACTCGGCACTGGTGAGGCTGCACCTCGAATACTGSGTTCAGTTTTGGGCCCCTCACTACAAGAAGGACCTTGAGGTGCTGGAGCGTGTCCAGAGAAGAGCAACGAAGCTGGTGAAGGGTCTGGAGAACAGATCTTATGAGGAGTGGCTGAGGGAGCTGGGATTGTTTAGTCTGGAGAAAAGGAGGCTGAGGGGAGACCTTATTGCTCTCTACAACTACCTGAAAGGAGGCTGTAGTGAGGCAGGTGTTCATCTCTTCTCCCAAGCAACAAGCGATGGGACAAGAGGAAATGCCCCCAAGTTGCGTCAGGGGAGGTTTAGATTGGATATTAGGAAAAATTTCTTTACTGAAAGAGTGGTCAAGCATTGGAACAAGCTGCCCAGGGAAGTGGTGGAGTCGCCATCACTGGAGATGTTCAAAAAACATGTAGATGTGGCACTACAGGACATGGTTTAGTGGGCATGGTGGTGTTGGGTTGACGGTTGGACTTGATGATCTTAGAGGTCTTTTCCAACCTTAACGATTCTATGATTCTATGAATTTTTCCTTTTCTTCAGTGAAAAAAACACAAGGCAGAAATCCTGTGGAATGTTTTAAGCTTTTTGTTGGATACATACATATGGGCACCAATCAATTTATTTTTCTCTGTTTCTAAACACTGCTCACCCCAATAGTGCTGTAGAAATAATTAATAAAAAGAAGGAACGTGTTCTCACTTTTTGCTTTTACTAATAACATTTTGTTTAATGGGTGTGTTAGAAGTTCATACGACATAATGAAATATTGAAACAGAGATATTGAAAAATACACCAATCTGCCTGAAAGTTATTTGTTTTGAACAGTTACACATATTAATTTATCTGCAGCCCAGAAAATAACTAAGAAAAAGGAAAAGTGCTTTTCTATTTATTTGATGTTGGTGTCACCCAACATAATAGTATTGCTACCTCACCAATGAGGCAAAAACACTGTTAATATAGAGCCATAGAATAGTTTGGGTTGGAAGGGACCTTTAAAGGTCATCTAGTCCAAATCCCCTGCCATGGGCAGGGACATCTTCAACTAGAGCAGGTTGCTCAGAGCCCCGTCCAACCTGACCTTGAACGTTTCCAGAGATGGAACATCTACCACCCCTCTGGGCAACCCATTTCAGTGTTTCACCACCCTCATTGTAAATACTTTGTTCCGTATATCTAGTCTGAATCTACCCTCTCTCAGTTTAAAACCATTCCCCCTTGTCCTGTCACAACAGGCCCTGCTAAAAAGCTTGTCCCCATCTTTCTTATAAATCCCCTTTAAGTACTGAAAGTCTGCAATAACGTCTCCCTGAAGCCTTCTCCTCTCCAGGCTGAACAACCCCAGCTCTCTCAGCCTTTCTTCATAGGAGAGGTGTTCCATCCCCCTGATGATTTTTGTGGCCCTCCTCTGGACCCGCTCCAACAGGTCCATGTCTTTCTTGTGCTGAGGACTCCAGAACTGGACATAGTACTGCAGGTGGGGTCTCACCAGAGCAGAGTAGAGGGGCAGAATCACCTCCCTCGACCTGCTGGCCACGCTTCTTTTGATGCAGCCCAGGGTATGGTTGGCCTTCTGGGCTGTGAGCACACATTTACAGCTCATGTCCAGCTTTTCATCCACCAGTAACTCAAGTCTTTCTTGGCAGGGCTGCTCTCAATCTTTCACTCACCAGCCTGTATTCATATTGGGGGTTGCCCCGACCCACGTGCAGGCCTTTGCACTTGGCCTTGTTGAACCTCATGATGTTCACATGGGCTCATTTCTTGAGCTTGTCCAGGTCCCTCTGGATGGCATTCCATCCCTCAGGCATGTCAACCACACCACTCAGCTTGGTGTCTTCTGCAAACTTGCTGAGGGTGCACTTGATCCCACTGTCTATGTCATTGATGAAGATATTAAACAGTACTGGTCTCAATACAGACTCCTGAGGGACACCACTTGTCACTGATCTCCATCTGGACATTGAGCCGTTGACCACTACCCTCTGGATGCGACCATCTAACCAATTCCTCATTCACTGAACAGTCCATCCATCAGATCCACATCCCTCCAATTTAGAGAGAAGGATGTTGTGGGGACCATGTTAAAGGCCTTACAGAGGTCCAGATAGATGACATCTTTAGCTCTTCCCATGTCCACTGATGTAGTCACTCCATCGTAGAAGGCCACTAGGTTGGTCAGGCAGCACTTGCCCTTGCTGAAGCCATGTTGGCTGTTACAAATCACCTCCCTGTCCTCCATGTGCCTTAGCATAGCTTCTAGGAGGATCTGTTCCATGATCTTCCCAGGCACAGAAGTGAGGCTGACAGGTCGGTAGTTCCCAGGGTCCTCCTTTCTACTCTTTTTAAAAATGGATGCAATGTTTCCCTTTTTCCAGTCACCAGGGACTTCACCTGACTGCCATGACTTTTCAAATATCATGGAGAGTGGCTTGGCAACTACATGAGCCAATTCCCTCAGGACTCTGGGATGCATCTTGTCAGGTCCCATAGACTTACATATGTTCAGGTTCCTCGGGTGGTCACGAACCTGATCTTCTCCTAGAGTGGGAGGGACTTTGGTCCCCCGGTCCCTGTCTTGAGGTCCATCCACTCAAGAGGTGTGGGAAGAGAGGTTGCCAGTGAAGACTGAGACAAAAAAGGTTGTTGAGTACCTCAGCCTTCTCCTCATCCGTTGTTACCAGTTTGCCAGTTTTGCTCATTCGGGGGGGTACGCTTTCTTTGACCTTCCTTTTCTGGCTGACATATCTATAGAAGCCCATCAACGTGACTCAATGCAAGTTCAGATGGAAAATATGAAGTACTCCAATTCACTGCATGCCCTCAGAAAGCAAAACGAGTGCAATTCCAGAGTGATCTAAGCCAGCTAAGGCCTCTGACTCTGTGGTGGCAGGACTTGCAGCACAGGTAATCATTTAACTGTTGAAAATATTTCAGGGACTTGGACCTATGACAGATATTCTCTTGCAACACTGGCCTTAACACCAGACTGCATGTCTGGCAGATGACATGGCAATTTTATTCCAACAGTAAACCTCTCCTAGCAGAATTTTTTCTTAGTGAATTAGAATCAGAATTTGTCATACTTGCACTGTTTATAGAAAATGTAGAATTTGGAGCACTTATCATGGGGTCTGCATTTACTGTTGTTCTCACTCTTCCATTTTTCTGTATACGGAAAACAATGTTTTCTTTCTGGCATGTTTGCATTCCATCCAGAACTGCTGGGCTCTTTTAAGACAACACTTGGTTTTCGTATTATTAGAATGTACTAAACCCTGAGAAGTATATTAAATTACAAGGTTGTCGTGGTTTAGCCCCAGCCAGCAACTAAACACCACGCAGCCGCTCGCTCACCCCCCCACTCCGGTAGGATGGGGAAGAGGATCGGGAGGGCACACGGAGGAAAACCCGCGGGTTGAGATAAAAACAGTTTAATAATGGAAATAAAACAAAGTAGAACAGTGACAATAACAATGATAACAACAATAACAGAATATACAAAACAGGCGATACACAATGCAACTGCTCACCCCACGTGTTCCGCACCAAAAMCCCCGCRAMC